>VZZY01010580.1:0-44717 GCA_013400335.1 Eurystomus gularis
TCAGAAGCTCCCTGCTCAACCATTCAGGTCTCCTGCTCAAGAAGAGACATTGTAAGATGCTGATTGCTGTTTGTCATCCTTCAGCTTGCTGTTAACTCCCACCACACCTCTCCCTGCCATGACACAGAGGTCTCCTGCCCCACCAAAGTCATTTGAGCTTCATCTTCACAGCTGCAGACCTTGAGGCCCTATTCCATCACCCTTGGCACCCTAGCATATGGGCTGGGAGGCTGCAGGGGAGCACAGGGCAAGGTCCAGCCATCTCTTAGCTCCATCTTGAAAGGGGACAATCTCTTACTTTTCCACTTCCTTTCAAAATCAACACCTGGCTCTTGGATGATGTGACAACCTTGCCAGCTGAGCACAGTTTCATCTGCTTTGCAGTCTCAGTCATATTAGAGCCATGAACAGCCTCTCCTTCCCTACTGGGATCAAGAAGCCCTCCATGGGAATAGCCAGGACAGATGGGGAGTCTGGCAGGCAGCCATGGTGATTAGCTGCACTACTTTGAAATATTCCTGGAAACAGCAAGGGGTGCTGCAGAGAAAGCCAAGAAGGTGAAGGGCCCCCATGGTGTCATCTGGCAGCCCCAGACCCTTCCAGCACACTGCAAAGGACAATCTTGAAGCCATGCCATAGTTTGGGGGAAGATGCAATCCAGGCACCCATGTGTCTTGAAGAAGCTCTGTGCTGGGCATGGCCAGAGGAGCCGCACTGGCAGAACTTCAGCCTTTCTAGGAGACCCCATCCAGGTGCACCTAGAAGGGACCAGTTGTGACACTGAGAAGGGATGTTTCAGGGGCATGGTACAATTTGGGGCTGGCACTTCTTCAGTGTCACCACAGCTACATCACCCTGTCACACTGCTCAGGGGTTCAGGCTCCCTGGGCAGTGAGAAAACCATGCCCAGGAGAGGATAAAGGACTTGCCCTAATGCAAGTCTCCTTCAGCATTCCCATGGCTGTTGGGCTCTCACTGGAAGGAAACCTCAATCAAGAAACCTCATGTCCAGCCCCTGCATCCACAAATTTTTCATTAAGACTTTGCAGCTGAAAATTAATCCAACACTTGTTACAGTCAGAGGAGCTGGATCTTCTCCTTCTGAACCCAAAGAGAAGCTGTGATGAAGATCAGCAGTATCATTCCTTGTCAGCAAATGGTAAGTAGGAGATGTGACTTCCCTATGGAGATGAAGCCCAAGTGAATTATGTGGTCCCACGATGGAGGGGGGAAATACTATATGGGTGTAATGTATGGTCAGATGGTCAGGAGACGCCTGCAGAAACTGCATGTGGGGAGGCTGCCACATGCTCCTTCTGCCATAGCTTTCATTGGTCCTGCTGGGAAACCCAGATCAAAATGGGAGCTGGAGCTCCATGGGTTGGTAATTCCTGGTGCATTGGTGACTAGCAGCCATCAGGTGAGGAGCTACAACACAGCAGTGCCAGGTGTGGAAATGGACACTTGCCTAAAAGGAGCTCAGATGAGCCAGCTGCAGGTCTAGATGGACATCTGAGGCTTCTTTCAACTCACTCCAGTCTCAAAATCAGCTTGGAAACTATGCTATTTTCAAGTCTACTTCTTTTGGCAATCGAGAAAAAATAAGAGGCTGATATTATTATTATTTCAGCTTCAGAGGAGTGAATAATCAGCCTTGGAAGGAATGCAAGCTTGGCTGACTGCTGAGGCCTTTGCAGAGATACACATCTTCCCTTAATGGGGTCTCTCTGTGAGCTGGGCCACTGAAGTTTAACTGCTCCTTGCACTCAGCATGGTTAACCCCACCACATACTGCCCACGGTGGGTCAAAAGCCAGATCAGCAGGGAAATGGGAGGCCAACCCAGACACACTCCAGATTCTCAACATTTGGCTCAAATCTGAATGAATCACTTAAGAGACCAAGAAGGGAAGTCACAGAAAGCCCCTCAGACCCAGAACCCCAACATCTTTCCCCCACCCCCAGCAGAAACCTGCTCTCTGAAGCACAACTCACTCTCCAGCTCAACTTGGCCTCTTCCCCCAGCAAAAGCTCTTCCTCAATACCTGCCCCACCCCTACTTTAATAGTCTGCCCTAATTAGACCTCGTTAGCCTCTAAACGCCTTCTGACTGTCTCCCTTGCTTTGCAGCAGAGTGTTTTCCCTCCTAAGCGCATCCCTTATTGCTTTCTGCGCAGGTGGTGGGACTTAGCCCTTGTCCTCTCCTGATCTGTGGCTTTCCCTGCTGGTCACACATGTAAGGATACCCAGTCACCTCTCCCCTTTCTTCTCTGAAGGGAGATCCTCCCTGCCTCCCTCCTGCCCCACTTTCAGCCCCATGCTGGTGTCTCACCAGCCTGGTGTGGTGTGGAGAGCCAGGAGCAAAGCCAAGGGTATGTCTCACCTCTTCCTGAAAACCATTTTTCTTAGGAGAAGTTTTTGTGGATACTTCCTGCAGCTGTCTATGCTGACAGAAGAAACGTGTGGTTCAGGCAGGGGTCTGGACACGGCATTGTCTCTGCTGGGTTCGCTGGCTGGCCTGCACAGCGCATTCTGCAGAGGTGTCTCTGTCTCTGCTGGGTTCTCCCTGCAGTCCCCTGATGGGCTGCACAGCATCTCCAGCCTAAGCCTGCTGGGCAGGCAGCCCCAAGCCCTCCTCTGCTGGCTCCAGTCTCCCCATCCCCCCACCCAAGGCTCTGGCATGTTCCCAGCCCCAGCCAATGCTGTAGGACATCTTAGGGCAGCAACACATGACACGTGCCAGCTTACAGAAAGGACTGAGTAGTCTTTCCCCCCTTTTATTCAAAATGGTCATTTCTATTCTAGTGCAAACTGTACATTTTACATCACAAAGCAAGAGATAATTTACAGGATACCTTCCATCTGAGAATCCTTCCCTCCTGTCACGCGTGGAGCTCCACCAGCCTCATCAATCATCCGTCCCTGTCATGCTCAAAAATCCTACTTAGAGGGAATTAGCCACCTATTTCTGTGTGGAGAAAGGTGTGGGGGTGAGAAAAAAGCATTCATACAAACCAGGCAAGAGGAATGTGCCTCAAGACCATTTTCTCCCATGAATGGTACCTAAACTTAGTGATAACTGGGGTAACCATGGCAACTTCCTAGTGCTGCGACCAAAAGTCTACTAAAACCCTGGAGCACTCCATGCTTTTAGGATAAGACCCTTAATTTGCACATATATTTACATGGTTCAATAAAATACAGATTAAACATACACAATCATAAAATTTAGCTTTGCCGTGCTAGACAAAACCCATTCGTTCATCCAGCTGGACTCTGCGTTAGCAAATCCATGTAAATGAAGCAATATTGCCTTGGATGCTCTAGTTTACATCTTGATGTCGCCCAGCTCAAAGGTGATATAAAGGTCTCACTTGGACTGACAACTGCCCAGTCAGCTATGATGGCATCCTCAACCTAGCAACCCAACCCAAGGCAAGACCCAAATAAAACTGGAAGTGCAAAAGTTCACACAACCTTCCTACAGGAGCAGCCCTTTGTAAGTCAACTCAAGTCCTCAAACAAATAAAGTGAGGAGGATGAACCAAGGTTTGTACAGGCATTCATGTAAGTCCCTTCACACAAACATCACAGCATGGAGGTAGGGACGGCTATCTCAGTCCACAAATGGATAATGGGGTACTAGGAGCTTCATGCTCTTTGAACTGACTCCTTGCTAACTTCAGAAATAGGTGCCCGTGCACAAACACCAAAGAAAGCTGCTCAAGGTGATTTTTCTACTGCAGAAAAGGTGAGCAAAGACTGGTGGAAAGCCACAGGGCCACCAAGATGCTGAAAGAAACAGCTGAAACCTTCAGAGTGGACCCTTGGGCAGCCTCAGGCCACCACAGGGGAGTTTGTTCAGGCTGCTGTGGCTGCTGGATGTTGGTGGATCACAGAGAAGGGCAGCAAGGCAAGGAGAGGGGAGACTACCAGGCTAAGGCACCCAGTAATTGGTTCAGCCTCTGAGTAATGTTAAATTGCACTGGGTCCTCTCTCTTTCTGACTGTGCAGGACATGTTCTTCAGTAGTTTTTCTGTGTAGGCATAAGAACCAAGAGTGAGTTTCTAAGTGAAGGCTGAGATTTCCGACATGATCGCTTGGCTCCAGAAGGTGGAACTACACTACTCATGATAGAAATATTTTGGTTTAGGGATGTTAGCTTCTCCAGACTACAGGAGGAAAGGCAAAAAAAAAGAGAACAAGCAGAATATTATTGATTTCTTAACATGCAGCACTTGTCTAGCCTCACTTCCCTTGCTGGTGTTCTTTCTGCAAGTGTAATCTGTGATTTTTAGCTTTTTGTCCTGATCACAATTAATTTCTTATTTTTCCTGAAAAGTATGCATACAAGGAGAAAAAAAATTCCAGCAGCAACACACACAATCACAAACACAACCTGTGTTGGCTTGGATTTGGGGCTTTTTTCCCAGGGTTAGCTCAAATACTTTGGCTGGATTTCCATTCATCCTCTGCCAGTTTAATTTTCACCTTCACTTTAAAGAGATTTATTTCTCATTTCCTGCAACATGCTAGTTTAGACTACCAAAGCCCACTGTCAGACATCTACATATGCCCAGTGCGTCTGCAGCAAACACCAAGATGGAGACCTAAACCACTCTTCTAGAAGTATCCCTCGTGACTGAGCTTCATTCTCCTTCCTTTGTGGTCTAGCCTGGGCCATGGAGTAGCTCTGCTACCTTCAGTAGGACTATTCCATGGCAAAGTCCCACTCAGTTTGCACAAGCACTGTTTACTATAGATAAGCCCCATCCTTCCCCCAAATTTAGAAGAGGCAGGCATCACTATCAACATGAAAGATCCTCATTTTCTCAAGATGCTTGCATGGAAGAAACTTCTTTTGGGTTGCATCTCCTCTACTCTTCGTGGAAAGAAGGAAATTAGGTCCTAATTACCCTTCCAAGTCTCACTGGGCAGTGTTATGGTAACTAGGGAAAGATACGGTCTTCATGTGGGATGCTCCCTGCTGAGGCACTACCTGTCCTCAGAGGGGGTGGCAGAGACTTTCCATGGGGATATCCTTGTGTAGTTCCGAAGAGCCACATGAACCTATCTGACTGGAGAGGAGATCCTCATCTTTTTCTATGAAGTTGCAAATGCCCACGTGGAAAGTCTGCAAAGGAGCGTGGCTGCCTCCAGCGCCTCTTCTTCGGGGTTTCTCAAGGAACACATGCCATTTCAAGCGCTGCCCGAGGCTACTGGGAAGAGCTCTGACAAAGGTGAGAGAGGCTGCAGCTGGAATTTCAATGCAGGGCGCCAGGAACCCGGATGCAGCACAAACATCCCAAACATTTTCAATGGATTTTATTTTGTTTAATAAAAAACACCAACCAAGCTTGCATGTATATCTTATATATATAAATATATACAGTATATATAAAACAAATGCATCTGGACAACGCCTTTCCCTGTGGCGCAAACTCTAAGGCATAGAAAGGAGTGTCCTAACAGTCCTATTCTTGGCACTACAGAGCAATCCCCCCACTACAACTCCCCGCTCACAGGCCCATGTTGGCTTTTCTCTCCTCTTTGGCTTTTTGAGGCAGCAGTGCCAGGAATACTCAAGAAAGCAATGAAGTGCTGCAAAGCCCAAGGAGGTCTTCCTCATGTCTCAGACTGGTCCAGGCAACCTGGGCAGGACGACCCCATCTTGTCGCATTAATGGGCTTCTCAAAGACTAAGGGTAACGGTGCTGCCTCTGTGTCACAAGGGTCTGGAGGGATGAAGGGTCAGGTGGATACAACAGAAAGCCATGACCAAACAACTTCTTCTTCTAGGGTGAGCTAGAGCAGGGGGGACAGGAGCAAGCTTTGCATCTCAGCATGATGGTAGGTGGGACATGTTCATGGGCTGAGATTGGCAGAGGTTTTCTTTTTTGCAGTCCCATACAAAAATGGAAACCAACAAGGGTGAGACTGTCCTTTACTGAAGAAGCTCGTAGTATACTGAGCAGAAGCAATAAACCTGACAATAACAAGAAAACAAAACGGTGGCATTATCCCAAAAGGAAGAAGGAACCTTGTCATTCACGAGCGGTTCAGTTTGCTCCCAGTTTGGTCCCCATGTTCAGTTCTGGGTAAGGGTTGGCTTTTTTTTTTAATGCTTTTTTGTTGTGGAGGTTTTTTTTGTTTTTTTTTTGTTTTGTTTTTTTTCTTTCTTTCAGCACAAACAAGTTGCGAAGCAGGACGGGTGCTGTTGTATTTTCTTCTTCTGCAAGGCAGCTGCCTCCAGTCGTTAATTGACTGTGGGCACTTGATTCCTCTGTAAACTATATTCCTTTGCCTTCAGTCTCAGGTTGGCAATACTGTTGGCCATATTCATGCCCTGCGCCGGGCTGGCGTTGGTACATGTGGCAGAGTAGGTGGCCATGGCACTGCGGAGTGGAAAGAGAGAAATGTCACATCAAACATGGTCTTCACACCACACAGAGAGCAGACACACCACAGTGAGGTTAAATCCTGGGGTTTCCATACCTGCGGGATGTATTTCTTAAGTGAGCAGGGAATTATCACTACTTTTATTTAACATCCCTGTACATCTCTCTGCTTCAGTTCACTTACCCAGTCATAGCTAACGCCAAAGTTGGTTGAAGCCAATAGGAAAATTTCCATTTCCTCTTTTCTAACCCAGAAGGTTTATAATGAGGTCAGGATGCCCAGCCTGCCAGCTAGACCATTGTCCTTAAAAGTATTCCCTCTGGAAGGAATGTCTTTTTGATGAGAGCAATTGCTGGTTTTATTGCCTGTGAAATCACGTCACTTCCGTAACACGTGTTACACTAAAGCAACGCTCTGGGAAAAACCCATTTCAACCATTGTGATGCTCTTTGGTTTCAGCCTTTTGGAATGAAAATGTCAACATTTTTTCCCTCAAAACTTCAGCTGATCATAAAGAGCATGCCTTAAAGGCTGAGGGAAAAAAAGAAAACAAAACTTTTTCCTCCCTTCAAATAATGACTTTATTCATGAAAAACACTACTTTTGGCAGTGGAGGCTGAACAAAGATCTCTGAGCCTTTTCTTATCCTACCAAAAATTTGCAAATCTGCTTTCCAGACCACTAGAAAACTTGTTTAACCCATGTGTCCCAGGTTTCTGCAAAAAGCAAACCCCCTGTCCAAAAAGCCAGCAAACTATCTGACCTGTTGCCTTTTCTATCCATGGGTCCACAGAACAAAACCAGTTGAAAAAGCAGCCAGTGTGTTCAGGAGGAAACTACAAGGTAAGCTCAGGTCTGGTGCTGACCCTTTCCACCTGCCTGCCTGGGTGGCTCATGTCTGAGGCTCTGGGAAATGCTCTCCTCCATCCACAGCCCAAGAAAGAAGATAGCTTTTTTTCCCCATTTTTTTATTTTCCTTTTCTCTCTCTTTTTTTAAAAATAATTTCTTCCAGTGCTGACCTCCACAACCGGAGGAGCCTCTGCAACAACATATCTCCCTTGAGGGAAGAAAGAGTTTTCTGCACAAGCAGATCCAGGCTGTGGGCACGCATGCTCACCCCAAAGCACTGGAGGCATCTCTGATGTCATAGGACAGAGCTGACCTGCCAGGAGTTTAAACGCAATCCAGTGCTGTCTGAATCCTCAGCCTCCAGGACAGCCAGAGCAGGTAACATTAGTAGGTCACATCCCAGGCCAAATTAGTCCTATTTCTCACTTCAAATTCAGGGAAAAGAACTTCTCCAGGGAGGAACTCTCATCTTTGCATCAGGACTGGTGGAAACCCAACAGCTTACACACACAGAAAGGACAGGAAAGACCCGTAGATATAAGGCTGATAACACCCAACCAGGGAAAAAGCACTGAAAACTCTCCCCAGGAGAGCAAACATTCAGGACACTTTGAGAGCCTGCAACAGCTACTGGAAGAACATGGAGGATGGACATTAAAACACACACATCAAAATACAGGCTCAACTCTGCCCAACTCAGGATGCATCAGCTGCACTTCGCCAGGGTCCAGGACGCAGTGGATTGGTGTGCCTGGAGCCTGCCCCCGCCGGCTGTGCACCACCCCACTTTCCTCTCCATGGCTGGACTGGTGACTTTACCCTCTCCTCCCTCAGAAGTCACCAGCAGTGGGAGTGCTGCCTGCAGAAGCATTGCAAAGTTTCACAAGGCGTATTGCTGGTGGCTACTGAAGCACCCATTCCCACCCACTTCCACAGGGTGCATCTCCCCCATGCTTTTGTGCTGGAAGAAATTAGAAGAGCCTCAGGGACACTCTAGATTAGATAAAATAGGATTTTTAAGTCTCAGGCATAAACCGTTCCTATTCAAACCCAGAGTGCTGCCCAAGCCTGGACTAGAACTCCAGGAAGCCTTCTGCTCTCAGCTCCCTAGAAGTGTGGTGAAAATTACTGTTGGAAGTGAAATCTTTGCTAAACCAAAAATCTCCAGAGTCATTCTCTGTTAGCAAGTTATTTCACAAGGACCACTGCGCAAGAAGACTGTCTCCAAACTTCAATATAGCCTGAGGGTTGCTCCAGAGACCCTTCAGAGTCTAATAAGGGTTGAAGTCACCTTGCTGCCCCCGTCCTCTGCCCCATTCCAGCACAGAAAGAGTCTCCTTCCTCTACTCAGCTGTCTGCTTTCATGAAACACAGAGGAACATCATGTTTCTGAGGCCTAAAATCCTTCTTTCAAATATGGTTTTCAATGGCCCATGAAGTCAGAGGTTGTTGGAGTGGGAAGTGCAGGCTGACGGCGCGACTGCTAGTCTTGTTTTCTTAGGAACCTATGCTAAAAAATGTCTAAGCAAAACATTTCAACTTCAAAAAAATAATACTATCTACTTGGCTATCTACGTGACACAGATCTGCAAATAGCTTTGGTTGACCTGTGGCTGAGTGTATTTGGAGAATAAACACACTGATTGAAAACTTTCCCCAGATCTAAGAGTAAAAACAGCACTGGCCACGCAGCTCTCAGCCCTCTGCGGGGCTAGCTGTTAATCAGGGGCTGCTATGGCAGCGCCAGGGAGATGGGGAGGGGGCAGAGGGCCACGCAAACACTCTGCATGGCTGTTTTTCACCAAGTGTCCGATGCTGTAATAGCCCTACTCAGTTTAAAGGCTTGACAAGGCTGTGACAACCTGGGCCAGTGCCCGTTAAGATGAATGCAATTGCTATGACCAGTAGGATTAGAAAGCCTGGGGAGCACAAAGTGTCTGAGGGTCCCAACTGCCTCACATTGTGGAAACCAGCTGCCCTGCTCCTCTGCTAGTACCTCCTACCCCTCTGCAGGGCAGCGGGAAGGTGACAGTCCATCCTGGTTTGGCCTGTCAGCCAGCGGGCATGGCTGTAAGCTGAAAATGTCTTTGCTGCTACATCTTGGCTTAAGAATTGAGGAAGATACCAAGACAGTGAGGATGCATCTTTGCACCATGGAGAGGTCTGGACCTCAGGGAGACAAAAACCATTCCCAAGGCTTTCCCTTATCCCTTGCTCTTCTTGTTTGCACATCTCAGATCCTTTGGGCTTCTCGTTGCCTAGAGTGGCCCCAGACAGCCCTTCCCAGTGTGCCCCTGGAAGTTGCCCCTGCAGGGTCTTCTCCTAGAAATTATTATGAAGCACCTTGTATAAAGAATATCTTGGGAGGGATGCTTTCTTTTTTAAAGCGTGAGAGATAGAAATAAGCCACAAGCACTCAGCAGGGATCTGGTACTGTGACCAGAGCAGTGTCACTGGAGTGGGGAAGAACCTGTGCTTCTCTTCCCTGAGGTCACCACCCAGACTCTCCCCTAGGACGCTACACCAAGGAGCGCTTCACAGAGAAAAAGCCTTAAACCCAGAAGGGGGATTTTGCAAGAGAGTAGTCCTCAGATAAAATCCAAATGATAAGAGCCATCTCTAAGACCAACTGGTGGTCATCAAAAGCATCTTTTTCAGTACTGGGAGTGGGTGAACCCATGACTTGTTCTTCTGGAGCTACAGGGTGCATGAAGAGGATCCCATGGCACCAAAGTAACAAACTATCCAGAAGGCCATCTGTCTGCAGACCTAACTGTGCAAACAATGTTTGGGGTGCACAAAGGGGGTCAAACCAGCCAAGAAAGAGAGGCTCAGGTCATGGCATGGCTCCCGGAAGCCAGTGGGAAGCTGGCTGTGACCAAGTCAGATGAACAGGAAGAGATCCAGCCACAGGCTCCAAGGTCCTAACAAACAATGAAGCCACTGTGCTAAAAAATACCCACCAACCTCACTTTTAACTGCCTGCAAGCCAGCTGGCTCTCCACAAATCTACATATGCTGTGGATCTTGTGCCCATATGCAGATCCTGCTGGGCTGTAGATGGCACAGAGGAGATCAGGGAGGCCTGTGACATGCATAGACATCCCAGATCCTTTGAGCAGCCTGGGGTTGCCACATCTGCACTTCTTTCCTGTCACTCCTTAAGCAGGCTGGCCACAGGAGATGGACACTGAACACCAGTCTGTCACCCAGAGACACCTGTTCCTTACTACGGGCAAACCACAGCACAGCACAACGGCACAGCTTGTTCATACACATGCGCGTGGTCTACCAGCCAGAAAGAAATTGCTCACCAGGTCAGTGCTGACCACTGAGACGAGGATTGGGAGCAACATGCATGGAGTGAGTTCCCAGCCCTTCCTTGCATCCCTACCAGTGACTGCCATGGGACAGCCACACAACTCCCTCTTCTGGCCACTGTGTGGTGGCTGAGCCTCCCCAAATACTCTGTCATCACCTCCCGTGGATCTGTGTCTCATGGAAACGTTTCTTCCTTGCTTTAAACTGGATGCACTAGGGAAGTAAGTGTAACGCCTTCTGTTTCCATGTATTTCTATCTGATCCTCTTTCGAAACTTCCTGAATTGCAGAGACACACCACCAAAAACAGAGGCTGCAACCTCCCATGCAGCTGGCTGCCAAAAAGCCACAATGATGCTGAACCAAGCCCACCTCACAAGACACAGTGGGATGGGAACAGGTAAGGAAAACCAGTGGGGTGGTCAAACTGCTGTATCCTTCAGTTGTCCCATGTGAACATAAACAGCCCATTAGAGCTGCCTGAGGCTGTCTCAGGCTGCTCTGCACATGCCAGAAACTGGTCACTGCCAGAGGGGTTATTCACTCACCTGTAAGGCGAGGCAGTACCCCAGGAGAGATAGTCAGTGGGTCTTGGAGCTGGGCGAGGTACTATGGGCTGCTCCACGGCGGTCACGTCCCCTGAGTAGGATTTGAGCAGAGAGGCATTCTTGCTGGCCAGCATTGCCCTCTCGTTCCGGCGAAACTTGGCTCTCCGGTTTTGGAACCACACCTAGGGTGGGAAGCACAAAGACCCAACAACCATCAGAACCAGCTCTGCTGTAACACTCACTCAGTCACCACCCCACCTCTGCCCTGCTGGGCAAGACAGGACTCTGCAAAAGCGGGCTGCTTTGGTGTGCCTGTCACTGGAAACTCTAATGACACGACAATCCTTATGTCTGCCCTGATAAAGCTCTCGTGCAAGGAGCTAGCTTAGTGAGGTCCCCGTGATACCAGGTCTGTCCACTGCTGTTGGCAGCAAGGCCTGGGAGTGCTATACAACAAACACATCATGCTCCATGGTCTGCTTTGATGCAGACCTTTGAAGGTGCAGGCTTGCAAGCTAAGAGCTGAGCAGCTCAAGATAACATGAGCAGCCTGAGCACAGGATATCCAACATCTTGGCCTTGAATGAACCATATGAACACATGTGACTGGGCAGGCGGCAAGTATGGTGGGAGATCAGGCCTGGTAGTCTCCTCAAGGCATGGCATGCTTAGGACTTCAATACAGCGTGACCCAGAAGCTTGGTGACCCTAGCATGCCACAAAGACCTCAAGGATTTCTACTGCCCTACTGGAATGGCCTGATGACCCAGATGAGGTGTGTCTGGGTACAAGCTGTGGTGATTACCTGAACTCTGGCTTCAGTGAGGTTGACTCTGCGTGCAAGGTCTTCCCGTACAAAGGCATCGGGATAGTGTGTCCTCTCAAAGACCCTCTCTAATGCCTGCAGCTGGCTGCTGTTGAAGGTAGTCCTGTTCCTCCTCTGCTTTCTTTTCTTCTTTTCTTCTGAGTTCAGCTGATCATCTAGGAGAGACAACTGGAGATGTGAAAGACTAGAAAGCTAAGACTCCACAGCAATGGGGCATATACCTCAATGGTTTCAAGATGAAAGGGACTTTGGAAAGGGCTTGCACAATTTCAGCACCATACCTGAACCACACTGTTAGTTCCTATGTAAAAAGGATGTGAAAAGTGCATTGATCCCAAGCATGTATTTCCCAACTGCAGTGTGTAAGACTTGTACCAGCTCTCTTAAGCTACCCCATACCTCAGCTTCCTTTCCTACAAAAAGAAACAAAATTCCAAAATGCATCTCCCCATTCCTGACAATCCTAGAAACTTTTTCTGTGTTTTCCTTACGGTCAAATCATGAACTCCTGTTGTGTAGGCTTCAAATTTCCAAGGACTGCCCTTACTGGGACATAACACAGCTCTCTTGGGTGAGCATGAGTCCTGCGTCAGCTCTTACTGACAGTGAGAATGTGTGCTCGTCTCTGAGTAAGGAAAGTGCAAGGAAATGGCTATTACTCTGGGCTTGACTACAGCCAAGGAAACACTGTTCGCAGTATGTGGCTCTGTTTGGCTTAAATGAGGACTGCTTTCTCTTATCCTCCCTGCATCCAGACCAAAAGGCGTCAATTCAGGCAGAGACAGGGAGCTGTGAACAAACTGGTGTCAGTGGAAATGAAGTGTGACTGATACGGGCCTGAACAAGAGACAAGCACAAAGGCCAGTTTCACTTGTAGGCTTGCAAGCCAAGGACATGGAAATACAGTCAGACAGACATGGACAGCATTGCAACAGACTCAAAAACCCAGTAAGAGAGAGACTCAGCATATGCACATTGGATACTGCTGACTGAAGAACAGTTGTGCACTCTCCAGCACCCACCTTGCCTTGCCCAGACCAGCAAGGTAGTGAGCAACAAACTGCATCCCATAAGAGCACATATTGTTTGTGTCTGGTTTGTATTTACTCCAGAAATAAGTCAGTATATCCATATATCTGGAGTCACACATCCCTACTGCCTGTGTCTATGGTCACTGGAGCAACATCAGTGCTGAGGTAACTATGAAATGGCTTTTCTTAGCAGATATCTGCTCTGCACCCTCTCTCTTTTTTCCAGTGCTGTTGCACATGCCAAGGTAGCAGCAGCAACAGAGATATCAATGCATGAGCACTCGTAGGTACTGGCACGGAGCGAGTCACAGCTCCAGCGGTCTGAACGCTCTTTATAAGGACAAACTGGAGGCTGTGACACTGGTGTTGCTTCTACCTGGCCTGTACCAAAGTACGTCTCCTCATTGCACCAGTCACAGCACAGCAAAGAGTTCAGCTACCGTGGGAAGCCACACCAAAGGAGGTGGAGAGCAAGGCACAAGCCTACAGGAGCAGAAGGCCACTGGTACCTCCACAAAACAGCCCTGTTCAGGCTGCAGGACTGCTGTGCTGTCACCTTCCACTCATCCCTTTCCAAGTGCTCTGGTATGTGTGGGGTCCCACCAAAACCATCAGGGCTTCTCATGCTCCTGCAGCCCCAGTCTTCAATGCTCCCAAGCACGCTGGGCTAAGCCCCAGGTGGGCAATTTCAGTGTGGTCCCACTGTCCTACACAGAAGAACGGTAGTTACACCTGGGAGGATCTGAGCCAATATACGTGTCAGCACACATTAAAATATATTGATCATTCTATCTATAAAAATGCATGTACTAGTGAGGTATATTTTAAGTTAACCACTGCACACCTTGGCCCAGATATGACAGTCTCACCACTGAGAGTCCAAGGGCTTGACCCGCTGTATACAGCTGCAGAATATCCCCTCAACAGTTATTCCTTTTGCCATATACAAATATGGCAGCTCCCCTCATCATCCTGGTCTCAAGGGGGTATGTAAAGCACAGGGAGAAGCTGACAAGGAAATTAAAGTCTACGGTTGTTGTCCTCACCACCTGTTTGTGCCGCTTTTCACAGTCCATCTGGTAACAGTTACTGCACCTGAACATCTTTGGAGTGAGGCCCATCCATTTGGGAACAAAAGGACATTCCTCTTAAATTAAAGTAGGTTTTTCAAATTCCTGCAGGTTTACAGCTCCTCCATCCACAGTCCTTCAACAGCCTGATGATCCCCAGCAGACTCCTTTCCAGTCTAGGGATTCCTGGGTGCAAAAATATGCCCTTGTTTCCTTGTATCTGAGAGGAAGTGTTTGGAGAGCATGAACTGGGAAGGGACAGGCAGAGGCAGAAATGCACAAGAAAAACAAATGCACGTAGGAAGCTTGGCGGATTCAAACAAGGCTACAGGTGAACCTATCCTGCTCAGGTGGTGGGAAGTGAAGGGTGAAGCAGAGGGATGTGATTTAATCGCTGCTTGTGCAGAATACCATGCATGCATTTCTACCTGCTGGGGGGGTTAGCTCTGTCACAGGGTCCATCCCTTACAAAGAAAAAGAAAAATCCTGTATGTTCATCTCCTGACATATCATCAAAGCCTTTACAAAAAGGGTCAGTGATTTCCCCCTTGCTCTACTGGTGAGCTCCAAAGTGTGGCGTGAGCTCCAAGGGCTGCTGTGTACCACGCCACACAGCAAACAGCGAAGAACAAGCCTCGGGGCACGACTGTCCTTCTGAATGGCAGAAGTATTGCAGCTATGGATGCCAACATCAACATGGGTATCTGGTCTCCTTCTGGGTTATCCATGTGATGTTATTTTCTAATCTAACCCCTGCCTACGTGGACTGGGTGAACAAATCAATAAAAGCCTTTGGCACCCCCTAGGGAGTCCCCTCCAGGCCTTTGAAGCATCAGTTCCTGCCCAGAAGACGACACTCAGCTGGAGGGAATATGAGCCCAAGCCCATCTGGCCATTGCTCAGATCCTGTGTGACAGTTATACATGAGGAAGGGTGAGCACATTGCTCTGGGGAGCAAGAAGAAGGGCCAAAGACTGTAAAACGCAGGAGAACAAGAATGCCTCCTGCCAAGCACGTTAACAAAATTTGCCTGGTTTTCTCCTGGCGTTAAACGAGACACCGGTGATTCACAGCTCACCTCATAATTACTGGACCCAAAAATAGCAAGGCCAAGAAACAGAACGTTGCAGGCAGCGGCTGCGTTGCAGTGACTCACAGTCGGGTCACCGTTGGCTAAGGCACCTCCAGCATCGGCTGGCATGGAGCAGGGACGTGAGTCACCCCCTTTTCCAGAACGTAGCTGGATGGAGGTGGCTCGACAGCGAAGCACAAGCTGTGACAGGGAGGTTGGGATTTTGAGATCTCCTTTCACTGCACCTCTGGAACAGCACAACGCAGCTAGATCCAAATGTCTACAGGAGTTACTTGGGTAGCAGGAAAAAAACATAATAATAACCATATTAGCCCAGAGCACCGCTGGGTTGATCACTCCTTGTGTTTTGCCACGCAGACATGCCATGTGTTGGTTACAAACTGCTAACAAGGGACTGCAGACACCTAAACCCCAGGTGTCTGCAAATGTCACCTTGCTCACAGCAGTCACCAGCTGCCTTCAACATGTCAGCAGGGTATTTCTTTATTTTTCTGCCACTATTTCTTCATCAGGAAACAATGCCAAACACTGAAAAATGGTATTCCTAAGCAGTGCTGACAGTGCTGGTGACTGGAGTCAGCAGAAAAGGAGAGAAGAGGAAAACAGGTCTAAAGCTTTTTAGATGGGTCAGAAGTCTGTCATCAACATTCTTTTAATCAGAAATATTTTATTACAAGCAGCGTTCTCAAAAGCTGAGCTGCTTGCAAATGTGTCCCCCAGAGAGATCGAAACGCACGTTCTCCTCTCAGGAACCCGATGCTGGAAAATCTGGGAATTTCATTTCAAAATCCCAACCTTTCATGCTGGGCTGGGGGATTTTGTTTCCTGTTTCCACATTTGTGTTTTCCTGTGTTATTTCTACATTCACCCAAGACATGCAAATCCTGGTGTCATACACAAGCACTCTTCTATGATGCACTGAAGCATTTTTAATTGCTCCTAAATAATGCAGTATGAAACGTCCTATTCTTTTTTCCCCTTGCTCACCACATCTCCTCTTGCAACGACGCAGATCCACACTTGAAGACACTCCAACCTCTTCTCCTTACCGCATAGTGGCTGTCCTAGTGTCTGTGACTATCCCTGGGGTACCGTCCCACGGCTTCTGTTGGGATGCCCCATTGGAAGTACAATGCATTATAAAACAAAAGAGAGTTGAGAACTAAATGCCTACCTATAAGTTACAAGATCAGTATTTTTTCCACCAATACTTGCAACCACAACATATTTTGAATTTCCAGTTCTCAGGAATGCTTGTGCATACTTGCTTTCATTCCAGGTCAGAACAAAAACTAATTTCCAGATGGGATTTACATTGTGTGGGCAGTTTTGAAAGGTTTTGAGCAGCTCTATTAAGTCCAGAACCAGCTATTATAGTACATTAATGGGATCCGAATTGAAAGTAAACAATTGGATTTAATTAAGCGAGGAACAGAGACATTTAACCACAATATCACATACAGTAAAGCAGGAAAGATTTGTCACATCGGTTATATAAATTGAAAACTGAGAGAGCATTACAGGAAGAAAAGAAGGAATCACACTGTAATCACAGCCTTCAAAATAAGAAGTTACTGCTAAAATCTGAACACAGATTAAAGAAAAAACAAGACGAATTATTTCACAGGGGAAAAAATAAATCTAGAAACCAAAAATCTAGCAACTAAAACCTCTTTTAAAATAAAAAAAAATAAAATCCTGCAAGCCAAATAAAGAGAAAGACTTATTCAGTGGTGGAGAAAGAAAGAAAAAAGGAGAATAGAAGAAGAACAGTTTTTAAAATATGGTTTACAGTTAAATTTTAAGAAGTTTTCATAGAAATATTTTTGTGGGTCTCCCCTGGCTCTAGGCAGACTCCTCTCCCCAACACCAGCCATCCAGGCTGTTACAGCCCTTTGCAGGCTCATGTTCCAGTTTTATTCGAGCTCTGGTTTGTTTTTGATTCATTATACCCCTCCAAAATATTGCAGCTCTTTGGATGCGGAGCAGCTTTGTCAACTTCTATCATAAAAAACAAAACCCGAACACAAAAGATTTAATCCAAGCTAAAACAAGGTTCCAGGAATGGCAGCAGGAAGCAGGGACAGGGACATACAAAATCCACCAAATGACGAAGCCCTGCTCCAACTGATTTGAGACGGGTCTCAAGCGATTTTCCACTTGTGTGGGATGCTGGAGACAAGTCAGTGTGCCATAGAGTGGGGCTGGCAGGAGGTCCCACCAGCATCACTTGTGCAAAGACAAGATCACACCCCATCTACAAGAGCCGACAGACAACAACGGCACTTGGCTCTGAGCCTGGCCAGAACAAGGCTTACCCTAAACGAGACTATCTCAACCCAAAAAGCCACTTTCCAGCCTGAAAACATTACTTTTGCAGAATATGGGGCAAAACCTAACATCTTTATTTTCCCTCAGCTTGTTTTCCATGTCTTTGACCATGTTGAACAGCCAGGTCCATCACTGGTTTTGCAGCTTCCCTTCCCGAGCATCGCCTGGAAGGATCCTGCTCCTCCAGGCAGCAGAATCCCATTGCCCAGCAGCACTCATCATCTTTGCCAGATATGGGCAGGAACAGAAGAAGGACAAGGGGACACGCATGGATAAGATTCTGTGCTCAAAGCTGCCTGAACTATCTTTCTAAAAGCTCCCAGGAGAGAACGAGCTCTGGGTTATACGTATTTCCATGCATGTAAAGTATTTTCAAATGGAAATAAGGTTTAACTTCAGGGTATGCAAATGCTACCCAGAGAAGTTATAATTACCCTGCACCAGACATCAAATGGTGGCAATATGGAGTGAAAATGACACTGAAATAAAACTAAATATCTTAAGGTAGAAGATGCCTATTAAGTCACATACGGAAGCTAGCCCTGACAAGCAGCGATGCTAAATCTAGCTGTACAACTGCAAGAACAGCTCGTTTGTATTTGTGAGTATAGCTCTGACAACCGAGATCTGAGAATACAGGTCCAGCTACAGAGTTTTCTGAACTATCATTTTTCTCCCATTACACAACACCAGCTGAGCTTTTTCTAACTTCTGCAGTTTATTTGTTTGTTTTTTTTCTGCACCACCTGTGCATAAGACCTCAAATTATTTCAGTTACACAGAAAATTTCAAGTATCTGAAGTACCAGTCTTGTTAAGATCACCAGGAACACATACAAAAAAAAAAAGAAGAAAATGAAGAATCAGATGCTATGTTTCTTTCTTTTTTATTATCTCATAAGCTAATTGGGTTCAGTTTTTGCACATAAAAAATAAGTTATTTTCTGCATGAGCATGGAACTTCAAAAACGCGATAGTGAAATTTTCATACAAAAACTGAGTTTTAATACTAAATGCAAAAGTGTGTGTATTTTCCGTGTTAGCCGTGGGACTACGGCAGTTCCTCTCTGAAGTGCCTGCAATGTGGAACCTATCAGGATAATTTTTAGCTGACCACATACAAACAATTACATATCATTACAGAGCTGTGAATAGCTTTTGCATGGATAGTGTGCCGACGGTCTCCCTTTGCACTCGGCTCTGCCTGCTAGACTAGGGGAATTCAGTGAGGTCCTGTACAACCACAGCTTCACCAGCAACAACATTGAAACCCTTATTGTCCTCCACCGGGACAGAGGTTCAAGGCAGAGGGACCTCCTGCCTGAACCATGTCCAAAAGGGACATTTCCAGGTGGGTTTCAAGGCACAGCACCAGCTGGTGACTCTTGCCCACCAGGAACGAGGTCTTGGGTTGTCACCCTCCTGGTGGAGAGCCTGTAAACGTCTCTGAGCTCCTGAAGACTAATTTCTAGCATGCAAACAGTTTTCAGCCGGACTTACTGGGTGCTGCAGGGTGCTCTGCTGTGCACTTCTGGGGTCTGCAGAGCTGGGCATCTTATCTCCCTGCAACTCCAACCTGCTCTGCTCCTGATCTACAGGCAGGGCAGCATGAGCTCCTTGCCTAGCTAGTAAGAGCCCTTTCCCATGGCAAATTTAAGATAAAACTCCTTTTCAGGGTGGTTTCAGCTCTGGTGCTCTGCCTCTCATCTGGTGGGAACCTGCAGAGCACATGGGCAGATATAGCACTAAGATGTGCATCCTCCCTAACCACGTCAACGTACCCCATTGCTGGAGCTGGCAGAAGAAATGTTGTTTAAAAAAAAAAGTAATCATGATCCAATGGGGAACCAGAGAGTCTCCCTAGAAAGACATGATGTTAACTGTTAATTACTGGGAGAACAATATTCGCGGAGGCAAAAATTTACATCCTTCTCCAGAAATTGGTACAAAGCCATGGAAATTCCTGCTAGATCCCACAGACCAGTCTGAGCTCTGCTGTAACAGCTCTGCATTTACATTCACTAGCGTTTTCCTCCTGGGCATCCTACAGCTCATAAGGCACATGGCTTAGTCCTGCTCTTCTAACAAGCCTTTCCACCAGGTCTTAGGGTCAGAGTGTTCCCATAATACAATAAGCGCTGTATGGATCTCATAAGCTCCAAGGCACAGTATGTTATGTGTTTGGAATTCCTTGTATGCTTTTATACTTTGTTTTACATATTGTAATTTTTATATGCATTACCACATTGATCCTTGGAAAATTAATTAAAAAAAAATAATCAAAAGCAAACACATATTTTAAAAGCTTGCCAGAGGCAAATCATGTTCCGTGAGACTGCACTTTGTAACTGACAAAGAGACCAAACCACCAGACCATGGCGGTGATCCAGCGGCATGGATTTACCAGGCACGGGAGGGGGTGGGATCCAGGGGGTCTGCAGTCCCCCCAGTCCCTCCTTAGGGTAGCCCAATGCCACAAAAGCCTTGGACCAGTGACAGAGGAGCAGAAATGCAATCACGCTGCTCCACCAGCCAAACCCCACCACCATACCCATCCGAAACAGGTCTGTGCACCCCAGCACACCACTCGGTTGCAGTGACATCCAGCTGCTGGTGCCAGTATGATCACCAGGCCTCCCCCCCAGAGAGCTCTAGCGCCTCAGCCTTCACAGCCCTGTCCTCACTCATGGTTAATACTCAGAATCGGTGTGTTGGCAGGGCTGAACACGTGTGAAGTCATAGCTTTGCAAGGTCAGGGGTATGACTTCCAACGCCCACATCCTCTTCCCATCAGCTCCCCTTCTGATGCCATGTGTCCTGATGTTTCATCTTAGGAACAAACATTCATGTAGCCAAGATCAAACTTCCTAACCTCCGCCCTGCTCCATCAGTATATTCTCATTTCCAAAGCCACCTCTCTACGTTCTTGGCCCCCTCCCTGTCCTAGTTCATTCCAGATAATGTCTTTCTTCTCTCCGGCACCCTTTCTTGTCCTTCCTACAAAGGCTTGGAAAGCCGAGGTGTGTAACGCTTCCCCTTTTAACTCTAACATGCAGGTGGTGTACATCCAGACCAGCACAATGGCTGAGAGTATTGCTCTTAAGAGTCACCACTACTCTTAGTTTGACCTTCAACAAGAACTTCCCATGCAGGAGCAGACTGGTGCACCATGAAGGCCAGTATCCATGTCCACCTGGATACCACCAGCTGCCTCAAAGACAGTCGTAACAAACCATCATGCCAATCAGGCAAGGACAGGTTCCACATGTTCCCCCGCAGCGAGCTCCATAGGGTTATAGGTTATACAAAAGTATACACGGTATTATCCACCTCTTTCCCTGTTGGATTTATCTGGTGTCCCCTTTCTCTTTATGTACAGAGATGACCCACAGACCTAGGGCTGGACATGAATCACAGACAGATGTCACTTATGCTCCAGGTTTCAGAGGTAATTCACCCTTTGATGCCAAGCTGCTAAGACAAGTCTTTAACAGCAAAATACAGAACATGTTAGGGAGACCCCCCCATTGCAAGGATCAAATGTAGGGTAGATTTTTATTCCTTCCATAGGAAGGTGACCCTAGGAGAAAGGAAGAACAATGTGGTGCTAGTGCTTGGCCCAGGGGTTAATGGAGTGTCCTGGAGCCAGGAGCACAACACGGACAATACCACAGCTGCTCCAGCCCTTTGGGATGGTACACTTCAGCCTTTTCAAGGTCTCTCCAGCCCTCAGAGCAGTCCCTGAGACCAAAACAGATAGAAACCACTTCCACCCTCTTCCGATGGCCACAG
Source organism: Eurystomus gularis (assembly GCA_013400335.1). Lineage (NCBI taxonomy): Eukaryota > Metazoa > Chordata > Aves > Coraciiformes > Coraciidae > Eurystomus > Eurystomus gularis. Next base: position 21,258 of record VZZY01010580.1, read on the forward strand.
GTTCAGAAGGTTGAGCCTCCCTGTTAATACTCACATAGAAGAATGCATCAACCAGAAGCCATGAAGTGGGGACTCTGCAGTGCCTCTCCCATTGCACACCCACCTGAACTCTGGGTAACTCTGCTTTTATTAAATTTTCTCTTGTGTTTAAAAACAGTGGCGAAATATCCCCATAAACTTCAGCTAGAAAAGCTTTCTAATGGGGAAAATTACAGGTATTTCTGCAAGAAGCAAATAAGTTAAAAAAAAAATTTAAAAGGGGGAAAAAAGAAGGTTTTTGTCAAGACAGAAAAGAGTTGCTTTGGGGGGAATTTTTTTTCAGTCCATATATACGTTGCAGATGAACCACTTGGCATTTTGGGCCTTTCAACTGGCTCACTTCCAAACGCCGTGGCAGCCACAAGAGTCTGCAAATGTTACCCAGAAACCTCTCGCCCGCACTGGGAAAGACTGACTCAAGCTGACCGGCTTCATGAATGTCTCCGTTTGTTCAGGTCCCCGCGGAGGCCCACCGTGCTGCTGAGAAGTGCCATTATTAAACAGCCCCATCCCAAGTGGATCTGGAAATTCACTTGGATGTGTTTTCTGGTGCGCGGGACCCGTGCGAGCAGACAGACAATGACCGGTGGGATGTGCGCGCCAGCTGGCCCCACCAGTAGCAGAAACACTGCTCTCAATTGATATTTCATCTGTTTATTGTTGAAATATCCAGGACTGCAAACTGCGTGGCACAAAACGACTGTGACGGGACCATGGGGCACCACTGGCTGGGAGAAAGGGAAGTGCAAATGACAGTGAGAACAATCAAAACCAGCTCTCCAAAGGCTGCACTCCCATTCCATTAGCATCCAAGAACAAAGGTGTTTCAACCAGATCAGATCCTTCTGATCAAAGCCTTCGCCCCTAGCAAGCAAACTGGACTGAAGCTGCTGCAGAGCTTCACTTAGAAATCCAGATTTTGACCACTAATGCATTTTATGGGTCCCTCTTGATCACAACTGGGAAAATGATGGCATCCAAGATCCAGAAATACCAGAACTTGAGCCTGGTTGTCAGCATCCAGCCCACCTGCCTCTGCCAAGGGCTGAGCATCCTGACCGGGACTGTGCTCCTAAAGGACCTTCACATCCCACATCACTATGGGAGGCAAAGGGATTAGAGCGTGCAGGGTCATTTCAAAACAACTCTTTCTCCTTCCCAGGTACACAGTGAAAATCTGCTCTTCTAAGGTCAGATAACAAGGAGGAGAGACAAGGCTGCTGCTGAGCTTGGAGGGTTTTTTGCTGGACATGGGCACATTCAGCAAGACAGGAGGGTGGATGGGATGGACCACAGGCTCCAGCATGCTCTGCATCCCATCTCCAGGATACGAAGGAAAATCAGGCTCAGACCCATCTCCATCCTTAGCCTCTTCTGGACAGTGAATGCATTTCACATTAGCTAACAAATTGCTACATCTTATGTTTCTTAGCCTGTTGGAATGATGAATATTTGGAATGTATTTTGAATGGTTCCCTGCCAGAGTTGAACAATCATCTAGAGATTTTAAATCAAAAGGCTGAAAAATTGAAACCTCTGTATTTCCACAACGTTCACCGCAGTTTGAAAAGCACAACTCCCAGCACAGGAGGCAGAATAATGACTGTCAGAGCTCCTGCAAACTGGGGCGAACCAGGGATATGTTGGAAACAACACTCCCTAATACAGAGTAATAATCTTTGCCTCCGGGTGATGAATGTATTATAGGAAAGCTGCTGATTGCTGCCCTTAATCTGGCTGAAATGTTAGATGCTCTAACACAGAGGATCAGAGAATTTAGGGGACCTGTATGGTGATGCAGGATATCTCAGCTATAAAACACTGCTTTTGGTCCAGTGCAGGGCTAGCAGATGCCATTCCAGCACAATTTAACAGACTTGAAGTCTTTTTAAAGGCTCTAGTTAATGAAATCACATCCATTTGCAGACTAGCCACATCCTCACCTAACAGAGAAGCATTTCAAAAGCAGCAAAAGGTCTGATGGCTCACCCAAGGTAGCACAGTTGGAGAAACACGACTACACCATGCTGCATTCTGTTTCCCTGCTCCAATCACCACATCCCACCAGTTGCAGCAGCCCAAATCAATTCACATAGATAATCAGCCACCAAGCAACAAGGGCTGAGTAAGATCAGCACAAACCCAAAGCTCGGATGGAAAGTCTCCATCAATAAAGGAGACCATAAGTGGTCTGGTCGGAGCAGCCACAGATGGAGCAGGTCCAAGAAATAAGCTTCTCTCTCCCCCATGGAGATGGGCTGTCTAGACACATTGGCAAGGTTGGGCTGCCGAGCTTGCAGTGCTGCATCCTTCTTGTATACAGCCTGTCAAATACAGCAAATTCCTGTCCCCTGGCCTGTTAGCGTGGGCATTTTTTCAAACTTCCTAGTGTCAGTCATGTCCAGAAATGCCAATTAGGTTTAATGAGAAATTTTTAAACTTTTTTTTTTTCCCCTAGGAAAACATCTTATGACTTTTTTGACCAAACCTCTGGCAAAATCATTTGCTGGTTATTTCATTATGTATGTTTTTACTAACAATTAAAGTAAAAATAAAATAAGTCAACTACAAAGTATTTTTAAGTCAAGAAGCACTGATATGTGAACTGCCATGGAAACCTGAAAAAAATTCTTCAAATAATAAAAAAAACTATTCAGCATAACCTAAGGGAGTTAAGTGATGTTTTTCACTAGGAAAACATGACATTGGAGAATATTTAGAGAGAGCATTGCCTAGCCTCAGGGCCACATTCAACACAGTATGTAAGTGTAGGTTTAAAACCATCCAGCTCAAAGCTCTCCTGAAATAAGTAAATGACTTTAACCAGATTAAAGATTACCAGGGTGATCAGTGTATATTATACAAGTTTCTCCATCATCAGAAGTCCTTAAAAGGAGCTAGAGGAACATGTATCAGGGCTGGCGTAGGTCAAAGAGCATGTGCAAATCCAGTCTTGCCCTCTGCCAGACTCGTGTCCCTGGAACCCGCACCATGCTCCCAGCTCTCAGTGAAGCCATACTGGGGGAACAACTTTGGGTGATGGCAACAAAACCAGCAAAAAAACAAAGCCTGGGACAGCAGATAGAGGAGCAGGGTGGGATTTGGCAGCCAGGGAAACTTCTCAGCTCTAGCTTTCCAAACGGTTATGGGCAAACCAGTCTGCTCCTCTGCATCTCCTTGCTTTGCCTTGCCCGTCTGTTCAAACATCTCATTCTTGAGGGACATGTTGTACCACTCTTTGTTCATAACACATCTCGTAGTCCCATACTTACAGGGGTTCAAACAAAAAGCAAACCACTTCAAATTAAACCAGAAGTGGGATGCATTCACGTTACAATCATGCCATTCATGCTGTTGAGTTTTGCAGCACAGAGAATAAATTAGCAGCAAGTAATTAAAACATTTTCAATATATGGTCTAAAGGTGCAGAGCAGCTATTTCATTTCAGTTGCATATGCAAATGCTAGCTGGTGTAATTATGCGTACTGCAGACCACATTTCCCAGCCATCATCCATGCTAACAGTGAGGCTCCACATTGATGCTGGCTCTGCTTTTAATGCTTCACAGAAAAACTCTTGGTTTTGATTCATAAATGAAGACAGACGGACTTAGTTTAGGTTAATGGGGCTCAAAAGCAAGGTTTAATGCCACACCAACAGCTCATGGGCACCACCACGTCCCTGTGCTGGGGATCACATAGCTCCTGAAGAACAGCCTCAGTCCCCTCTGGGTCAGCCACAGCCATGACTGTATGATGGCAGCTGAGCACTGAGCATGAGGCCCCAGGTCACCCCACTGCTGCAATGCAGAGGCTCCCGCAGTCTTTTCAACCTCCTGAACCATCATCCCAGGGCCTAGATATCTGTATCAATTTAGAGAGAAGTGGCCACAAGATGGGTTTTCCACTCTGCTCCACCAACAGCATCCCTTGAGGGGACTTCTGAAATCACCTTGACTCTAGGAAAGAAAGCTCAGCTGCTCCTGGCTGCTCACAGAAACCCCAGGAGCCTTCAACTTCACTTAGGAAATCTGTGACAACCTCTCTGGTCACAGGAGTGAGTATTCAGATGAATCCCTGTCAGAGGTGGCTTTCTCCCTCCTCCTCCTCTTGCAGCTCTCCATACATCTCCCAGAAAGAGGTACCAGGGGTGGACACCATGGCTCAGGCTGAACACCCTCTCCTGCCAGCCCCACATCCCAGCCACGTGCTGTAACTGCCTGCAGCAATGGTAAGCTGGGACTTGTGAGCAGCCAGACACCAAGCTCTGGGCCATGGCCCCCCACCAGCCTGCATCCCTGCCCACTCACACTAGCTCTCCAGGCTTCTCCTGGGCCACCAAAATTGAATTACAATTGAAAGACTGAGATCTCAGCGTCCTGATATGCCAAAAACTGTATCTGCAGCCTGGATGGAGCCTAGATTTTCTGAGACGCGGTTGTCGTGAATATCCTTCAATCCTGGGCAAGTGGTGCTGGGTAGACCGAAACATTCCTCGTGAAGGTCCTGGAACATGCAAATTGCTATGCAAAGACCATTGCCATGCAACCATGCAACGTGGTGTAACAAAGATCAGAGCACCCACAGAGCCCCAAACCAGCTTGGAAAGAACTAAAGCAGAATGATCTGGTCCTGAAATAGGTCTTCTTTTTCTTTTAAGCACAATTCATTAAATGTTTGCTGGAAAAACAGAAAAGCATTTTCCACAGAGAAGAGGACATCCAAGAAAAGCCCTTTCGGACATAAATTGGCAAGAGACTCCCAAGCATTTATCTTCGGCATAGAATGCGCTCTGTCAGGAGGGCTGTAACTAACAATACGCTGAAAAACATGCCACAGACTTCCACTTTATTTTATTTGGCACTAAGGTGTTATTCCTCAGCACAAAGTATTTGCAACTGGCATCGGTTAAACGAGAAATTACAACCTTCAAAAGACCTATTTAGCGTCAGCTGCAGAAAGTACGGAATTTGCCATCGGCTTTGATGACAACAGATTATGCCCCATAAAATGCTGCAAATACGCTCGGCTACAGTGCTCGTCGTGAGCTGCCAGTTTAGTGGGGGGACTGGGGAATCAGCACTTGCTGCCCCTTCTCAGGAGGCTGCCGCCTGGTTTTGGACTGGTGACACCCCTTTCCCCAACCCTCTGGCTCACGTGCCTGCCAAGTTCAGCCACAGGGCTCGGGACACGGCAAGCTGATTCCTGCAAGAGCCTTGCCGAGCTGACAGGCAGCCGGCAGAGCTGGGCTCATGCTGGCTCCAGCCAGGCTGCAAGGAACCTCCAAGCCACAGCAGTGTCTTGCTCCATTTGGAGCAACAAGCTTGAGGCATCTTGCTTGCATTTGGAGCTAGATACCCCAAGCTTGTTAGCTCCCATTAGAACTACGAAGGTATAACAGGGAAGTGTCCCATTCTTCCAGCCTGGATGTTCAGCTGGGACAGACTGAAGTTATCAGCATGGAGAGGTCAGGTGGGCATGGAGCCCAACAGGTGGATTACCTAGCTCTGCTCTCAAAGATCTGGGAACTCCATCCCCTCCTGATCCTGCACAGCTCAGCTGTGTGCCAGGACGAGACAGCTGTGTTGCCACTGTCCCACAGGATTATTCCCACCTCCCCGAGATGAGGAAAGAGCTCTGCCAGCAACCCCCTCAAGCCCTCAAACCTCTTTCCACTCCAGCTTGCCGAGTGCTCCAGAAAAGGAAACCTCAGAGTCAGGAAACCTTCCTGGTGTTTGCTCAGGACGAGCGCTGTGTCCATGCAGGAGCACACGTGGGAGCACTCTGCGGAGAGCATGTACGCGTGGGGAAGGGAAAGGCTGTCACTTGGTCGTCTGCACAGGGCCAGTGCTATCTTGAGTTAACCTGGAAAAAGTGACAGAGATTCTCGGTCCAGAAACAATCTCTGCGTCGGCTCTCAGTAGGTTCCAGAGAGGTGGGCCTGAGCTATATTTTCCTGCCGCAAACCCTCTCAGTGAGCTGTAAAAAGCTCCCGTCCCTGCGCTCTGCAAGAACTTTACTGTTTCCTTCCCCAGCCTGAATGAGAGGCATACAGCTACAGCAGAGCTACAAAGACAGGGGTTTACTGGGCAAAGACCCTTCATTTACCTTATCCTGGCAGGATATTTAACCATTCACGGGACCTGTGCAGCAACAACAAAAAGGAAGGGGGGAAATGGACACTTTCCGTGTGTAGCTGCAGCCTGAGGCAGGCAGCCCGCCCCACGTTTGCACACTTTGCTCCAGCACTTGGCAAACCCTGGAATGTGCATGGCGTCTGCAGCCTTTGAGTTAACCCCTGCTCCTGCAAGCCCAGGAATTGTCACTTGGCTTGAAATTAAGGGTGTCTGTGAGTCTTTACTAGGCTGGGGAAGAGGGGACAGCTTTGCCTTGGCTGGGCCATCCAGCGCTGTTCACAGCTGCTGTTCAGCAGAAGCAGCCAAAATGGGACCAACCTAAATATTAATGGACCCTAAGCTGGACCTTCTGAGAATTGTGCAGTTGCCTCCATAGCGGACTGGCTCCAGACAGACTGTGCCTTTTCTATTGGTGCACCCTCTGCTTTTTTTTAACCTCAACGACGGCTGAGTCTCATCCTTCTGACTTACATACACTGCTAGAGATGTACTTTTTTTACTCCAGGTTTTCACATGACCCCAGAATCTGGAGCTTAAAAAAATAATTAGAAAAAAAAATTGAGGACCATGGTCCTTCAAGGAGCCACAGCAATGCCGAGACTGGACTTCGGCCCTGCTGTACTGGCATGGCACCTTCCTGCAGTAAGCGACAGTCCTCCCATAAGGGCTTTGGGCACTCCGTTAGCAAGCAAGGCATAAGCTGGCATCCTAGTAGTAAGGCTCTATGGTTAGCCAGTTGGCCCAATTTTAAAAGCTGAAGTGTGACAGCTAAACCCACCTGCAGAGCCCTTTGATGCTCAAGCCACTTGCAGTCAAGCACCTAGCTACAGGCTGAAATGTCCAACTTGAGGCAACCGCACAAGAAAATCTCAGCCATTTCCCACTCCAGAAGTCAGGCGGCATTTTTGACAACAAAACCTGGAGTCCTCTCTCAGCTTTTTGAAGGTGGGGAAAAAGGCCTTTTAAATTTACTCTCCTTACACAAAGACTCACAGGGAGACCAAGGCAATACCGTCAATGATTGCATCAGAATTATGTTTTATTTCCCAGCATCTGATGGGAAGAAGTGTATCAAACCACACGTCATCTGCTGCCATGGGCTCATTCCTGAGCGAGTGCCTTCTGAATTCACAGCAGATGCAGAGACCACTCCGAGCTCAGACACTGCTTTTACTTTGCAGATAGTTTAAGTGCCCTGATGAACAGTGATGCTCTCCCGAATAAAAAGCAAGAGGAAGAAAATCCCATGTCTTCATATAAAGTAAACTCAAATAATATTGGGACCAAATCTGTTCCCAGCATTAGAAGGATGGCAGGAGTTGGAGATGGAAAGTTCCTTTTAAGCTGGAGAATTCATCCTGTCATCCCTGATAAAGGATGGATGAGTTGCTAAAACAAATATTGCATTTAATTCTGGCTAACAGCACTCTGATCTTGCCTTACATGAACAGGGGAGGCAAAAGCACTCCTGATGATTATCATTAATGCACAGATGACTTGAAGTCCTCTTGCTTGCTAAGCCTAGGTGGTGATATGACACACAGGTTTCTCCCACAAACCTCTTCTGCTGCTCTGGCATTTGTTTTGCAGTTGCTCTGGCAGTTTTATTGGATCTATCACCTGGGCATAGAAGTAATGAAATACTAAAACTCATCACCCCTGGGCAGAGGATGTATCTTTCCCTGGTTACCTGCCAGCCTATGGCCAAAGTCAAGAGTCCCATGCTCTCCACCTGCTTTGGAAGACCTTCTGCTGCACTCACCCAGAGCCATGTCCAGAGAGATAGGTGCCCACATCCACCCTAACCACACATCTGCCCCATAGCTCCACCACCAGCTCCACCAGCAGTGACTGAAACAGGCGAGGCTGCCCCAAAACAGCACTGAATCCCTGCAATTGCCTGGGTGGCTCTGGGGTATCCTCTCCCACCTGGCAGCCCCCAGTATCAGAATATCAGCCTTTCTAGCTTTCAGGTACAGCCTGTGACCAAAAACTCCCTATGCCTCCAGTTTTCATACAGAAAGAACTTTGACTTCTCTCAAATTATTAGAGAAAACAAAAGGGAGAAATTTCAAGACTTGAAACCCAAGCACTTTTAAAAGTTACTACCGATAGTAATCAAAGGAGTAACAACTCCTTTACTAGCGAGCACATTTGCATGGCAGAGATACTACTCCCAAGCTATGAAGTCTCCTGCCTTTAAACCGTAAAATTAAAAAAGTGGGAAAGGTTGTCAGAAAACCCCATTCAAGATCTCTTCTCCTATTCCGGCTTTCCCTCCTCCTTGCTCTCCATGCTGGCTGACTTCAAGGCAGGCTCTGTCTTGCTCAGAGCGTGGCTTGCCACGTTGGAGCAAAGCAAATCGAAGACGGGACTTGGCCCTTTGAAACAGCCACAACAGAGAGGACATCCTTCCCCAGGGACTGGCTGGCCCAACCACCGGGAGAGCAAAGCTAACATGCAATATGTGGCAGGAGGGGGAGTGACAGAGGAGAAGCTGCCGAGCAGAGCTTGCACCAGTCTCCTGCAGGAGCTGGGCACCCAGAGAGAAGGCTGTATCCTCAGATGGGCTCCTCTGGGCACTGAACCCCTTGGAGATGCCTTCCAAAAGGGCAGCTCAGCTTCCCCAGCTGGTTTCAGCTGGCTTTCTGGAGAAATCACTTACAAAGCAACATGCTCTTTGCTTCTGATCCCCCTGGCGGTTTTTGAGTCGTTGGCCAATTTCAACTACAATTTGACAATTTGAACAGGAACCGTGAAGATAATTCAGCTCCTAAAATTTTCTTGAAAATCTGGTAGCTCAGTAAAAGAAAAGAGGCATTATAAATGCCAGCAGCAAGAGACCAAGCAGCTGGGCGAGCCCAAGCTCTCAGAAGGCACTCAGGAATCCAGACCAGAGCACGTCACTGCTCTGAGTAAGAGAAGGGAGATCCCAGCAAAGCTCAGCTCTGATTGCCCCATGGACATCCCAGCCTGGAGGCACACGGCAGCAGGAGAATCATCGCTGATGGCTGCCTCCTTCACATCATACCCCCTCATCTTCCTCGGCAAAGTCCGAGCTGGAATTGCCCAGGACTCAGATAGGACATCCTGAGCCCCAGGTTCCAGTATGGCCAGTCTTTTAACTATTAAACCAAGAGAAAGCAGAGACCGAGGTGATGGGGAGGGCAGGACCAACTGCGTCCATGTGTCCTGCACAGGAAGGGTGAGCAGCCCACACTCCTGTGGGACCCCAGCCACATTACATCCTCCACCCATGTTTCCCTCCCGTTTCCCACTCCCACAGACCTTCCTGTGGGCTCAGACCAGTAGATGGCACCCGAATAACAGAAAAGCCCCTTCATCTGCCCTCTGCAGCTCCCCAGACCCTCCCGCAGCATCACCCCCTCAACATGCCTGGGCACCTCAAAACAAGCAACACCGATGGCTTTCAGCTCTCTACTTTAAAGGGCTGCTTGAAGCTGACCTCTAACAAGACTTCTAAAAGTTTTGGCAAATAGATTCAGGAGAGAGGACAAAAAAAGAGTCAAAGTTCAATTTTGAGGCTTATAAAAAAATCTTTTTAGTCCCCTCAACATAGATGCTCCTTTTAAATTAAAAACAGAATCAAAGTATTTACCCAAAGCATCTGCTTTCGCCATAATTGCTTTAATTTGGAGGAGGTTTCCCCCCTCCAGCTGGAACTGACAGAGATCTCCTGCTTGCTGCAGAACAGAATCTGCATTTCTCAATGTAGAAGCAACTCACCCAAGAGGTGCCTGGCTACAGTTTTAGGTAAGGAGGTGCCCTTCTCTTCGCCGTTGTGACTGTCGACATTGTTAAAGGAAAGCCTAGTACTTCTACCCAAGCAGCTTCTGCTACTAGCTAATGACAACATCCTTGACCCCAGTGGTTGAGCACCCTCTCAACTCTCTCAAAACAAGCAACAGGACCAGCTCAGGTCACGGTGGGCATTTCCCCCAGGGGGTACCTGCCTCTCTTGCACACTAGGCATGCAAGAATAGCTGCATTTACAGAGAGGCTGCCCTAAAGCAGGATTAACAGCCAGGGTACAGCCTGCAGCAAAATCCAGCCACTTTGCAGCCAGTTTAGGAGGATCCTACTCACACCTGTGCTTTGTGGTACCTCCTGATTGTGGCAGTGGATGGCCATGTTTTCAGAAGAAGAACCTGGGCAAAGATGATTATGGTCTCCAGGGATGCTCTCTGCAGCATGGACTGGACTCTCCCAGTTCCCTGCTCGGCTGTGGAGTATTCTGAGGTGTACCCAAGCACTGCACAGTGATGCCAAAAGCCTGGGAGCCACGGCCACAGCTCTGCCTGGGGGAGGTTTAATGTGCTCATGGAGGCGCCAGGATTTTTTCAGAAGCTTGAATCCTGCCTGGAGTCAATCTGGGACAAATTCAGAGACCTTCTGACTTTTCACACGTGGACAGAGTTTTTAACATGGCTCAGCCCAACAAAGTTTTAAGAGGAGTTTCATTATTTTGATCTTTTCCCCCCATCCCCATTATTAATCATACTGAAGGAAAGTGTAATTCCTCGAAACCAAACCATTTGCCAAACCATTTCTCAGCACATTTTTTACTTAAATGTCCCTTCTAGGAACAAAGCACATTTGGAAACCTCTGCACCTCCATCCTCCTTGGCCAACAGTGTGTTCCATGAGCTGTGGCTGTGAGCACTGAGCACTGGTGCTGGGAAATGCCCAACCTGGTGGGGTGGAGAAAGGCTCCTGCTCCCAGCCCTGCAAACAGTTTTGCTCCCTTTGCTTGATGCCAGGCCTGCACAGGCATCTCTGACCTTCCCAGAGAGCCCACCTTACCAATTCAGAGCCCCTCTGTCCCACGAGGGTGCTAAGTGTGTTTATCTCCCTCCTCAGCACTGATTAGAATTGCAGCTCTCCCTGTTTTCCTCATTTTACCCAAAGCTGATGAGGTTGTGATTACAAGAGACACAGTTCACACAGACTCTCAACCTGGCCAGAAATACCAGAAATCTCATGCAACAGCCTGTTTTCTTCAGAGCCACAGTAAACTCAGAAGAGGTCCCAAAATACAAGAGCAAGCTGGGCTGTTTCCATGTCTGATGTTTCCATGTCTGATGTTCACCCTTTGTAGCTCTGCAGAGGTTTCCTATCTCTGCTATTCCTAACAGCGGGATTTTGAAGAGGGGATTGTCCTATAAATGAGTATGGCAGCTGGTTCACATAAGGGCCTGAGTTATGATCAGAGATGAGAACATTGCTTTTCTTTTGTGTTCCTCACTATGTTTTGGTTCAAACCTGTAAACAGACTCACACCGAGTGGAACTGCGTTCTCCATCTGGTCCTGTGATCCAATTTCCTGGCAGGAATATCCCTGACATCGAATTGCACAGGAATGCTGCAGCGTGTCCATCCGTCCCACAGCCAGAGCCAAGTTCTTCAGCTTGCCGGTTTCTTTACAAGACCCAGCCATGGCGTTTCACCCAGTTACCCCACTAGCGAGACCAATAACTCATGGCTGACAAAAACAGCTCTTCCAAAAGGGCTTCCAGACATACGTGGATGGAGAACCCAGTGCTCTCCTTCAGTTATTTCTAGTGATTACGTAGCATATCACAGTTTAAAAATGCATGTTCTCTACCTCCTTTGAATGCACGTCTGGCTTTTGCTACCAGTCACTGGCTCTTGTTCTACCTTTCTCCGATGGATTAAAGAGGAAAAAAATTTTTTAAAAAGACCTCTTCCAAGGGAAATGAGGATTCAAATCCATCATCACAAATGTCTGGAAGTGACTCTTGGCATTGCACAGCCCAAAAGGGACAGCGATACGTCACACAAACAAAAGCGCTCCCAGTTGGAGCAGAGACTGGGGAAGCACAGCAGAGAGCAAAGCCCTTCTGAGGGTGCCCAGGGAGCAGGGCCACACGTGTAGCAAGAGGGGCCAGGGAGCCCAGCACCACCAGCAATTTTGCACCCAGCTCTGCACAGTGCTTTGACCGTCTGAGAACAAAGCATCCTCTTTCCTTGCTCGCTGTGACCTCCTGCAGACACAGACTACCTCTGGCCAGAGGAGCACACAGCATTGGCAAAGTGCAGACATGAACCTGCCCAGATTGAGAAGGGCAGCTTTCTGAGGTGGTTTACTTGCTAATCATATACTAGTTGGACTTTTCAATCACACCAGCTACTTCCAGCACACAATGCCCAAGCCAAAAGGCATGTCTAGGAAACTTGTTGCCTTGTTTCCCAGCAGTGGGTTGCCCCCAATGACCGTGTCCCTTCCCCACCTACACACTTTTTCTCAGCCAGCTGGGTCCCTCTTGCTCCACAGGCACCCCAGTTGAGCACAGCACAGTAACCTGCTTGGAAAAGTGCAGGAAACCTCAAGGCAGCATCATTGTGCTGGCCAGGACAGATGAAATGCAGGGTTAAGCACACAGACACATTCCCACTAGAGTCACACAGTCACTGAAACTCAGGGAAAGGATGTCCCAAGAGACCCTTCTTACTCCCTTCCTGAGGCAGGACCAGCTCCACCCTCTTTATTCCTTTATGTCTTTGTCTCCATCAGATCTGTGCTTGGGGTCTCCATAGCATTCTCACGCCATCTCTTCCAGGGTTTCCCTCCCCTCACTAGACCTGGGAGAATTTCCCTACTGCCTCACTTACATCTCCCTTGCTGCAACAGAAGTAGGTGGGCTTGGAGATCAGTTTATACCCTCCTCGTGAGCTTAAGCACTTTTCCTTTCCTCCTAAACTGGATGCTGGCGTTCTCCTGTCCAGATGCTTTTCCTCTCTAGATGTTTTTTTTTTACTCAGTTTGCATCTTCCTTGACACGCAGCATGCCCAAGTGGAGCCCACCTGGAGCCCTCTCTGTGGCCAAGCACACTGAGAGGACATTCCACAAATGAGGCAGAACTACAGGAGATGCTGGGGGTGAAAAACATCTGCCTCTCCTCATAAAGATGCAGTGTTTTGCATTGAGCAGGAGGGTTGGTTCAAGGCCAGGTGAACAGATTTGCAAAGGGCATGGAGCCACAGCGCTCCAGCGTAGGCTCCTTACACAGAATTCACCCCCCCTTACGGACAGTATGTTGAGACCAGTGCCTCTGGTGCCACCCTCCTTTGCAGGGCACCATGCAGAAACACACTGGCCTGTGACACTGGGGAGATCTTCTCTGTAAGCTCATCAGAGGAGCAAGAGCTACAACTTCTTCCAGCAAGCCAAATTTCCCCACTGGGAATCACTGGTGGAGAGGAGACGGGTCCATCCGGCGCCCATGACCAGACTTCACAGAGCACATCCCGTGGAGGATCAGCATTCCCACAGCTGAAGGACTTGGCTGGTGGTGGGACATTCAGAGAAAGGGTTAGCACCAAAATAGGTCATTAGCGAGCGACGTGGGGTACTTCATTCTTCTCGGGGCCCCTCATTTTCCTAAGGGGAATGCCTCAGAAAACCCAGTGGGGGGGAGGAGGAATTTACAGTTCCCTTCCAAAAACCAGTCTTTGTTTGTTTGATCGTTTTTTTTAATGATCGAGTAACTTGTGAATACATTTTCTGATGATTCCCACATCCTCCCAGCTGGAGAACGGTTCATGAACAGACTCCAAACTCTGTAAATGAGCTTGTTAGTCATAAGTCTTCAAACAGGCTTGATAAACAACTTTCAGCCTGCAGGATATTCATCAACCATTCTGTCTGCCTGGTCTCCTGACAGTAATTTATTATTTACAATGAGAGATCCCTCTCCTAAATCACAGGTGATTGTTTCTTTTTACTGATTAGATGATTCTGTAATTATTTTTTTTTTAAGGAGAAACAGTGAAAAACAAATCACAAACAAGCAATGCATCACATCACAAGCACTTATTCCTTACAGTTCCCCTAGTTTCCATGAGACCTATCAGCAGTTGTCCAAATGAAACAAACTAAGTAAAGATCTTTTTGGCCAAGCCCTTGAGACCTGCCTACAGCCAAGAAAAAGAGCGTGACTGTCCCAACCAGCCGCTGGGAATTTCACTGCCTGCCACCAAATGCTCCGGGGACCTTCCAGCTGACCGGCACGCGCCGCTTTTTGCATCCTTTAGGTTTGCGGAAAGGCCACCTCAAGATGTTCAGGAGATTCAAGTCCGCATGCAAAAACCTGCCACCAAAAGCCATTTCACTCCATGGATGGGTTCACGCAGCAAACACAACTTGCCCCAAGGGCACGGGGTGCACCTGCAGGAACAAACTTGCTGGAAGTTGCTCCAGATCATGGAAGGGGATCTCCTCAATGCTAATCAGTTAATTAACACCAAAGGTAGTTGATTCCAGAGGCAGATGAAATAGCAGTTTGCTGAGGGCAATGCAGAAGGAGGAGAATCTTCAAGAATCACTGTTTAAGCCAAGCTCTTACACATACATCAGATTTAAAAGCCCCTAATTAGGGGTCAAAATTGTACCCAGTTATATGGGTAGGAAAACTAAGGCACAAAGAGCCTTCAAGACTCTCTGAACAAGGTGCAAAGGCATTTTGGAGCAATAAAAGATGAGCTAGGTCATCCTGTTGGGCCACCTCAACTGATATCTGGAGGAAAAAAAAAAAGCCCTACTGTTTCAAATTAGATTGTGGGTGCAAGCCTTTTCTGGGTAGGCTGCTCCCAGCACCAGCAAATGCTGCACCCTACAAGCCCTGCCCTGCGGTACCCCCAAGCCAAGTGGCTCTACGCTGTCCAAGGAACACACAGAGCAGACAAATGCCCTCCACAGCAGGCTGCCTTGTTCTTGCCCATAAAATCCAGACTCGTGTTTCCACCACCATCACCTTGGTTCTCCATCCCTGCTCTATGGAGAGGTACGAACTCCCATAAGCATCCAGAGTGAAGGCAGCAGGATCAAGAGCTTGACTTGAAAGCTTCTTTCTCTCTCTCGCTGCAAAATAGCCAACATATTTGGTCTGGCAACCTCAAGCACTCAAGACCAGACTGGCTGTGCTACCAGCTTGCGTCTAGAGACAGCCTTCCCAGTGCCAAATGGGAGCAAACACACTCAGGAGAGAGACACAGACTCATCACCAGCTTTCTCCAGCACTGTCAACATGGGAGTCATCCATCCTGAGCAGGAACTTGGTGCTGGATTCACAAACTTCCACTCTGCACCTTCCATCCAGGCAGGGGTAAATGCGACGCTGCACAGGATACAGGAGGCTAACGAGTATGAAGTGTTACAAGCATTTCATGCCATGAGGTGGGGAGAGCACTGTAAAGCTTTATGGGAAACCAGCCCAGATTTCATGGGGACAGGAGCTGCCTGCAGAGCCACCGGCAAGGGCAGCCCTTTCTTCAGCACCAGGTCCAGAGCATTAACACTCTGTTTTCACTGTTACGGCTCTGGCACTTTCCCCTATTAAAGTCCAATCCATCCCCACAGAGCCTTGACTCCTCTGAGCTGACACAGAGAAGTGACAGCTCTTTGAAAGCTGCAAGCAGGATTTTTGCTTTTTCAAGTGTGGGTTGTATTAGTGACGCTTCCAAAACAGAACAATTTCCAGAAGCACTGAGCAGGTCTTCACAGCTTTGCCGGCACATGGGCTGCAGCTCAGCCCACCTCACCTGCCACTCATTTAGCAGCCACAAATACAACAAAACGAAGAGCAAACAGCAGACTACTAAAGGTCCCCACGGGTTCAAAACCTACTCAACCTTGTCTCGTGCAGCACCCGCAATGGCTACAAGAGAGGCCTGGAAGCTACTTGGATGCTGTCTTCTGCAGCCACCTGTTCGGTTTGATCATGCCTGAGCATCTCACTTTCTTCCCAGAGTCCCTGAAACTGCTGGTACCCTTCAGAGCTGAATACCATTTTCTTTCTCCATGCCTGTCCAGTCAGAAGCTGCTGACGGCAATTTTGTCTTGCCCCAGACACACATGGCCACAGATAAATTTGGTTTAACTTTGGTCAAAGAGGCCACAGAAGTTGTTCATCCTTTGGTGGGCTCAGAGCAGGAAGTCATGTCCTGAGACTCCTGATGAATTCCAACACTTGGTGCAAAAGCAGTTTTGCTGCCTGAGCAGCTCATCAAGTTGTGGAGAGGGTCCTAGCCAGATACTGAGCAGCTCTTTGGACGTTTGCCCTGCCCAGCAGTCTCGCTGACTGGCTGGAGTTTCTCCTGTAGGAAAATTTCTCTAGCCAGAAATGGGGGAAAATTTGGGTGGAATAGGAACTGGATGCTGCAATAGGATGTGGTGACTTCTTAACAGCACAGCTAGCTCCCCCCACCTCTCTTTTAACCTTCCCTTCCAGGAACACAAGGCACCAGGATGTCCTGGACTGCCACCCCAAGGCTAATGTTCACTTCGTACGGACACGACAAATCCAGACTGTCTGGGAAGGTGCTTTAACCATTGGCATAACCTTTTCTCGGCCTCTGGAGGTGAGAGGAGTGCAAAAAGCTATGCTTGCGAGCTTGGTGGGGAGATATCCCAATTTACCCTCAACCCTTCTCCCTTTGGGAGGTGGTCGGACCTCTGTGCGCCCAACCACGACAAAGCTGAAATAGATGTTCACTGGCTTGCTCATCAGGCCTCTATTCCCAGCTTTGGCCTTCACAGGCTCTTCTGCATAGATGCCAGGTTTTCCATTAGAGGAGGTGGCCCTCGGCTTTGGCACCACTGCTCCCTTCCCTTTCCAGTCATCATTCTCCAGAGGTTATCATCATTTGAAAGAAACTTCTCTCAAAAATTATGCCACTGTAGTCCCAGCATACACACGGTGCACCTCTGCTGAGCTCCCAATCCCACCTCACAGCATCTTCCAGGGCTACACAGTAAACATCAGCCAAGTCTAGCGGAGAGTGCAGGAAAGGAAACAGGTTAGATACATACCACACGTTTACAGATCAACGCAGGAAGGACAAACGTGAGCAGGACCAGCAAATCAAGGATTAAGAACTGCAGGACTGTCCTGGAGGACCCTTGGACCCCCAGCTCTAAGAGTGCTGCACAACACAGGGTGACAAAGGACAAATCAGACCCGTGCAGCGGGGCTGGTGGCACCTGCACCCATGCATGTGTGAGCTTCTCCTGACAGAGACTAAATGCAGAGTCTCCACAGAGACTCTCCACTGGCTAGTAAGAGGTTGAATTTATGCTGCATCTCCCTCTCAGGGGGAGGCACTGCTAGCATCCTTCTCCCCACCAGAGTGCCACAAACACCACTTGGATTTCACACCTCTTTGAGCTCTCTGCTCTTCCACCAGAGCAGTCAGTGGGTTCAGAAGATAGTTCCTGTGTGTGGCAACCATACAACAGGTTTTTTTTGGGGGGGAACCAGACTGAAAACCTATACTCTCCACTCCACCACAAGTTGAAACCTTTCTGTGCCCTACACATTAAGTCATGAGGGTAGTTCAAACAAAGTCAGATCAGAGCCTTGGACAACAGCTCCTCCAGCCAGGCTGTGATGATTCTCACTTCACATCTCCTTAATCTGCCGCGAAATCCAAGCCTCCTTTAGGAAAGGCAAGTAGGGTGGGGAACCAGCAATGCAGTGATTCATCCTCCCCAGGAACAGAGGCCCAAGTCTGGAATATTGTGACACTTGGTAAATACTCGTGATGTACTCCATTATGCAATGGAGGCCCAGCAGGAGTACAGTTCCCTCAGGGCTACTTAATACGGGTTTCAAAAATGATTAAATATATCATAAACAACTTGCAACCAGGAATAAACACCTATAATCCCATCAAGCCATTCTGGTGATGTCAAAAACCATGGGAGCTAACTCAGTCACCAGGGTTAAAAAAAAAAAATAAAAAAGAATATATCCCCAAAGGAATTACGGTCCTGTAATTCTGTGTTTGCCTTGTCAAACACTAAACTCAACCAGCCCCTCCTGCTTATTCTCTGTCCATGCTCTTGCTCTTTCTTCCCAGGCTTCCTAAGGTCACATATTTTGATGCACGTTGCACCTCTGCTGAAAGGCAAAAGGATCGTGCCCCTGAGAGCAGGGAGCAAAAAAGTTTCATGCCTGATACTGTAAAATATTTCTGCCTGCACAGAAATATTCCACCGGCCCAAAAAAAAAAGAAAAAGTTTTTTGCTTGACTGAAGGCTGCCAGTCAAGTCTTTAAATGCTAATACTCATCAACTGGCAAACGCATAAGCAGTCTATTGAATTGCATGCAATGACTCCTGTGAGTAAGGACTGCACAAATTAGCCCTGAGATAATATTTTCCCATGCGATCACTGCTTTATACATCATCAAAAAGACGGAAAATTGACCGGCTAGTAGGGGAAACTCAGTGCAGATGACAGAAAGCTGATGTTCATTAAAAGTGTTCTAGGAGTTTAGACCAAACCTTTAAGTTTTATGAGAGATTTCAAAATCTAATTTTCATGGAAATATTTTCATTACATTAAGAGAGGAGGGGAGAAAAAAAAAAAGCAAAAACCTTCAGCAAAACCTTTTTCAAATTAAAAAGTTGGAAGCTTTGTGCGGATGGATTGAAAACACAAATACCATCAGCAAATTATGAGACCATGAGAACCAGGAAGCAAAACTGATTATGATCAAAAAAAGTGAAATTCACAAACAAATAAAAATCTAGTTTTGCCTGTCAAAAGGAGGGCAGAGCAGCCAGCACTCGCAAACTGAGTCAGCTCCTTCCTTCAAATTCACATGGCTCTTTTTCTTTGTTAATAACAGTACATTGTCCGTTTTTACTTACTTTTTGGTGCCTTTCTTCTTCTTTTTTTTTTTTTTTAAGACTCCAGTTTTATGACAGAGTCACATTTCCATCGTTTGTCTATACCCAGAGCTTTAGAAATTTATGTGAAAAAACACAAAATGTTTTTCCACTTCAAACTGTAGGATTCAGGAATGTAAGAAAAATATCGAACACAGAGATACTTGCCGGCATAACCTTGCGCCAGCCAGCCTGAGAGTTAAACTAACTACATATGCCCAAGGACCGTAAGTGGAAAGAAGTTAATCAAACTTCTAACAAGCGCTCTGTGTTAGTTATCTGCCTGTTACTCAACCTTTACTCAGGTAAATGTCGTTCACTCTTCCTGCAAGAAGCCTCTAGGATATGCACGGTACAACCGACATGCGTAAGGATTACTCCCGCAAGGAAAAGCATTTTTCATGCAGAAAACATAAACAACAAGTGCCTTAAAAATCTGATCACCAATTTTTCCACGTCAGCAGCTGGAAGAGGAGGACTGGTTCTGGGAAGTCCTTCTCCGCAGCATCCTGTAAGGATCCCGTAAGGATGCTGAGGGCTGCCGGCGGGGTTCAAGGCAGCGGCGGGTTTCCATGTGTGACCTTGGCCACCAGCAGCCCACTGCTCCCTGCAGACCCCCCCTTTGCCCATCAGCTATGCAGGACAGGAGAGGAAGAAAAAAAGCTGCTAGATTTAATCTATTTACCCTCCATTTCCCACCCCCCTCCTTCTATTCTTTGTACATCTCCAGTCTACAGTCTCAGCATCTTCTGGGAATAAGGGCCGTGTTTTACTAACAAAAGAGCCACTTAGTACTTGAAGATAAAGCAGAGGTTTGCAAAGAAAACCCTGTAGTTGTCCTGGTGCTTCCTCTCATGTTCACCTTTCGTGCAGCTCAGCAGCCCACCAAACCACTTTTCCCATTTCAAAGCAGTGACACAGCTTTTCTACCTCTTTTTAAGGTGGCATATGGTTTTCTCGTGAAGGGTGGGGAGGCACAACACCGCAGACAACCTCAGGATAAGAAAAAGAAAAACAATTAAATATTTGCACATACCCTTTTACTCCTTCCGCAACCTCACTTGTTCTGATTAAAAAGAGGCAATTAAAGCATAAAGAACAGCCATATGGGAGCAGACCAAAGGTCCTTCAGCTCAGGATCCTGTCTCAGACTGCCAGTAATGACAGAGCCAGAGGGGATAAGCCCAGGCAGCAGTGGAGCAATCTCTGCCCCAGCTCATCCGTCCCATCTCTGTGACCCGCTGCACACTGAGCCAGGCGCTGCCTCTGCACTGCTGCAGTGAAGAGCCGTCCTCGGTCCTCCCTGAATTTCTCTTGTTCTTTCTTGAAATCACTCCTGTTTCCGATCTCTGCAAAATCCTGCGGCAATAAGATCCATCACCAAACAACGTGCCAGCTGAAAAAGCCCTTCCTTGTGCTCTCGACCCGCTGCCGGAGACGAGGGGGCACAGATGCACTGCTTGACCCAGCCTGAGCAAAGAAACTCATCTCCCCGTTGTGCTGGCAGGGTTTCTGCTTCATCAGGAAGGAGCAACAGTGCTGAGGGGTCACGACGCCCACTGAGGCAGAAGAAGTTGTGGGGGGCCACAGGCAGCTGTGCCCCAGCTTTAATCGCAAACCAGCCCTGCCAGCCCGACACGATCTGCCAGCCTGGGAGAGGAGCACAGCCCCCAGACTGCCATCGCCTTTACGTTCAAGAGAAATCAAAGGTCAGTAATGACACCAATACTCAGAACTTGTGTAGGTACTGGACCAAAGCAGGGTTTATTCACTCCTCACAAAAGAAATCCAAGCATAACAATTTGTCTTTTGCTGCGCGTGCTTTCTTCTCATCATTTTATGAGCCATCAACAGCAAGACACAAACAAACAAACCAACCCAAAAAAGCAGAGGCCAAAAATGCCATCTTAAAAAAACCCAACCAACCTAATAGTTTACCAGCGCTGGATTTGGAGAATTAACCCTGCTCAGAGCTCGGGGTACCAAAAGGCCGCCGACAGGTTTCTGCCAGCCCCGAAGGGCATGGAAGCAATAGGAACCAGCTGCCTTTGTTGGGAAGCTCAGGGGGTCCCCTCCACTGAGCTGGAACCTGCATTTTCATCCCAGTTTTAGCTGGAGCTAGTGAACGCCCTGCTACCAAAGCAAGAGTTGGTTGTGTCTTAACAGGTGGTTTTGCAATGAAGAGGAACTCAGCTTGCAAAGTCTTCCTGGCTAAGCAGCAGAGGCAGGCAGCTTTGCTGTGAATTGTATCAGCTTTTAGGGTATGGTTTTCAGAGCTACAAGTCGAACTAAAGTCTATGGGAGTGACAGCTTCACGCTTCTGAAAAATCAGCTCCTTAATACACTGATAGTTATCCCTCTAACTATTACAATCACAGAGATATTGCTTTTTTCTTTTTAATAAGAAATGTTTTCTCCTGAACCTCTTTCAAATGAGCTAATGGTAAAATCAGTTCCTTCAATCTCACATATCTAAATAAAACCTTTGGTTGTTTCTATGTCAAACTTTTCCCCTTCATTTTGGATTACACAAATAGTCCAAATAATTTGGCAATGCACTTCAGTTTGGGACACAATTCAGCGACAGATGAGCTTCCTTTCCCCCCCAGGTTGGAAGAACATTTTTAGTGTTCTTGAGACATTCCATAATTTCTCCAAAAGGCTTTTACCTCCTCTCCCTTAGCAACATGGTGAATAACTGAGCCCTGTGTTAGCTTTTCCACTGAACCAGCTCTCATTTTTCACCAAGAAAGGCTCGTACCTCTGTTGCACTGCCCAGCTCCAGCCCAGTCCTTTTCCTGCACGGATTGCAAAACACTTCACGAAACAAATGCAATAGGTGGGGAAACTGAGGCACAGGACTCCTAGGATCTGCTAAACACATCAGTGAAAGTGCCAGAAAGCCCAGATGACAGCTCTGTCTAATAAACCAGACAGAATTTATCCTCCTATTTTTTTTTTCTTACTTTAGAACACTTTTAAAACTAATTCACTGCAACGGCATTAAAACTTTTACAGCATTCAGAGAACTTCTAATTTATTTATTTGTTCCCAGCTTGGCAATGCTGGCTGGGAAACACACCCTCGGATGGGGAATTTTGGTCCTTTTCATGGTCTAAGAGCCAGGTGGGTATCGGGGAAACACAGCCCCACTTTTCCAGGCTGACTGCGCTAGCTCCGGAGAGCTCAGCAGTCGGCAAGGGGCAGTGTCAGGAGTAAAAGTGGTCCAAATAAAATATGATAAACGAAACCGAGGGGGAAATAGAAGGAAAAAAAAGAGTTGTCTCTGTAACTTGTCGGTCAGTATCTCGGGGACCCTCCGGCGGCGGTGTTGTGGCACAGGGAGCTGAATCCGGGGCGGGAGCCGCAATAACTGCCTTCCCCGCTAAAATATACACCTTTAGGGTGCGAAATTGCATTTTTCCGGGTCTTGGGAAGGGAAACTTTTTAAGCGATCCTCCCAGAGGCGGCGGGTCCACCTGCCGCGCCCCGGTTCGGCTCTCCAGGAGGGGTGGGAGCCGCTCCGGGTCCGCGTTCCCGCAGCACGCCCGCCCCGGGGTGATGCTCCCCGGCCCGGAGAACGCGTCCTGCCGGGGCTCAGCTCCCGCGGGCGGAGCTGTAAAGGAGCGGCGGCTCTTTGGAAGGATCCTCACTTCCCAGCCCGCTTTCCTTCGAGAAAACCAATGGACCAAAACAATGGACCCGCGGGGAAAAAAAAAAAAAAAAGAGTCGGAGGCGGCTGCAGGCGAAAAGAAAACGCAAAGTGAATTGCAATTATATTGCCATTTTCGTTTGCTTTTCGTTTTGGTTGGGTTTTTGTTTGTTTTGTTTTGTTTTTTTTCCGCCCTCCGCCAGCAGCCGCAGAGCAGCCCCCCCGGCCCGGGATGCGGGGGTCCCTGGGAAGCGAGCCCGTGTCCCCTGCCCCTGCCCACCCCACGGGAGACGCGGCGGGGGCGGCCGCTCTCAGCCCTTCCCCGCAGCGAAAATCCCGGCCGGTCCCTGCGGCCGGGAATATTTCTTTTTTTAACCGAAAGCAGAGGGAGGGTGCTGGATGGGGGGCTGCTGTCCCTGCACACTCGCCTCGCTCCGCCGCGGCTCGCCCTTTCTGACAGCGCTGCCCTCGGAGAACAACCAGAGCTGCTCGGAAAACGCCGCGCCCGTCCCGCTGCCCGCCAGCCGCGGGGCTGCTGTTTTACGGCTGCTTGCGCTCCCAAACGAGCACCCGTTAGGATGGGAGGCTCAGAGGCAGCTCTGCGCCCTGCCCTGCCCGCCGGGCCTGCATCAGGCCCGCACCGGGAGAACGGCGGCTCAGGGAGGAGGGCACCGGCGGCTCCGCTGCCGCAGCCGCGCACGCTCCCTCGGGCTCTCCGTGAGCCGCGACGCNGCGCGCAGCGCGGCATCCGACGAGCGCGGCGGCGAAGGGCAGCTCGCCGCTCCCGCTTTCCCGGGAAGCGGCGGGGGGAGAACAAGCGCTTTCACATGCCGCCGGGTGCCGGCCCCGCCGAGGGCACGGGGCACGGCGTGGAAAGCCGGCCTGGGGAGCGGAGCGAGCGCCCAGTGACCGGCCGG
>VZZY01010580.1:45626-80613 GCA_013400335.1 Eurystomus gularis
GAGGCGGGGGAGCCCCCGGTTAGGGGGTGAGAGGGGCACAGAAGGGGGGTGGGGATGTGTGTCCCCCGGCGCTACACCTGGAGGGGAGGGCGGGCGGGCCCCGGGGAGGGCTCCCGAGCACGGGGGAAGAAACAGCGAAAATGAGAAACGCAGATGAAAGGCTGTCAAAGAGGAATGGAAAAGAAAGTGCGAACTGGAGAGAGGAAAGGAAGAGGGGAAAATAGTGAAAGAGGAAGAAAAAGTGCAACAGAGAACTGAGAAGACGGACCAAA
Organism: Eurystomus gularis; assembly: GCA_013400335.1. NCBI lineage: Eukaryota > Metazoa > Chordata > Aves > Coraciiformes > Coraciidae > Eurystomus > Eurystomus gularis. The sequence continues at coordinate 45,899 of VZZY01010580.1, forward strand.
GGGAGAGCAAAAGCTAAAGGGTGGGTGGGAAGACGAAAAAAGAAATTGCAAAGAGAAAAAAAGGCAAGAGGAGGAGGCACTTGGAGCTCCTCAGGCCACTAGAGAGGTCCAGCAGCTCGGCCTGGCCCGGCTGGCCCCCACGGCCAAGGACAGGTAGGGACGCAGGACAAGGGCCCCGGGGCAGAGGAGCTGGCGGCGAGGGGCAGGGTCCTGCGGGCCCGGAGGGGCCGCGGCTGAGTCCCGGTGGCTGGAGCCTGGGCTCCGAGCTGCCACAGCCAGCACAAAATTTCCACCCCCCACCCCTCCCGATCTAGGGAAAGAACATTTGATGCCATCAAAGGGCTCCAGATTGAAAACAGATGTGCTTCCCCGAGCCTCTCCATGCATTTAATTAAGGCACAGGCATGGAGGAGACATTTTCATCATTAGTTTGCTTTCAGGGCACCCCCCACCCCTCCCCAGTCCCGATTTACCCTTTGCAGTCTCAAAGGCCCACATGAGCATGGCAAGGCTGCAGGGCTCTACTGTCTCTGGCTTGGAGGGGAGCAAAGCTGGTGGGCACAGGCTGGAAAAGCCCAGAAAAAGACCTGGAGCAAGGCTATGTGTGTGCAGAAATGTGTGGGTGTATATACACCCAAAACACGACGCACGCATCTATGTACACAGCAGTATGTGCTTTACTGCACACCGGTGCAGCCCTTTTCCTGCAATTGAGTGGGTCATCCTGCAGTATGTGCCCACATGTTGGATGGGGAAGGCGCTGTGTCTTCACATGGGTGTGCGACGCTCTATCTGTCTGGCTTTGTATGCTGGCATCTTGTACCCTGGCTCTTAGGGTCTCCAGGTTGAGGCACAGCAGAGGGTCAGTGGCTGTGCCACTTCTATGCTCTGAAGAGCAGTTATCTGGACACAGCCCTGGGGATTGCCCAGCTCATGAAACACCCTTTTCTTTGCCCTTCCCAGATATTTGGCTGCCTTCTTCCTTGGTAAGCTGGGTTTTACCCTTTCTCCCTGTTCTCCTTCAAATGAATGTTGCAACTGACTGGGCGTCCTGAGTGGAAGCTACAGAGCCCCAGCCATAAACATCCCTTTCCACTGGTCATAGGGTCTACTCTTAGCCCCAGGCAACCTCTGCTATGGTGACAGGAGAAGCCACAGAAAACAGAACAACAGCTTTCTGTGCTACCTTCATCAATATCCTTACTGACATCCCTGGCAAGAAACATTTTTCTTTAGATCTCCCCATGTCTAAGGGCATCCTTCAGACAACCCTCCCTCCCAGCCCTGGGGTTTGGGAATGCAGCCCAGCAGCAACAGATGCACTGGAAAGACGGTGGGTGAAAGCAGGCTGGTGCTGTGGGTGACCACACGCTGCAAAGGGAGAGTCTCACCTGCAAGGCAATAAATGGGCCCTCCTCCAAGACCAGCTATTGTGGCTGTACACTGAAGTAAGACACAGGTGCTCCCATACATACGGCACCCAAGGCTGGATATGGGATGCCAGGTTTACATTCTGGAAGTGGCCTGAACACCTCCTTTCCCAGATGCCTCCTGCAACACAACTGGATTTCTGTGATGGGGTGGGAGAACTCTACTTAGGGAGAAGATGAGCCTAAGCAAAACTCTTCCAGCTCTGTCTCAAAGGAAAGAAGGTTGGGAACAGTGGGAGGCCTCCAAGACTGCACAAAACACCCCAGGGCTGCAGCTCTTCTTTCAACTTGCTATGTCCATGCAGGTCCTAGGACAAGGCATACCTGCAGTGTGAAAGTGAGGTGGCAGCATGGTCACCATGCCTCTCAGAGCCCAGGAGGTTCCTACTGCACTCAGCTAATGAACTGCCACACTCCCTAGATCATCTGTAGTGCCTTTAGAATGAAGCTAGTCTTTCAAAGCAATGCTGCCCTGTTCTGCATGTGCCAGAGGGCAAAATTAGTGCAGCATCCATGATACTGCTCCACATAGAACATGGTTTGCCTATGAGAAGCCTAAGGAGTAGAGATAGTGCCAGGGAAAGAAATCCCACCAGGAGAAAGTAGTAGAATGTGCTCTTTGTAGCAGGGTGTCCTGTTGTATTGGGGATCAGCCCAAGCTTGAGGGAATGGGTTACATGGTTGAAGGGACCGTGTCACATGCAGAAAATAAGTCACATGAGAAGAAAGTGATGGAACAAAGTGGCCCACAAGGATCATGAACAAAAGACAAACAAAAGGAAGATGAGGAAAGGGAGGGGATGAAGGACAAGCTCTCTGAGCTCCAGAGTGAGCAAGTCAAGGGGGGTCCCAGGGCCCTGTATAGCTGTAGATCTCAGCCTGCCTGTAAAACAGAAGTAGGACTATCCTTACAGGACAAGCATGAAACATCCCTTCATTAGCTGTTTCCTTTAACTTGATTCAGAGTTTTAGAAAACTTCAGGTTAGAGTACAGGCAGATGTTACCACCCTACCTGAATTATTGCCTCCTAGTGTTCATCTTCTCCCTCTCCAGCCAACAGCAGTGAAAGCAGAAGAGGATGGGGCATTTGCCACCCATCTCAAATGCATCAATTCCTTCCTGTGAGTGTCCAATAGCCAGCCCATGCACTCACTCTAGGGCCTCCAGGAGTTTCTGCAGAACAAATAGCCATAGGAAGGGAACGAGCCACACCATGGCCTGCTGTAATCCAAGGATCTCAACATGCTTCTCTGTTTCAGATGGGAAAATTGATGCAAAGGCAGCTTGTCCTCAGCATCAAATCCAAAACAGAGGTAATAGGATACCCCAGTTCTCATGACCCTGAGGCTGGGAAGGACTTCCATGCCACAGATGGCCCATGACAGCAAACACATACCATTTCAACATCCTACAGACCCTCAAGTAGTTAGACATCTATCTCCCACCTCACCACTGGCCTGATGTCAAGCTGAACAGGTAGTTCCCATTCCCCACTATCCTCCCATTCCATCTTTCCTCTCTAACTGCCCGCCTGGCAACCACTCACAGTCCCATTCCTCCACTTTCCCAGGCTGTCCTTCTGCTTGCGCTCCCAGAAAGGCAGGGACCTGTGAGCCTCTGCTGCCAGTGGAGGAGAGGAGAAAGATCAAAGGTCCCAAAGCAGCCAGAAATCTGCTAGGTAAAGCACCCACAGGTGAAAGGCCAAGCCTCAGACTGCAGGCAGCAGCCAGACCCCAGTTTGGCCCTTCCTGCTCCCAGAAGCGGTTATCATTTTGAAGAACATCAGAGAGACTCACCAGCTGGAGCCTTGCCTCAAAACCTATCACTGTGACCATATATAATGCTCAGAGAAAGCAGAAACCACAAACACTCCCATTCTCCCTCCCCCAGCTGCATATCAAGAAGGGGAAACCCAAAGACCTGCACCTCTGCAGATGACCAGCACATTTGCTTCTGCTTTCTTTTCTCAGAGAAAATGACAAGCTCAATCTGCAGTGTCAGTGAGAAAGTCTCTGAGTATTGCCCCAATTCCTGAAATTTCCCATGAAACCCAGCACTGGCAGTTCCTGTGGTTCCCAGCTCCAATATACAGACTACAGAAGTACACTATAAGCCCCTAGAAACATTCCCATCACCTTCACATCTTTCTGAACAGAGGCTTCCAAGCACCACAGCCTTGGTGACCGTTTCAGGTACAACAAACAGGAGCCAACAACCTTTCCGAGGGTCTTGCAGCCAACAAGAAATGGTGAGAGCAGATGAGCAGCAGCAACATCCTTGTAGTTGGCATTTGTGGAACACAGGAAGGCACCAAGCACTAAATAAGACCAAGCATTCACCTGCTCTGCTCCCACATCTAACTCTTCTGCACTGACCACCACACCACATACCTTTCCCAGCATAGACTACCTACCTGTTTCAGGTGCCCTAAATATTTCCTCTTCTACCTGAGTTTAAAAAAAAAAAAAAAGAACAACAGGAAGAAGAACCTGTGGAGGCTGTGACATACAGGTGTGGATTCTCAGCTCTCTAATAATATAATGACACTCAGGTGAAGCATTTTGCTCATTGAGGAAAAGTATTTTGGGACTCTCTTCCTTACCTTATTTTCATGAAATTTGTCCGCATGTAATGTGTTGGAGCCCTTTTATTCGATCTGCCAAATTTGTTTCAGCCCAGCAGTTTAAAAATAATACTGCAGGAGAGCAGCAGGGAGAAAGAGGAGCCAACGGCCAGTACCACTGCACAAGCTTGTGCCTTTGGGAAACCTGACCAAAATGTGCACACAGTTTATTACTGCTCTGTGCTTCTTAGCCTTAACTGTGCAAGATGCTCAGCTATTCTGAGACATGCCGGGTACCCTCCAGCTCTGCTCTCCTGAGGACCTTGACAGGGTGTGACCAGTTTAGACAGGTGACTCAGAGGACAGGAGGGTACAAATTATGCTTACTGTTCTCCTAGGCCCATAGCAGCAGCTATTTTGGAGGGGGAGTGCTCTGAGATAGACCTCCACCCCTCTGCTGCACCCTAAACATCAGCCACAGCTCTTTAGGGGCAAGCTGATGAGAGGTATCAAACGAGAGCTCCTCTCTGCTGCTGGCCACTTCTTAGGCTGCCTCCACACTGTCCAAGCTCCGGACTCTGTTGCTGATGCCCAGATGCTGGGGAGCCAAAAACTCTTCTGCCCTGGAAAGTTCCTCCCCCTCCGCCCCCATCGCTCTGTCATGCTGATTCACTGCAACCTCTGGTCTCAAGCCTCTTTGCACTTGCTCTGCCCAGGGCTGGATGAGAACTACAGCGAGCACCTGCAGGTATGTGTGTGTGTGCAGGCATATCCCCTTACACGTGTGTGTGAGCCAATGCTGGGGTATGTGTGCACACGCTCAGGTCTGGAGCCAGACCTCTCCCCCACAGACTGCTGCTATACACTTGGGCGAAATCTCCTGCTTTTCTTCCTTTCTTCCCCACGTAGAGGTACGTTATGAGATCTGCGGGGATCAGGTAGTCTACAGTCATTTCAAGCTGTAAACTCAACCTCAGGGTTTCTTTTAATCCCAGACATCTTGATATCATCTGGAAATGCCATGAGCAGGTTATAATTAGGGTTTAACATACAGATTAATACCAGCAGCTCCAGGGTGAACAGACCATCAGAGTCTAATCAAAGCTTAAATGGGGCAGCAATTTAAAACTGAGATTTATTATTCCTCTGCATAATATTTTTTGAACTAGAGGCTGAGTTCACATCACACACAATCATTCCTGGAAGTGCTATCACATCTCCAGTCAGAGCGAGGTGGCTTGTTACTGGTTCATGGGGGGTGATAAATACTAGGCTTCGGGAACTTATTTAGGAATATCACGGCATTGACACTGTACAAGATTTAGAACCTGAGGCAGGAGAGCGCTTGCACACATGCACAACGCCTGGGGCTCCAGCCCTGCATGGATGCTGGGGCAAGGCCATGCACTTAGAGGCTTTTGGCTAGGTACCAGTTGTAATAAGGGAGGTGACACCAACACAGGCTAAGGGGTTCTCTGCCATCTCCTCTGACCATGTTGGGGTGGGGGTGAGGAAGGATGGGAAGGTATGTGGTACCTGAGGTGGGGGATAAAATCACCTCACAGAAACAGAACCATCATGGCAACTAGCATCGCATAGCAGGCTTGGTGGCATGGTCAGCTAAGTGCTGAGGAGGGAGTCCTGGGCCAAATGCAGCCAGGGAGAACTCCTCCTGAATGAGTCTTCTGCAAAGTCCCATCTGGATGGCCCCTGGGAGTACCCTAAAGTCTCAGAGGATTGATTTTAGGGTAGGGGCAGCTGGGCTGTCCGTGCAGCCCCTGGGCTGGAGTTTTCACTAGCAGGGCTCCTACCTTTTTGCCCAGATTTTCTCCACCCTGTTAGGGCTGGAGCCCTTCCCATGCCATATCATTTATAAAACACAAGCGCAGGAGGGGGCTGGGAGAGTGCAAATTTGTTCATCGGTTTGTCTGTACAAGTCTCAGTATTTAGATTTCAAGACAGAGTTTTAACAGTTGCCACCTAGCTTTCAACAGAAATGACAGCACATTCAGCAGCTGGCAATGACAAGAACTAGTTTCCTATTTTCTTTTTCTATAAGCTTTCCATCAAGCGGAAGAGGAGCTATGAGGAAAGGAATGTCCTCATCTCCAGTATGGATGGTCTGTGGATCTGAACTAGAGCTCAGCTCTTCACTTCCCTGGCTGTGCTCTTGCTCGAGATGCCCATGTGGCTATCAGCTCTGCCTCTGGCCCTGGAGGCTGCCTCTGCGGGAGGTGTGTGTCAGCACAGCCCTGACATGATCCCAAGGATCAGCACTGTGTCTGAGGTGGAGGGAGCAGATGACACACATAGTGGACTCTCAAAATAAGACAGGGTTTAATGGATTCCACCAGCAAACTGCATCAGTATCAGCACAAACATCTCCCCACCATGGCTTTGCTCCAGCAGCCAGGAGCCACGTGAGCACAGGGTGACAGGCCACAGCCCTGCGGGTGGATGATGCTTGTCTTCATCACACCAAACCTGCTCCATCCTCTTCAAGGATTTCAGTGGAGTTACCTGCCTCAGGAGACAGGACTCTGCCTAGTGAGAAACCAGGCTGTGGCCCTTTCAGGTTGCCTACTCACCTACCATGGCTACCTGGGGGTACTGAGATGGCCACCAGGAGCCCCCCTGGGGCTGGCTAAACAGAGCTAGGCAAGCTAAATTAGGGCTAAGCTGTGTGTTCCCAAGGGCTCCGACTTGAGCTGGCTCCAGAGCTGGCTGCGTAAGGAGCTGTGGGTTTGGATAAGCCAGCCGTTTAACCAGGGTTTTATTACCAGGCAGGGCAACAAAAGCACTCAGAGGTCACCCGGGAACTTTAATCAGCACCGAGGGTCACTGGATAGCAGGCTAGGTGGGAGTAGGGCAGCGCCCAGGGCATGCAAATAAACAAATAGATGTATGGAAACCACCTCCGTTGCTCCAAATGATCTCCTCTCTCTCTCCCCTTCTCCATGCACATTACAAAGATCTCTGCTCTTTACAATCAGACATTCAAACAGCCGTAATTTCCCCAGCAGAAACTCCAATATATCCTGCAATTTTAGCTGAGAAGTTTATCCACAAGGTTTGGTTGAGGTTTCTTTTTTTTTAAATCCCTCACTGCTGGAGATGAAAGTTCAGTCTGCTGGACTGCTCTTGGGCTGGATATCAGATATCCCTAACCCGGGAGGGAGAAAGCGTCCCACCAGCTTCTCTCCCCTGCAGGAAAGGGGAAAAAAAAAAGAAAAACCTCCCATAATCAGAGTCTAGGCAGACAAATTGGCACCACTGTTTTCGTCTTTTCTCCCTCCACCCCCCTTTCTGGAAGAGGACTAACCCTTTGGAGCACAGTCACAACTCACAAATATTTGTGGGTATTATATTGCAAGAGGAGAAAAAATGCAAAGGAAGGTAACTGTTAAACAAAGCTTAGTCTTTCTCCCATGGAAAGCTGCTTTATGCACTTCCATAAATCTCCTCTGTAAGTGGTCATTAAAATTGTGTCTTGTTTAATTTTTTTTAATCTCATTTAAACATTTTTTTCTCATCTTGCAAATGAGTGATGTCATTGGCAGGCCCAGTAATGAACTGAAAAAAAGTCAACTTTCTAATGTTTTGGGGGCTCTCTCAAAAAACAAACATTTCCATACCCGTCTGCTAATCCAGCCAAATACTAAAGCATGTGCTTAACAACCGACTTGAATTTAAGTGTCTCGCTCCCACGGGGACATCTGTCCACACTCATCTTCATGCACAAAGGATGTGCTTAAAGTGAGGAGCATGTTTGAACTGTTGCAGGGTGGGGGCCTAGCTGCTGAGCTATTGAACTGCTCATTGCACGGGCAACGCAACATGACATCACTCGCTGACAGTCACTGGTTTTCCCTCACCTTCCGCAATCTCGAGACTGATGTCCTCGGGGTTTCCTGCATTGTTGCTTTCTTTCTAACAGGGAAGCCCACTTCTTCTTTTAGCCCACTGTCAAAGGACAAGGCTTTCTCCAGATGCCACAAAGCACAATCATCACTAACCTGCCCGGCCCTTTGCTTCACAGGTATGCCCTTGACATCTAAAACACCATTTGGTTGAAAGGCTCCTTGCTGGACACTTGTGTTATTTGGTTGGGGTGTGTGGCTGAGGTTTTTAGGTTTGTTTTGGGTTTTTTCCCTGGTTTTTTTTGGAAGCTGTTATAATGAAGTGGAACCAAAACCAAATAACAGGCTGTGCAAATGGGGAAAAATAAATGCAAAACTTGAAAATGAATAATTGGCGTGGTTTTAATTAAAAAGCAGTTAACTGTTTCGGGGTGAAGAGCATGGGTTTGGGTTGACATCGTCTGAACCCTGGAAAGAGCACGTTAAGCTGTTCACCATGCTGCGGGTTAAGAAAATGGGAAATAAATACATCCCAGCCACTTGGAAAACTAAACCATCTTTAGGGCTCAGCTGTAAACTTTCTTCAGCAATTTATTAGAGTTCCAGAAAACACTTGTTGAGTAGCCTTGGCCTGTAATAAATATCAGTTCTTGTTTGTTTGTTTTTGTAATGGGAACAAAACCACATCTTTTTCTTTCTAAAGTGGATAATTTAATTACATGGCAAGAAACACATTCATTGTCCAGAATACGCAGAGAAGATTGCCATGAAGCTTGTAGTTTGGTGGAGAGCAGAGGGGAACAGAGCCAGCTGATACCCAGAATCGGTTTCAGAGAAGATTTCCTTGGTGGCATGTCAACCTATGCTGGAGATGACAGTAGCACTGGGATTGTCATTACAAACAGGAGGCAGAGACGGGTGCCTCTGCGTAGGGCAGTTCTTACCCCAAAGAACACGAAGCATCGGAGGGACAAGGCAGATGTGAACAGAAGTGAATGAGGGGCAGTGAAGGGACTTCTCTGGGCCACACAGCAGGTCTGAGGTAGCAGGGGAGCTGAGCTCCAGCCCTCCATTCTCAGCCTGCTGTGTATTCCCCCAGAAAACACAAACCCCAGATTTCTGTCTCTGCTGCCAGCATGGAGTTTGTCATGTCTGTATCAGCCCTGCTCCAGGAGTCCCGCTCAGCTGCTTGCTGACATGTTCTACGTGCCTGGTAGGGGCCTCTTTCAAACCAGTTCCAGTAAAATGGGTGTTGTTTGAAGGCAGAAAACCACCTCTGTCCTGCATTTCATATCAGATCTTGTGCTCACACTCAAACATAGCTCCGGTCTGAAAATATCAATGTTTTCTTCTAGAGGCTGAAATGCTTCACCATTTCTTGCTCTACAGGCTGTCAACTCTTCTGTGGGGACTTGTCTTGGCCTCAACGGTAGGAGGCAGATAGTGGTGATGATCACAAGTATGTCTGGAAGTGATACCCTATAAGAACAGGGAGTGTTTGTGAGCGTCCATCCCTTTCTGTGCCCCCATTTTTGGGAGCCTGCCTTGCAGAAGAAGAAACAGGAGTCAATTCTTTAAAGTCAGTTCTTGGTGGGTTTGGTTTGCCCACCCTCTGCAGGCAGCCTGGCTAGAAAAGTCTCTGAGCTGAAATAACTGAAGGAGGGTACTATTCAGATAAGCAATGATCCAGTGTGTTTTCCCAGGGACAGCCCAGCAATTATGGTCAGCAATAAAGAAATCTGACAGTTGTCAAAATACAGACTCTCATTCCTCCAAGCTCTTCTTGAGGGGCACAATTAGCGTGCTGATGTTATTAAAGCCACATTCAGCTCTGTGATAGGAGAGCCAGATGCACCCAGCTAACTCCTCTGAAGCCAACTGCTTGAAACCGAGGTGTTGGTTACCTGATTTGTAGCCAATCAAGTAGAAATCAACCATTCCTGTCCACATAGCTACATCATGCCATTAAACAGCCAAACCCTCTTCTCTTACATGTCTTTGAGGGAGATGAAATCCATATGGCCCAGAGAGTGAGTGCAGGCTAAGGATGGAAGGAAGGACAGAAACAGCATTTCTCCAGGACAGAAGACAATGGAAACGTTTTCACTGATTCCAATAGGTCCTGAATTGGCGGCTGCAACCAATTTTCCTCCGAAATGGACTTCCATATGTCTAAAAAAGTCTCACAAGCACTGGAATTTGTTACAGAACAAACCTGTACTTTATTACTCTGCTCCTCGACTCTGAGTGTTTCTCCCTTTAAATTCCTTGGTCAGCCATTTCTGGGCTTCAGGGTTTGCTTTTGAGAAATGCATTCACTTCTAAAGCAAACATTTTCCATGAAACAGAGAAAAGTCTTCCCCCTGTGCCCCTAGACTTCACTTCACTTCGCTGGGAACTTGTGTCTTTAGCTTTATTAGAAAAGTAAGTGGCTCTATGTGCAGAGCAAATCACGGACGGAAATCAAGTTCGCCAGACCTGAAACCTTCTCTACTTTACAGATAGCCTCTGAAATGCAGATTCTTGGGCAAACACCTAGCAAAGCTGATTTTTACCAGAAATTTTCCACACAGAAGAGATTTTATTGTGCCTGCTTTGTGACAGGCATCTTCAAACTAATGATTTTCTATTTCCTTCTTTCCTTAAATCAAAACAAAGATTGGCAAAAATGGACATTTCATTTTCATCACAAACTGTTTTGTAGGGGAAGAGAGCCCTTTTCCTGCCCATGATACCCATGCTAGGCACTACATTTAAAGGGATTTAGGAACCTATGTGCCATTTTCAGTAGCAGTTTTATGCACTACAAGGGACATTTGCATGACCAGCTTCATATCCATATTCCAGCCCTATCAGTAAAGGTTAAGCTGTTACATACCTTTTATCTTGTACTGAGTTGTCAACGAAAGCCAGGCTTTCTACAATGTCTTGAAATACACCTTAAGTTTGATTAAGTTCCTAAAACCTAATAATATTTTTAGAATTTAGTCCTAACGCTATGCTGCAATGGCCATAAACATTGCAGTTTTCAGATTCACCTATCTAAGCAAAAATATTTTCTATTTCCTTGCAAGAATGAAAACATAGAAAGAAAGTTTCAAATCAGCTCCCTCAAGGAACATCTCTAAGGCCTCATTTAGTTCCCAGTTTTAAGAAGTTTCTATGCTTCCAGAGTATTTTTTAGTTGATGTTAACTTTAGTTTAAGGGTGTTGTTTCAAAATGGAATCTCAAAACATTTCATTAGAAAACAAAGCCAAAATGCTTGCATTTCTTTTTCTTCCTTTGCCAGAACAGTTCGTCAAGCTGATGTGAATTCACAAACATTTTCAGCCAACCTAAAGCACAATCTTTGACAAACAAACAATTTTCCTAAAAAAAGAACCAATTGTCCTGTTCTAAGAATAGGGACAAAATCCATCCGTGATTTTAAGTGCTCAGACTGAACAAAGATGGGGTATTTGCCCTGATGACAGAAAAAGAGAAATAAATTTTTCTTATTACTTTACATATGTATTTATACCTATCTGAAATTTATATACACACACATACACACACAGCTCTTGCTGTCCAACATGAATGTTTTCAACACAGAAAAAGTAAAGAGAAGAGATTTAGTGCTGATTAGAACAAAAGTTGCACTGTACCTTACAGATTTCAGCATGTCTCATTAAAACCAGGCTTGAAATATACATATCCTTTAATAAATAAAGCTTAAGGTACATAAACACTGCAGCGGATATAAATTATTTTAACCAAAGTATGTAGGGGAAAAAAATTACTGGAACACCATGATCCAGGGCATTTTACAGTAAATTGGACTTCATCAGCAGTTTTGCATTTTTATTTGATTTTGGAGTTCCTCCACTAAAGCTGTAAGTTTTGTAGAGTTTATTTCACACCTTGTAATTCAAAACGTTACACTCCATTGAAATTCCTCTCAAAAAAAGGACCCGAGTAATTAATGTCTTTGGGCTCAACGTTCATTATATCCCACTAGCGTGAAAATTCATAAAAATAAGACATGGGATTAGGAGCTTAACAGCCTCACACATTTGCAGAGCTGCTGCATTGGCAAAATATTTCTCTGCCCTTCCAGAGCCGAGTGCTCTCCTGGCTGCTCTCATTTGTTTTGTTGGATCATCCGAGTCACTAGAAAGTACCTGAAAAGAAACCTCACGTCTAGTGCTCATTTTTTTTTTTTTCTTGGAAGCAGATAAATAAAAGGGGTTTGGGCCATTTCTTCCCATGCTTTTCTATTTTCTTCATTTGGTGGCTGGATGTGCTTTTAACTCCTCATGGAAACAATGGGAATTTTGGCCACTTGCAGCAAGGGGACTTTAGATGCCCTTGGAAAGGAAGCAGGACCTGGGATTTGATTACCGAGAGCTGAATCGCTTCCTTTATGAAAACGCCCTGGGTTCTCCTCCCTGGTTCCAAGGAGGTGGAACAGCTCCGGGTTGAACCACAGACTCTGTTTTGCCCTCAGCAGATTCATAGATACAGCGGGTACATTTGTGCCATGAACAGTAACTTTGACGAGAGTTTAATTTCAGAGAGACATAAACCGTTCACAAAGTTGGGCTGAATTTGACAAGCACCTTTTGCCAAAAAAACAAACAAGACCAACAAGCCTAATACAGGAGGCTCTTTTTTAAACTTCAAAACATTTCAGTCCAAAGTGTTTTCAAAGCAAAGAGGTTGACTCATGTAGGTGTTTTCTGAAATGAGCCTTTTGGAGATTTTATTGAAAAACCTGACTTTAGAAAAAAATGAAATTAAACTGTAAAATGGAACATTGTGTTTCAGATCAAACACTGTGTCCTAGGCTGACTCAATATTTCTGGTTTATTTTATCTTTTTTTTTTCCATTTAAGACTGCCTTGGTTCAAAACAAACAGAATTGCTTCATTCCCTGGTCCCCTCCCCCAGGTATCTGAATTTGACCACAGCACAAAGCATCCTTTATTCACCCAGGTTGCAATCATTCACCCCAGGACATGGCTGGCCAGAAACCCGAAGGAGTAGATGAGCACAGCTCTCCCCGCAGCTCTGGCTACTCAATTTCCTTCTAAACCTGGCAATTCCTATTGTGCTGAAGTCCCTTCTAGATCTGAGTCACTCATCAAGGCTCCCTCTACAGCAGATGGTCAGAAATTCCAGCCCAAGATTTTTAGGACAAGCCATACTCTGAACATGCCACTTGATTTTAGAGGGAACCAAGCTGCCCAGTTTGGACTCAGAAATACCTTAAGTGAGAGGATGTGAAGTCCACAACGGATCTATTCTTGGGCAGAAAGTATCACAGGAAATTGCTGTTTTCATGACTGCGTGTGGCTGTGGAAAGGAAAGCCATTGTCCAAGATAGATCCGCTATTGCATCTGCCCTGGAAATTAATTTGTCAGCAGCAGTTGGGAAAAGCGCATCAGCACTCAAGTACTTTGTTGCCTTCTGATGTTTAAGGTCACATTCGTGTTACCTTTTTGCCAAGCGCTTTTTTGGCTGTAAGACAGTGCACCATCTCCAATCTGAGGAAGGGCTTTTCAGGAAGTTCTCCAAAGAAGAGCACACCAGAAAACAGGCCCATTTTATCTTCCTCTGCATGTTTTTAAGCAATACAATTAATAGAACGGTTTTATTATCCTAAATGAGGTTTACACATTTTACCCTATGAACAGTGCTTCTAAACAAATGCAGTTAGCATACTCTTTAAAAAAAAAGAAAATCACATCTTCTCTGAGCTTAATGAAAGAAGTTCCTACCTCCAAGCTTGATCTAGAGGCTGTGTTGTAGCTACCCTTCGCTCTCCAGCCCTAGAGAGCTTTTCTGTGCTCAGAGCAAGCCACCTTTGCAGCAAAAGGGCAAGAGGATTCTAAGGAAATATCAGGGCTTGTCAGATGGGTGAAAACTATCTCAGCAAAGTTATTCTTTAGTTTGACAAAAAAATCTGTCATCACATACTCTGGCTGGTGAAGAGGTGATAAAATCATTCAGCTTTGGGACATGGAGTGGTTCTCTCAAATTCAAATAAGACGGAAAGAGAGACAACTTGTTTTGAAAAGTAGTTAGGCTCTCAGCAAGGATGATGACTCTTATCATTTTCTTGTAGTTGCAAATTGAGCATGTTTCAGAGTTTGAATATAGCAGTAAACAACCACCATACTTTTCTTATAAACTTCTCTTGTATCACAGCTCTGTCCCCTCATGAGGACAGCAACCATGAAACCTGGTGCTGTTGTCCAGGTGAGCATGCAGTGATCCAGTGCCTTGCTTGCTCTGAGGATATCTACATGAGTCGGTGCACAGGCATGAAGATGAGTCACAGATGGCTCGAGTAGTGTTGGAAACTCAATGCAGATCTGAGCAAGTTTTGGATGCTTCCCATCATGCATACTTCACTCCCTGTCTTACTGCAAAGCCTGCTGTGCAAACGCTTTAACGGGTAACACAGAAAAAGGGCTGTGCCTTGAGAAGAGGAAAAACCATTCTCCTCAAACACAGTTAATGGGGCAAGAAGACCCAGGATTAAACAGCAGCAGTAGAGTTTCTGGTTAGACCTTGGGGCAAACATCTACTGCGGAGGTACAGATTCTCCATCATTGCAGGGTGCAGAAACAATTGGACAATTATCTGTCAGGACAGACAGGGTGGACTTGGTTGTGGCTATGAGTTAGAGGACATCTTGAGATCCTTTCCAGGTCTGTCACTGCAGAACAGGAGGTCACCTGACCTGCACCTCAATCTTGCTTGGAAGGTGCACCCTGAAAAGACATAGTCTATAGGTGAAGTCCACACACACCAGCTACTGAAGTAGCAATCTAAGAAATAATGCTAATGTAACCTTTCAGCAGCAGCAGAGCTCATATTTCTTCAGGGAAACATCCCCAGGAGCATCACACCTACTTGCACAGTTAAGCAGTACCAAGACAGAAAGTTTTGTTTGAGGGTCTCCAAGACTGGATTAACAATGCTGTGATCCCACGCAGCAAAACACTGATGCAGTATATACTCTGCCTAGTCAAATTTATCCTCTGAATTGTTACGGGGTAACTTTAGTGCAGCAGAATTCATGCCAGATGGGGTATCATATGTCTTCCTGCAGTCAATGTAAAATCCAAAGCCAATATAAACACTATAATAGAGTGTTCTAGCTAATTCAACACAAAGCGACAGTGTATACACACCTGAGCTCGACCGTTATTTGTCCTGCCAGGTGATTTTGCAATATACAGGCTGACTGTTAATGCTGTGGAATCCTAGCCCCATCTATTGCTCTGACAAGCTCTTATCTTGTGTTTCCTGCTTATAAAACCCCTCATGTCAGTTCAAGCTCACGTGCCACATTCAGAGATACTAACACCATCCTGACAAGCTAGTCATGGTAAGTTTTCCCACTCTCAAGCAATCAGGCCTACAAACGGAGCCTGTAGGGAAAGGAATTTATGCCTCTCAGTAGCGATGCAAGAAAGAACATTGATGTTAGAATCATAGAATCATAGTTCATAGAATCACGTTCAGCCCTACACAAAACCACCCAGGAGGAGTCCCAGCTGTCAGCTCTGAGCAGTGTATGAGACAAGCAGCTCTTGATCAGCTCTTGCCAATAGAGCCAATTCATAGCCACCTGTTCTTGCTAGTGGAGCTGTGATTTGAGGCAGGTCCCCACAAACCTGAGGCTCTACATCATGCAGCACACAAATCCAGCACATCTTCAGTGCCCAAGGCTAGGCTCTAGCGGGGCTTTCTCCTGCTTTTGGCTACAGATGTTATACATGCCCTCCATGTCCCATCAGCTCCATTGACCACCTTGCAGCGATCTCCTCAGCTGGGGCTCAACATGCAGAAGGCACCCTTGTCCTCCAAATATATGCTCGTGTCCTCTGAGAGCACTTTCCCCTTCAACTGGGGTGAGGGCAAACTCCTGGTACCCCCATTGCTACAGGTAATCCTGCTGCCTGCTTGTAACCCAGCTAGAATAGCACTGTTGGGTTCACCTCCACTTCAGAATGGATGCCACAGCTTACCTTAAACACCCCAACAGGCCTGGAATGCAAATGAATCTTCTTCCCTCTCCAACCCGTATCTCTAACCCTACAGGACAATTGTCCCTGGCCTTTACGCACCGCTCTGCTGTGCCCTGATTCTTCAGAGCCCAAAGCTTTGGGCTTAACATTAGAGACTGTCATCATGCCTTGAGACCAAGGAAAGATCTAGAGATGCCACGGCCCCACCTCCTGAAGGCACTGGAGGGCTTGGCTAAGCTTGGCTAAGTTAATATCAGGAAAGTGGCAGTGGCATGCTAACCCCACCTTACACAGAAACCCATCCCAAGCTTGCAGTCATAAATGCCTAGGGCTTGCACAAAAACCAAGCAGCCTCTCCTTTCAGGGTGAGCTGGTCATTTCTACCACATAAACTCCTGTGTCAGCACCTGCAAGTATTTAAAATTCTCAAGCTCTCTTGTACTTGTTGTATCTGCTGTCTGTTTTTTTTGAACATTTGTTAGATGGTGCTGAGTTTTCAAGCTTTTCTCCGCAGGGATGAGGCCACCAGCTGACCCACAGTGTGGACAGTCAGCCAAAACTCTGTGGAGATGCGATGTGAACAGATAGGGTGTGGGGAGAACACCCTAGAAGGAAGAGAGAAGACCTGGCTGTGAGAGATTTAAAAAGACCCTAAGAAAATGTCTAAATTGAGAGTTTGGTAATACTGAAGGGATGGAGAGGGAGGAAAATCTTAGAGGAGGAATAGGACTTCTCAGCCCTAACTTTATATTACTGATAGCAAGGCTGCATCTAAAGAGACCACCTGCCCCCTCTGAGCATGGAGTGACCATGGAGGCAATACCCAAGCAGACATGCTGGAGGATTGTGCAGCAGGTTTCCACCTGGGCTTTGCCAATTCCTGTCTCAGCACTGATCATAAGAAGTAACCCAATATCCAGAAAACAAGGAGGCACAAATTTAGTAGAGGAGCCTGGGCAGGCACTGTCAGTACATGTCTTTTAAGGACATGCCTATGGACATAAGGATGTGCCGTGTCTTTTAAGGACATAACTCTGACAGTACATATAGCATCTTTTCTTTCTGATAACTACAATAGCTGGGGAAAAGCAAGCAGAAGAAGCCCAAAGAAAGATCAGATGTTCTTCAAGTCCAAAGCCGAAGCAGAAATCTTCAAGGCCAAGCAGGAGCGGGAAACAAAAGCTCTGAGTTGAATTAGTGGTGTACCCATTGGTCTCGTAAGAGAAGCCAAGTTTCTACCTTGTACAGATTCCCCGTGCTCTGGTGTGCAGCTGAGCCCGTGCCGTCCACAGGGTGGATGTTTTAGTGCCTGGCTCTTTTTAACTGGCACATGTTAAGAGCTTTGAATTAACAGGTGCATAAAAACTGTCAAAAAACACTTAGCTCTCAAGACAGTCTGTCGGTTGTATTAAAAATATGTTTTATGTAACCACATTCTCTCAACACTTGCTGGGTATTACGGCATGGGAAAGTCACTCACCCTTTCCAAATGAAAGCAGCAACGTTTGAACTCTCCCACAGAAAAAGAAAAAAAGAAAGAAAATGAGAAAGGCTACAGTTCCTCTGATCTTGCCAGGGAATTGCTCCTGTTTCCCACACTAAAGGTAGATTTCTTCCAGCAAAATAGGACTGGCCTAAAGCTCCAGACCAGAGGCAAGCACCCCAGCAGGTCAAATGGCTGGTGTCTTGCAGCCTTACTGAGGTGGAAATGAGGGATTTTTGACCACTGAATGGGAAGAAGTCTCACTTTCTGACTGAGGAGGTGGTATTTGCTGTAAGTGTGGTCTGTGATTAAAAAAAATCAGTTTAATAGAGGTTTAGAGCTAGAAAAATTACTATTTGTGCCCATGTTTCAGAAGATGTTTAGAAATGGTTTTAGTTCTCATTCTCCCCTCAGTCAGGAGTCTCGAACATCTGGGATCCCAGAAATAAAAGCATCAGGTTTCCAGAGTGGAGAGAGTTGTAAGACACGAGTCCAGAAGAATTTTTAAAACTCTTGAAAGCATTTCTGAAATCAGTTCCTTTTAAAATATGTGGCAAATACATGAAAGTGGGCTTTGGATTAAAGTTTTACTGCCTCTCGATAAAAGCCATTCGCACCTTTGATGTGTTTGTGGATGGCAGCCATCCCAAATGCCTTCCCCAGGCCTTGCCCCCATCAGGAAGTCTCCCTCTGGCTCTCTCCAGGAATGCCCAGATGGATTATCATCTGTCACCTCTCCAGAGGTGACCAACTCTGAACAGCCACATCTAGGGTCGCAGATACAGTAGGTGAAAGCAAAGACTTCTGAGTGCAAACGTTTAGGGTGTAATGGTGAACGTGGATAACCCCAAAGCCTGTGAGAAGTGCGAAGAACAGCAAAGACCTGGGCTTCTGGAATTGGCTGTGAGTTTAATCCTAATGATTTTAATTCCATGAATCAAAGCACTTCCAGTATCACCACCCTGTGCTCACCCACCTTCTGCTCATCCTGATGGCTCTGAGGAGTCCTGGTTGTTTGCCTAGCCTGGATGACAGATGGATCCCTGAAGTTTCCCAGCAGCTGCTGGAAGGAGGAAGGGAAACTGGTTGAAGGACAGAAGGAGAAAACTTATTGGTGGCTTGGGAAGGTTTGAGTAATGAAAGACCCCAGTGTTGCAGGCAGTTGGGGCAGAGGAGATAGACTAGGCCTTGAAAAGCAAATAGTGATTCCCCTCTATGAAAAGCAGACACAGATTTGTGGATGTCAGGGCCAGAAGGGAGCATCATGAGTGCCCAAGTGCAAATGCCAGGCCAAGTAAAGTATTTTCCAATAGCTTCTCAGGTTCTGCCAGTGAAAGCATCACCCTCAAGAGACTCAGAGAGGGACTGTCACTGACAGTAACAGATATGCTGAACGAGTCGAGGAGCAGGAGCCTGCCTGCTTGGCAGTGCTCATTTCCTGCAGAACTGGTTAATGTCAATGAGAGCAATGAACACTCCACAGTAGTTAGGGAATGCAGTGGGATGTCATGGAGAAAAGTCCATCACTAAATATTTTGGTTTGAGGAATATAGAAAAGAAAACAATTGGTATTTTAGCAGATGGGAAAAAAAGAAAAAAAGCAAGAAGAAAACCCTGCATAGAACCAGGCAAGTTGCAAGATGCTCTTGAGGACCAGAGAAACATGTTAGAAAAATGCTGGAATGGACCTGGTTCTTCATGAGCACATACATCCTCATGCCAAATAGTATCATCTTCTCTGCCATGAAGCTAACCACCAAAATGTGGGACTAGCTGCAGCTCACACGACAGAGAAGCCAGAGACACAACCTCTAGGACACCATCAGCACTGCAGACAATGAAATATGCACAATCAGCAACAACAGTCATCACCTAAACAGCTATAGAACTATTCAAAATGTGACACAGGGTTTTGGGTGATATTCAGAAACCTAATCCAGATCCAAAGTGGGAAAATATAAAGAAGATCATGTCTGAACTGGATTAAGACTTCCTTGGGACAGAGGATTTCTCTACACTGGAATGGGAAAAGTGACTTCAGCCTGCAAAGACACAGCTGTTTCTCTCTACCTAGCTCGTGTTGCAAAGATTGAGTATTCTCAGCACAGGTCTCCAGTAAGTTTGTTGCCCAAACTAACAATCTGAGGGACAGCTGATTCGTGACTCTTCAGCCATACTATACACAGTCAAGAAACTTCTAACGGGGTACTCTTGCTGGGCTGACGACTTGTGAACTCCTGAGGCTGTGGTAGTGCAAAGGGTTACCCTTCCACATGGAGAAAGGAAGGAAGATAATGTGGCTTGCTGAGACACCAATTGCAGGGTGCCCAGGATACCTAGCTCCATCCTTTTGTAAAGGAGTCACATCAACAGTGAGTTGCTGTTATCTGCTGCCTAGGAGTGACTCCCAGGGCTCTCCATCCCTTCAGCTCTCCTAGAGACACAGTAGTCCACAGTCATGTAGAGGAAAGAAGGTCAGCTGCCCTTGGCTACACAGTAGGTAGCTGAAGGGCTTCTATTTCTGTTGCTGCTGGACCTTATGACTGCAGTGCCATCAGGGCCTCACTTGCTATCAATTGCTAGCAAGATGCCTTATGACATTGCTAAGCTTGAAGTTCATGGATTGACTGTCCTTTGTTCTGCTACCTTCTTTACTGGCTCTTTGAAGAAGGAAGCTATGTATGTGAACTAACTCTGGGTTCTTCTTCAGGACATTTAGGTACTAGTGCAGAAACAACAGGAGGTCAGCAATTACACATTTGGAGCTGCTTCTGATACCTGCCAGTGAGACCTTGACTGCTGCTGTTCTGTTATAAATCCATCGCAGTATTTTTTTAAGAGTTCCCAAGCCACAGTGAGTTCAGAGCAATGCCTTCCCAACAAACCACCAGACTGAGTCCTTGGGCTCAATTTGGCCCTGCATCATCAGGGAACACCCACAATCAAGAACATAGACCCACTGCTGTGCACTGCAGAGAAAAGAAACGTCAGAGAGACATTTGAAAGGTCAGATCCAGCACTGATAAGAAGAACACGAGCGGATCACACCAGATGATCATGTGTCCAAATACACCATCAGCACTACCAACTGCTTCAGAGGAAAGCAAGAAACCTTGCATGGGGAAAGTTAAAGATGCCTGCCATTCAGGGATTTATTTATGACCCTTGTTTCACTTTTATTACCCACATAGCAATTAAGGTTGGTTTGGGTGTTTTTGTCTTACTCGGCTCCAGCCCTTGAAACCAGACTCAGGGAGGGCCATGGCTTCAGCCTGTGCATGGTCTGGGTGAACAGTGATTCTGTTCCTTCATTCAGCCATCTTGCCATATCTCCCCACATTCTGCAAAATGCAAGAGGCTGAAGAGGTGTCTCGAGCACTGCAGCTTTCACATTGGATGATTTATATCCACTTCAATGGCATCACAAGGCAAAAAATGGGTTCTTCCAGCTCTTGAGGTTTCATTCTTCACTGTGAGGAGCTCCAAGCTTTTGTCTTACCACCTGCTCAAATAGATTCCAGTACTTCACAAGAGGACTGGGCTGAACTGGGCTTGTGGAGCAACCTGTCCCATCTCAATTATCCAGCAGTCTCCAGAAAACAGCACAGCTCTCACACGGTGTAGCCCTGGAAAAAGAAGTCATGTGTTTGCTACCCAGCGCTAGAGGACTAATGCACCACCTGGCCCTCACACATGCTTCCCAGTCCCAGATATCCCATCAAACAGCATTTCTGCTGGTGCTTGAGTCATGCTACCACGCACCACTGCCTCTTCAACAGGACACTGTCCCCATCCTCTGAAGGATGGTGTGGTGTGGGGTGCTGAGACTGTCAGATCCCTGCCACACGTGAGGGCTGCTTTACTCACTGCATAAGAGCAGTTTCTCCCCGTTCACACCTCTTGCATACATGTGCCAGGTGTGAAAACCAGTTCAGACATTAAAACCCACTGCTCAGCTCTAGCAGCGTGGAAAAATAAAATCACTGGCTGATTAGCCGAACAAGCAGGTGGGAGTGGTATGGACAGAGGCAGGAGAGACAAGGTACTAAACCTGCCCAGTGCTCCCATGTGCCTCGTTATACTGATTTATGTTTAGCTAATTGAGAAAATGACTCTAACTACACAATCCAGGCCCTAATTCAGAAAGGCCCCAGCTTTTTAGTGTCTTTACCTGCATCTTAAAAGGCATGATTTAAACTCTGTAACTAACAGGCTGCCAAAGGCAAGGACTTGAAGGATCTGATGTGTTATCATGCCGAGGGGGTGAGGCTTGGCTAACCTCTCTTGTTACTCGGTCTTTCCCCACTGATGTACAAGTTTGCTGCTGGGACATAAATCAGGGGAAATGATGAAGGAAACCGGTCTCGTGCCCCATCAAAGGAGCCAACACTCGCTTTAATAGGACCATGCAGACAAGCCTAAATAGGGCACTTAACAAGCATGCGGTTTCTATAATACCAGCCCACATCTCCACACCCTGTTGGCGTTGCCACTGGCAAAACCCTTTGTCCTTTGCGCGCCGCACCTGCGTGTACCCACCGAATTAGAGAAGGGATCATAATACCAAAGTGTTGAGCATACGATTCCTGAGTTGGATTAGGCCTGCAGAAGAATCTTATCTAGCTCTCAGGAATGGCATGAACCCTTATACACAAATACAGCAAGCACATGAGTGGAGCATAGAGACCCCAGACACTACATCTTCAAGATCACACAGAAGTACCAAATTCAGTCCAGGACCTGCAGATGCTCAAAGATCCTGCACAATGGGCATCTGGTAAAGCAGCAGGCCTCAGGCTGGAACAATCCACATCACAGGGGTTTTGATCCAAGTTTGAACTTTGACAAAAAGGGTTTTAGGAAGAGAAAGCCTATAGATCCTACTGTGCCAAGTGGAAAATGCAGAACAGAGGCAATCCCAGCACAGGTGGGATTCAATAGTGCTCTGACTCCTTCTTTGGGTCCAGAACTTCCTCAGAACAGGGTAACTGTGCCAAAAGCCATCCTTTCTAGCATGTTCTTAATAGAGCTGGTCAGGAAACACAGTACCCCTAACCACTAGGCCCATCACTACTGCTCACTCTTACTAGTTTTTCCTCAGCTGGTTTAGATGAGATACAGGCTCAAAGGGAAGACTCCACTGCATCGCAGAAATTATGAGGAAGAAGAATAGCTGGCAGAGAACTTGAGTCCCTCTCCAGACAGTTACCCTAAGCTGAAACCTCTTCAGAGCCCAACTTCATCTAGCTGGATATACAATCAGATTTGGGACTGTCCAAGTGTTTTACACCACTCACTAGACATCCCTGGGAACCCCAGGATGAGCCATGACCATCTGTGCTCATTTAAACATTTCTTGACAGAGGAAGGAGCGTCAATCCTGACATCCTGGCCAAACTGCAGCATGGGCAATTATACTGTGCTTTGTAACATTCTCACAATGGTATATAACAGTGTTTTCCACTTGTTCCCATAATGATAACATGGTGGCCCAACACATAAATGGCTGCATTGTCACAGGAGAACACAAGTCCCCTATGATGAGCCCTGCAGCGTTACTGTCAGATGTCACATGTTGCTCTATTTTCTCTGCCATGGGTGTTCAACCTCAGCATGCTTCACATTCAGACTGCTAACTCTACCTGCAAGAGGCCCTCACTTAAAAATTCTGCCCACCCGTTCCTGACCTATGCTGAACTTTTCATTTTTCCTCTTTTCTGAAGAGATACAACATGCTAGCTGAGTGGACATCATACCTGCCTTCAACATGCTCCAGCGACAGCAGAGCTAAACTCTGTAAGATCCATCAGCTGCTACAAAGGTAGAAATGGCTTTTGCCTGAAGAGCTTCAATTCCAACTGTTCTCTTTCCTTCAGGGAAAAGCAAGGAAAAAAGTCAACCCTTTTGTTGCACCAAAATCATCTCCTGGCATTTCTGACCAGCACACATGTTGTTACAATTATGACTGGACTGCTTGGCTCCGGCACAGGGGAATGTTAAACCGGCACACTGGCACCCATCAAAACATTTGCGAACTTCCAAAGTGGAACTGACACCATGGTAGTGGTTTATATCACACGTCAGAGAAAGGCTTCATAACTCAGATCAAACAATTTAACTCTTGAGCTCCCTGTCTAGCGAGAGCGACCAAATGCTCGGCTGCCTGCTGCTATTTCATGTGGCTGTTTCATGTGGCTTCCAGCCAGTTCACTTCATTCTGCAAGCTCAGAAGTTAAAGACAGATAGAACTGGCCAGAACTTCAATGAGGGACTTGTAAGAGAACAGAAACTGCTGATTCTAACAGCATCTTCCCTGTCAGACAGAAACAGCACCAGCACTATCAGGATAGCACAGGAGAATTCTTCAGCTTTTAAAAATTTTCAGCTTTATAAACTTGTTCCTTTCTAGGAAAGTCACATTTTTAAGTAGTTGTCAAAAAGACCTTTGGTCTTTAAATTTTTTGCCTTTTTTTGGTTTGAGAAGTTCAAACAATAATCTTACCCACAACAAGGTGCAATCACAGTAGGACTATTTTCACCACATTTTAGCCTACTAGAAAACCACAAATTATATGCAAAATGGTATGCATGTGCTTCCTGTAAATACCATTACAATGCAAGTCTTCTGTCAGATGCTCTCCTGTGCATCCCCTGATGAGCTGAATACAGCTGTAATGAGGAACAGACCTATCCACTAGGACTTAGGATCTCCTGAAGAGCAACTGGGGACAGCTGCAGAGGATGGAAACAAGAATGGTACAATTAAATTATTACTGCACTTACTGGTATCCAGTTCTGAAAACCATAATCAGGTTTCTACAAGCTGTTCTGCAACTGCAGACAGTGCAAAGGAAGTCAGGCACAATTTTCTCACAATACAATAAAATCACCAGCTTTTAGGCCAGGTCTTCCAGTAAAATAACAGGGAATGCAGTGTATTGGCAACGACAGAGCAACGCTCCACACGTATCTCCAATGTTACTTTGGAGTTTTCTGACTTCAGTCAGCCCTGATCACGAGCGGCTTCTCTAAGAAACACATTTATCCCTCTTTCTCCTGTGTATGGGAGGCAGTAGTAGAGATTTTCTGCTGCTGCCTTGGGCCACAGTTAGTTGAAAAGATTCCTGCCAAGCTGCCATGTCTTTGCTTCATATGTTTTTGTATTTTGGAACAGCCTTTTCTGAGGTTTTACTTTCACATAGCAGAAAGTTGCCAAAGGACATATTCTGTCATTTGCCACCTCCTGTAGAAAAACAGTCTTGGATACATGTATTAGTATCAGATATCTCAACTGAAAGTAAACACATTGTGTAGAAGATGCACCGATTTATTAATAAAATAAAAAGTAGTGACATGGTTTTCCACTATTAAAGCCATAGAGACGATCAGTGTCCCATTTATATACCTGATGGCATCATCCAATAACTCATTTATAAACGCTGACACGTTCAGGTCAGGTATTACAGAAACCATTTCCACCATGGAAGCAGCCTTCCTCTGTTACAGAGCAGATAATGACGAACGCAGTCCCCACGGTTTGCAGCTGCAATCAGTCTATGGGAGGTTTTACTATGTCCTCTATTTTAATTTCTGAGACTTTCTCTACCTGGAATAGCTTTCCAAAGCCTTTCAACAGCAACAGCGCAAACCAGCTGGACTTCTTGGGGGGTACAAACCTGCCCTCCAGGCAAGAAAATGCAGTGAATATTATATGAAAACGGGCTCACTTCCAATATACTATGGGGATTATTGATTACAAGATCCCTAATCATTGGAACTTCGAGGCAACTACAACAAAGAAAAGTTTGCAATGGAACAGCTTTAATTGTAACACACTGTTTCGTGTGTTTCTACTTCTACATATACATTCTGCAATGTCTTAAACTGTGACCTATCATTTTTGTTAAATCATAGCTGCTATGATTTCATAGATAAGTGTTATCCATATAGAGCTTTGTCTGATCTAGCATCAGCTGAAAGAAACAGGCAAGGTGATAAATAAGAAATATTACAACTGACTTTGCAATTTGCCTCAGTATGTGAATTTCCTTTAAATCATGTACAGGAAAGAGCACCAGCTATAAAGACAGACAATTAAAGCAAGCACTTGAGTTTCACAGGCTTAAAATCCGTTCAAAACTAATCCCTCCTGGATACAAAGGAAGACAAACATCCTATCACAGTTGTCAGGGGACAGAATAATGTGTTCAGAAGCAGACCAAGTTGTGACGTTTTCTCCTGTAGATATGTATCTCTTGCACACTGCTTGGACCAGGTATCTGTGATATCGAAATGCTGAAAGCCTTTGGAAAAACCCTACTCTTTGCTTCGAAATATCCTGTTTCAGGAAGGTACAAAGCTCTGTGAAGAGTTGGGCATCAGAACATGAACAAACCAGGATGATGATGACAGATGGAAGCCCAAATGGGAGTCTTGTTAAAAAAAGAGCCTTTAACATTTGAAAACAATATTAAAGGAAAAGAGAATTGAAGTACATATTACTGGCACTGCAGAAGCCCTGATATAACATACAGCACACAAGCCCGCACAGAGTACGTCATTCATAGGTGGCTGGCTTATCTGAATACAGTAGTCATGTAGCAGAACAAGATGGGGAGTTTCCCAGAGTCACATTTACTGCCTGAGTTTGGCTGTCCGTACTGGAGAGGGATTTGGTACCAGAGTTTTGAGGCTGAACCAACCGTTCAGAAGTAGCAGGAGAAGCAGCGACATGGTTAGCATGCTCACCCTCCTGCACCGTAACACTGGGAGCAGGGTTTCCCTTAGCTGTTCCAGCATGACTGTGTGACTGGCTGGCTTGTCTCCCTGCTTCTGCCTCCTGCTGCTGCAGCATCCGCTCCACCTCTATCTCAAGTTCCAGATTTTCTTCATCTGCCTCCACTTCCAGCTGCTGCATTAACTCCTCCAGCTTCCTGGCCTTGCGGAGTTCATTCTGCTGTATGATTGTGCACAGGTGCTCCGTGAGGTGCTCTTTAATCTCCGTCTTGTGCTGGAGGTCCAGCTTGGCTGCCACATACTCCGACTCAGCCTTATCATACCGCTTCCTGCAAAATCACCATCATTTCCAGTGGGTTAATTCTTAAAGCACTTCACAATCTGACACATGGACAGATACTTTAAGCATCCCTGAAATACAATGTGCTCTGCAATTCAATATGCCTGCTATTTGTGACACGCTGCTACAACGTTAGCAGAAGGGAAGAAAGTGTGAATTGATCCAATCTTCTCTTGACACATTAGCCTCCACATGTCATGTACTGCAAGTTAATTTGCTCATCTGAAATCTACAGATGGAATCATGAACAAGCTTTTTTACTGCCTCTTTTAAGAGATGCATCACTAGCGGCAGAAAGAAACCATCAGAAACTGCAGTGTTTTCACACTTCCAGCGAACACCGATCTAGTGAACTGAAACACTGCTAACCAGTTTTGTGGCTGTTCTAACCCAGCCATCCACCCGACAGATACAGATGCTGCAGTGGTGCTACGCACATTTCCATTTGGATCTGGTCTGGAAGTGCACTCTTCTGGCCACCCATACATATATGTTTAGAAAAATCACAGACTGACACAGCACATGACATCAATAGTGATCACAACTTCTGTGTGGCAACAGATGTAGAATTTTATTGTAAGCATCCCCCTGACACGCACCTCCTGCCAATTTGCACTTCCTGTCATGACAAATATAGCAAAAAGGAAATATTCAAAATATTTATGGAGCTTAAAAGATCTGGGATATTGAGCACTTTAATGGTTGGTGTCCACATTAGCGAGGCATCTTCTGCTACATTCAGTGAATTCGTATACTAATTCTGATTTAATTAATAGAAAGATAGATGCAGTCTTGCTCATCAGGAAAGGGAACATGCAAAGGCTTTTGCAGAATGATCACGCGATGGTCATTCAGAAAAATAATGTTAGTAAGGTGGTTGAATAAAAAATCCAGCTGGTTTGTAAAACCAGAATGAAATACCTGGTTAAAGAAAGCAACAGAAAGAGAGGAGAGATCCTTTGCTTAGGAAAAGAGAAGGAAGTAAGACATAGGAAAGGCGTCCCAAATACGTTCTCTTGTATAATAATCACAAAACCTGGACCCTGCTGTACAGGCTATATCTGCAGTGGGCAGAAGATGTCCGCTTACGTTTCCCTCACAGGAAAGCCAAGATTTCCCTGGGTCAGGTATCTGAAACGGAAAAACTAATGCTATGCTGGAAATTTCTACACAGTTAAACCTTTGGGCTCAATTCACACATATTCTTCTAACTATATTTTCAAAAATTCCATTCCATAGCAACTGTCAAATGCCCCTAACTTTGTATGTGCTCAGGACTATTTAATATTGCACTTTCTGACCCACTGAAATTATTTGTGGCTTTGCCCTAAAAACATAAGGCAAGAACTAAAAAATTGCTTAAAAAGACACCACTTAAAAGTAAATCAGCTTTGGCTTATAATGCATAAAAACTACAACACTGAAGTATCTAACTTGCACTTCTAAATTCCTCCCTCACAAAAAGAAAGACTTACTAAGTTCATGGAAGTCCTTAAGTATTTTGTGAACTTTATCCGCTTTGTCCTACCAGCATCCCCTTTCACCATCTTTTTAAAAAACTGCCTTCCAAATGTCAGAGCCCCTGGTGTTATATGCTCTTTTGCCATTAAGCACTTCAAATAGATAGAGGATTGCAAAAATCTGGGGAGTAAATTTCAAGGAGTCTGGTTTTATAAAGAAGATTTACACCTAAAATACATTGAAATGGCATATGAAATTCTGTATTCCTATGTACTCAGCTACTGAAACTAGAGTTAATCTTAGAAATTTCAAATGATAATCACACAAAAGAAATAATTGGTTTTTAGCTACCATTGCTATTTTTTAAAGGCTAATTACCATGTTTATTGGCCTGTGGTCAACATATAGCAGAAGTCATAAGGAGAAATACACATTTAACACATTGGATCATGAACCAAAAACCGCAACTGAACTGTTTCCATTTTATTAAATGGCTACATAAACATGCTGCTGTTTATCTACTGATGTTGTGGTTTACCCACAAGTAATAGGGTGTTCTGATTAATTTCTAGCATTTAAGGAACTCATCAGAACCCGAGTGATTAAAGGCACATTGTGAAGGGTGAAAGCTTGCTTTTTCCTTCAATTTTTGGTCCCAGTTCCAAAAGCAGTTCAACAGTGTTATATGTTTTAAGCTTAATTGGTCCCATTGATTCCAACAGGACCAGAGCTGTCATCAAGAAACAAGTTTCCCTGAAAAGGACTTTCATTTTAGGACTTTTAAAAAAACCTCTTTCCCCTAGAGAAGAAATAAACAACCTTGAAACAATAAAGCAGGGCTTATGGACATCTGCACAGTTAAAGCAGTTAAGTATGTCTCATGACAGCACAAAGCTGGAGAGCACAGTCTGCAGTCAGAAAACCTACTCCAGTTTCCTGATTCCAAGGGAAAAATTAGGACATAAAAAGCACACTTCTACCTCAAGATTTGAAAGCCTCCCAGACTGTGACCGCTTTAACTACACATTATTACAATGACATAACTCCAATACTGCTTCAGTGACAGGAAACAGCATTTTTTCCCTCCACTCAGGCAGGGTTATTCCCTCCTCCCTGTCTGTCACTTACCGGGCATAGGAGTAGTCCAAGCTGGCCTGATCGATGCGGTTCCGCAGGATGCCAATGTCAGCAGATACCATGTCATCCAGAGCTTGTAACTCCTTCTGAATCCTTTTTAGTTTCACTGTTTCAGCTTGAGTTCTTTTGGATCTGCAAAAGGAAGATGCTTTTTTTTGTTTTGTTTCAAGCTTCTTGACATAATGTGCCCCATTTCGTTTGCAGAGCAACTAACTTATTTTAGAGCTATTCAGAAGGTTTCTCCTTTACGGTTTAAGGCTTTTGATCTTTTTTAATATCCACAGGGATCTAAAATGCCCGCTATTAAAGGACTATGGCAAAATTATGTAATGACTATAATCAAAGTGCCTAAAATGGATTGTGTTTCTTCACTGTGGAAACACACAAGAAGCTGCTGTATCTAGTAGTTCTCAGTGTAAGGAAACAGGAAATGGCTTGGGGGGGAGCGAGAGGGGGAAGGGTATTTAGCCCTGCAAATATCCCCTTTCAAAGAAGCCCAGTTAGTAGGGGCCAAAAAGTCACCTAACCTAAGCTTGATTTCCATTTTGTAAAATTATTCCCAAAAGGCCTACCCAAATCCCAATGAAGTCAATGGAAAGTTTTACATCAAACACAAAGGATTTTAATCAAGCCTTATGTAACCTTTTTCAACTCAGCCTATTCATTCCCAAGTTCTGAAAACTCAGTGTTGCTAAGGACAGCAAGCTTTGATGGATTTCACTCCCAAGCAAGCTAAGTAACTTTCAACAAGCTTTTACATCAGGTCACTTTGCTGTCATCCATCACCACCAGCACACCCATGCTTTTCAGCTGCTGCTTTACACCCCAAAGCAGGTACTTGAAAGGAAGACTAGATGTGTAGGCAGTGACACCATCTCCCACTGGACCAGCTGATGGAGGTGGAGAGAAGGAGACATCCTGTAGTACTGATTAGAGCCTGAAGAAGGCCTCTGAATGTCAGACCTAACTCCCTAGCTATCACCTTCCAAGTTGTGGTGAACCGACCGCAACACAAGTCCTCCTCTCTCTCCTCATGTTCTGCTTCCAGGAGGAAGAACCCAGCCTGGTGGCCACACCCACATTTGCTGTCGTACAGTGACTCAGACAAAATGTACTTGTGTTTTATCTCTGCCTGGCAAAGGAAAGCAAAATGTTCAGGACCTCAACGTGAACCTTCTGCACAGTACTGGCTATGTCCTTGCTATCCAAGAGCTTGGATAGGCAGAACATCATACATGTCTGGGAGAGCACTGTGAGCCTGAAAGCTTCACATCTTCTTCCCCGATTCTGTGTTATCAGCTACTCCAAAACCCATCCCTACAAACCTTGCCTTCCCTGTAGTCTTAAACTATCTCTGTGGACAACACTATGCAATGCCTGGTCTGGTCACCTGAAGAGCAAGACCTAACAACTGTGAGACCATGTGAATTTTTATAATTTCTAATCTGCCAGTGGTAAAACGGTACCTTCTTAAACTTAAAGTTGATCATCTGCTCTTTTCAACACTTTTCACATACTAATAAGAAAGCATGAAAAGTCCAAACAGAAACAACTATACTTTCCCTTCATCAGTTAGGAATCAAATGAACTTTCCTTAAGTCCAGTGAAAACAAATCAGGAACAGAACAGGGATGCGCATCCAAGCACCTCAACTTCTACACATGCCCTAACAGGCACAAGGACTTCAGCTAATTCTCGAATCATGTAATAACATTTCCATCTGTGCACAGAGCTGCAGCTTTGGAAGTGTGAAAAGCTTAGTCACAACTTCTTAGCCAGCACTTGTCATCAAAGGGAAATGTCAATCACAGTTGCTCACTTGCGGAGCAGTACATGCAGAGCACAGAGAGGAGGTACAAGTGAGATTTAAACAGAAGATACACAACCAGTTGCAGATGAAAAGCAATCCCTGCCTCAGCCTCAGCCCATGCTGCAGCACAGCCCCTTACCTCTCGGCAATGGCTTTGGCTAGCAGTGCCTTCTTGCGTTTATTCTTCTCTTCTATCAGCCGCTGCTCTTGCTGGAGGATTTCCCAGCGTGATTTTTCCTGCCTGCTCATCGACAAGAAGATCAAAATTAACAGATAGTTTATTTCTCACCCTGTTTCCCCACGTGACACAAATATTCACCATTTTATTTCCTGGAGCAAACTCTAAAAATGTCAAAGAAACAATCAACAGGTTTTGGTTCTGAGGAAAGAAGAATCATCTGCAAGAAGTCATTCAGACCAATAAAACATTTCCAGATTAAATCTGTTGATCAGAACAAAAAATCTCCATAAGCAAGTAAGCTGCTGGCTAATTCTTCTTTGCTGGAAGAAAGAGCGTATAGCACTTTTTCAGAAATGGATGGAATTTTTCATTTAAATGATGTGCTTCCCCACTAGGTAGAAGCAGTTTCAAGTTTCTTACAGGCTGCTACAAGTCACCATCTGTTCAGTCTGCCCATACAGCCTCTTTTTTGGAAATGTTTTTTCCATAAAACAGATCCTTTTGCAGGTCCACTTAACAATACAGCCCCCAAATACTTAAACTGATACAAAAGAAAGGTTGGTAAAAGTTACAGTGAAAACGAGCAATGAGGAAGAACAAGAATTCACATTTGCCACCAGGGGCAGTTACATGGATTCCATTTCCTAGACTACATCTATCAAGAGATAGAACCAGCCCCAGGGGATGGAAGGCAAGGTCTCAGGTGAGAGGGGACAATCTGTGTCAACACAAGTGGTCAGGATTAAGGAGAAATGAAAACTGCTTTGCTGCTTTTCCACCCTGTTATGTTCTTCATGTCTCAAGAAGTCTCATCTTAAAAACAGCTTAGCTTAAAAATACCCACGCAACTCAGCTATGTTAATGTTAACAACATTTCTGCACAAGAATATCTTTTCAGCCTTCTCCTCATCATCCTGTTCCTAAAAGGAGTATTTCTATAAAGAAATATCTTAAATAAGATTTCAAATCAAGCGCACAGGCTGAGATTAATTCAGCCGAATCAGGGCTTGGTTGTTGCAGGTCAATGTGATTCGCTTCCCACAGAGTGAAAAACCTCTCTGCAAAGCTTGAGCTGTCTTATCCCCAGTCAAACAGTGTATTTTTCACCACCAGGAAGGAGCTGAACGGCCAGCACTACTGGGGAGCTGCACCCACATGAGGAATTTGGCACTGCTCCTCAAAGTGCTGCTGTTCTGGCAAAGGGACAGCTACCTGCAGGAGCTGGGCAGGTAAATGGCAGGCAGCATGGCCATCAGCTGCAGCCTCTCAAGGTGCATCTCTGCAAAACAGAACCTCCTGAATCCTTTTTAGTTTTGAATTCGACAGAAGCCAGGCACTACTTCTCCACACAGGTGCTGCTGACTGCCACAGTCCTGCCTCTCCAGTGAGAAGCACCTTCAGTCCCCTCAGGGATCCTACAGACAGATCTGACCAGAGATAGGGTCCGGCACACCACCCTTTGAAAGCTGCTGATCCCTGTTTTGGAGGAATGCAAGTGATCCATAGAAGTTAGGTGGCCAGCTAGCATTTGTTTATTATATTGGGCAGAAAATTTTGGACCTACATAGGAACTCAAGGCTGGAGCAGCACTGTTAAAGTGTTTTAAAAATAAACTATAAGCCCTAGAAAAATAATTCATCCTTTTGTCCTCACATTTTGCTTTGCCTGCTGAGGAAAAAGAAAAAATTAGCATCTATTCCTATCAGATACAGATAGGAAAACAAATGTGAAGAGATAAAAACAAGTAATTAATGTCGGAAATGCCTGCCTTCTCTCACATTTTGACAGCAGCTTCCTTTCATAAGCTACTGTCTTAATTCAGGACAACGAACTAAGTAATTGTCACATTCAACCAGATTTCCAGAGAGACATGTTCAGTACTTTTCCCTTCCTCTCTCACATGTATCAGTTTGATGCTTCTGAGGGAGACAGGCACCCCACTGTGGGCCGATGCACAGGATGAGAGCCTTGAGATTGGTCTCATCTTGAATTGTAAAAGCCAGAGTACTATTTAAAGCTGGAATTTTACCTCCTTGCTGACACTTTGGCATTAACAAATCTGCAGCAATATTGTAAAGGGGAACAAGAAGTACACAAATCACAGCATTATCTACTCCCCAGAGTGCCTTCTGTTGTGGCCGCTGGCTTGTCTACACAGCACAACAGTGAGGTTAAGTCTTCAGAAATCATTAAGACAGTCCTACACCTTGGGTGCTTTATGATGTATAGTCCCACTGCCATAGGAAATTATCTGAAGACAGCACAGTGCACATCTGCATGGATTACACTACAGAATTTGGTCCTGAATGAGGTTTAACCCTACTAAAGATGAAAAACAACAGTTCAATGCAGAGGAAGCAAACATGATCTCTCCAATCTTCCTGTTAGATACAGAAAACTTCACTTGAGTTCACAACAAAAGAATGAATCAATACAGAATAATAAAATCTGTCCCCTGATTTTACTGACTTACTAACAATTCCACTTTCTTTTTCTCCACTTTGGAGTTCGGCTTTGCAGGGCGGCTCTGGCCATTGTTACTGCCACTACCAGGATCTATTGGTGTCACGTCCTTCTGCTGTTCTTGATTGTCACTTTGCCTTTGATCTCCTGATGAAGCAGAGCGAGGTGGTGGCACAGGCTGCCGAGGATGACAAGGGTTGGGTTTTGGTACAGAAAGCAACTGCTCAGGAGGAACTGAGGCTGCTCCACCCTGTAGTCCCAGCTTCTGACATTGCTGCTGGAGAGCTTTTTCTCGTTGCAATTGCTTCCGATTCTTATTCACAGTGTGGGGGCGATGCTGCTGCTCCAAGGGTTCATACAAATCTGTCAATGGATGAGAGGGAGCGACAGGATTAAAACTGAACCTTAAGATCAAAGCCAGACTCTGTGAATTAGCTTTTCTGGGCAAGTAAACTGGTGCAAAACCAACATAAGGAAAAGATACACCAGGGTGTCAGTTGAAGGCCACGTGGGGGGAAAACCCAAGAACCTGGAAAGGTTTTGTTAGCCTAAGAATCTGGAGTTTTAAAAGATATCTGCATCTGAATTGAAGAGAGTGAGGAATACGTGGCCTGAACTGCACGACTAAAGTAAGAATCATAGACAGGAGTGAAGAGACTCTTGAGGGGAATCACGAGGAGATAGATCTAGGGCCAAAGAAGGGTTCCAGGCAGTTCAGTGGGCAAACTGGAGGTTTATAAAGTGAAGAATAGGGAAGAACAAGGTAACAGGTGGGCAAAGAGGAGGCTGGGAACATGAGTGAGCTAGTGG
Organism: Eurystomus gularis; assembly: GCA_013400335.1. Taxonomy (NCBI): domain Eukaryota; kingdom Metazoa; phylum Chordata; class Aves; order Coraciiformes; family Coraciidae; genus Eurystomus; species Eurystomus gularis. The sequence continues at coordinate 80,197 of VZZY01010580.1, forward strand.
ACAGACAGACGTGGGTGCAGGACAAGGGGCTGAAGAGTCTGGAGACGTGGCAGGCAGGTTGTTGGAGAGTCGGAGGGGCTGCACTGGAGATGGAGAGGAGCAGCGAGAGACAGGGCCTGGACGGATGGGGCTGAGGGCCTGGCTGGGGAAAACGAGGGGCTGTCTGGAGAAGCTAAGGTGATGGATTGGACGGGCTGAGACGATGGACAGAGGTGTGGGTCCAGAGGGCTGAGGGGACAGGAAGCCTGAGGGGACGAAGGGAAGGAGGTGCAGCTGCGGGGGCTGACAGGGTGCGAGGGCCCGGAGGCTCCTCCGCGCCGCTCCCGGCCCCGCTGCCCCCAGCTAACCGGGGCGGGAGCCGCGGCAGGCCAGCTCCCGAGCCCCGGCCCCTAGCAGAGCCCGGTCGCGGTCCGTACC
>VZZY01010580.1:80810-195156 GCA_013400335.1 Eurystomus gularis
CGGCGGGGCAGCCTCGGGGCTCCTCACCTCTCTGGGCCCGCCGGGCAGTCACGGCCGCGGTGCTGCCGGCGCAGCACAGGGCCTGCAGGGAAAGCTGGCCGTGCAGCGGGGCTGCCCTGCGCGGGCGCGGCTCTGCTGTGCATGTCCCGGCACCTCCTGAGGAGGTACTGCCCTACAGAGCGCGGCGAGTCCCGGCGAAGTGGGCATGAAGGAAGAGGAAAAGCCGCTCCCAAATAAAGCAAGCTTCGAGGAGCATCGCCATGAGCCTCCGGTCCTTTGTAATTTGTAACTGGGTGGTGAAAAGCAGGTGGGATCCCTGCTTCGGTGCATCTAGAGCTGCGTTAGCAGGGTCCGCAGAGCCCGGCTTTGGCACCTGTATAGCACAAGGGACCGGGAGGCAGGTACAGCTCTGCCGCAGGTGCTGATGTGCTTTCGTAAATTACAGTGACACCACTGTGAGGAAAGAACAAGGGAAAGTATTACTTTGCCCATAGTGGTGTTTTTGAAGGTCTGCTTTGGCCGTTATGCACAAGGATGCGCAGACATACTTCCATCTTTAGGTATAAACTGAAAAGATCCTGCAATGTACAGCAGTATTCCCTCAGCAGCCATGAAAACAAGTGCTTTTTCCATCCAGCCCAAACTCTTGTGGCTGCTTTAAGCCTATCAGAGGTTTCTCCCACTGGGAGAAAGCTGGCTGGAACACAAGGGCGCAAGCCCCAGGCTTAACTGAAGCAGTCCAGGAGACTAGAGGCTTAAATAATACATCATCGGCAATAAAACGGGGACATTTTCAATGCCTAACCACATCCCTCCCCACTTTCAATCTGTAAGGGATTAGTCAAGCTCTGAAGTATTGCTGTCTCCCAGTGCAAACTCATAACTCGATGACCATGTATGACTTTGCAATTTATCGCAGCAGCACTTCTAACAGCTCCTGCGTGACTAATGCATCCCATAAATACCAGCCCCGGCCAGAGGAGAAGTGTCCTGAACTGCCACTCACTGGCAGGCGTTAAGTGCTTCTGATGGGATTCAGCTGAGTGTCTTTGGGGAACAGAAGTGCTACCATTTCTCACCCACAGCTTAGCCGTAGGCCTTGATACCGAGCGGAGGTGTCACAGGCATCCAGCAGAAGAGAAGGGAGGATGGTTATCTCCATAGTGGCAGTGCTGACCACAAGATCCTTTCTAGGTGAACCTGAGGCAGAGGGATGCAAGCAGCCCTTCAAACAGGGTTACAGCTTCCTCTGGGAAACCTGACCAAGCACGGAAGAGATCTGAATGAGAACTGTAATCCAACCTTGACTCAAATGCTCTCAAAGTCCAGACTCCAGACAGCAGAACCAGGTGTCAGCTTGAATTTTTACGATGAATCAGCATTGCCCAGCCCCACAACAGGGCGTAGGCACCCAGCTCCCTTTGAGGTGCCTGTATAGGAATTGGGAACCTGAATCTGCCCTGGTATCTAAATCCCTGCCCTGGTAACAGGCTGTGCCAAACACACAGATACCAACCAAATGTACTTTGTGAAGTAGAAATGCCAGATCTCATTCTTGAACCTTAGTTCTTTCTTCTCGTCCAAGCTTTAATGTTACAAACAAAAATGAAGAACCACATTCACTTTATTGCTGCAGATATTCCAGGCATAAAACTCCCATGTGTTTTATAGAAAAAGTATAAAGACTTTTGAGTTGTTAACTGTAACGCTCTAGGCAAAGCAGCACTCCATTTTAACAGTTTCCATCAGCCAAAGGTTTAATTACCAGCCGTTGGGTCAGCTTTCTCCAGGAACAATTATAATGCAGTGAAGTCATTTTGTGCGGCATTTACCAACAGCAGATTCAGAAAATAGAGGCTGGTCTCTGGCCGATTGAAGTCCTGTGACCATAACATGGCACTGAACGTTTGCCACCTAGGAATAAAGTATTTTCCAAGCAAATGTTGCTACAGCACAGAGTGGACAAGACCTGATGAAAAGAAAATAGAAACCTTATTTCCAACCCCTGGAACAACATCCCAAGCAACAATGCAAACCATTGTTTTACATCTGGGGCTGGATTTGAGTCCCATGTCTTTTGGTGCCTCAAGAGCTGCTATCTTGCTAGCAGACCCGGAGACCTCCGTGACTGCTGCATTCATTTTTTGTTGGCCTAATTGGCCTGGAGTCTGCTGGCTCTAGAGGCAGCAAGTGCCAACAGATCACAAAAACATCCTTTCTCATGCAGTTCCCAAAATGTCATCAATGGTGGGCAAATAGGACTCTCCAGGTCAGACCTCAGGGTCAGACCTCAGATGACATTTCAACCCAGGACAGATAAAATTTGTACCAGGATATAACTTCAATTTGCATCGGTTTAGTTCACATTGAAAACTCTGGGGGTTTTCAATTGCCAAATAAGCTCTTCTAGCAAGGGGCTCCCTGACTTAGATTTATATTTTTAACCCAGTTCTGCTCACCACTCTCTGCACTGTCAACACACAAAACAATGTTTTCCCAGTAAAAGATTGAGCCCGAATGTGAGACAGGGAAAAAACATGTGTAGGGAAGGACAGTTGCCTTTCTGCTTGTGTTTCAGACCCTGCTGCAAGCTTCTGAGGACTTTGACATATGATTCAAGAGGCTGGGGGAAAAGCCATCCTGAAAGAAACAGAGCCAAAAATTCCTAAACCCATTTATTTCTCTTTCTAATGAAAAATCTATCAAACTGTATCCATGTCAATCCTATCCCACCTTTTACCAGAGCATAACGCAGGCTGGCTTAGGAAGAACCACCCTGTCCAGCCAAGCCACGGCACTGTGTGAGCAGGGACCAGGTCCTGCCACTGGAGAATAACTCATGATTTAATTTGTCCTTTAAAAGGGTACTTTTGACATCCACACTATGGAAGTTTCTTTGGCTGATTGTCTGCTGAACTGTCCAGGCAACTTCCAAGCCTGAGATGAATAATTTAATATCTTAGCGTGGCACAGAAAGCAAGAGGTGCTCAATACTCCAGGTGCTGAGACTGCATGTACGGAGCTCCATCTCATCTGCAGCCTGCTGAACAAAAGCTGGTTCTGCCCATTTTTCAGTGGGCTGTGTATTAGATTCTGCCTCAAGCCCTATGTGGATACTGGTCTCTGTGTGCAGTAGGGTTTTTTTTACTGGTTACATACCCCAAAGGCTGAGAGCTCTCTAGTAGGAAACATGAGACACTGAAATCAAGGTGGAAATTAGCCTGGCTGAGCCTGTCCCCCAGGCCCAGATCCAAACAGCATACAAGCATGTCTTTAACCTCAGCCATGTCCTAATGCCCTGATCTCTAACTGGGCCTGACTAGGGGATATGCCAGGATGCCTGGCTTAGCACCAGCCTGCTCCTAACCAGGTGCTTGAGGCTGTAGCTGCACTGGGAGCCCACAGCAGGCTGGGGTCTGAGGGCAACGAGATAACGGAACAGTGTTACAGCACCTCAGCTGTGCAGGAGGTTAACAGTGGGTGCCATGTGTTTTACTCTGCCTCTTGGCTGCTTTTTGCTGGGTGTAAAACTGCAGCCAGCAATTCAAATGCCTGTAACACTGAAAACACAGCCCTTGTGTTGACCTGCAGTTACCATCCATGCTGCAATGGGCTGGCTTAAGGATTTATGCAAAAATGCAGGTATATCTAATGAAAATAGTGTTTCCATTGTAAAATGAATTAATCTCATTTTGGAGTGAGATGAGAAAAATGTATTAAAAATACAGCATTATTCTGTCTCTCCAGTTTTTGTTCCCCTTAACTGGCCAGTAAGTGGGATTAAGTCAGCACTGCCATTTCTGGGACCAAGGCAGTCTTTTGGTTTCTAAGAATTTCTAAACAGGGAAATAAAAATCCACTTACCTAAAGAGCTACAGAGTAGGAAAAAATGACTTTAGAAACCTGTTTTTTGAACTGTATAAACCAAAGGTTTTCAACATATTTTGATTTGTGGATCTTTATACATTTTCTATTGAACAGGCAGACTGTTATGCAGCAAGTTTAAGGCTGTGACCTTGCTTCCTCAGAGTTACTTGTCACAGAGACCTTAGGGGTAATCTCCTGACCCTTGGGCTAAGGCCACGGTTTGAAACCACAGCTGTTTTACTTTAAAAGGTCCACATTTTGCTTCTCAAATCCCAGAAAAAGAGGGGACAAGTCCTAGCAGGGCTCCCATCAGACCTCTCCCCTCTCCTCACAGGGTGCTGCAGGGCTGTCTATGGCACCAGCAGGGCTGGACCAAACTAAAAAGTCTCAGTACAGTCAGGGGCATGGCATATGAGACCGTGCAGGGCTACAGAAGTCACTATAATTGTTGCTGCGGACTCCAGCAGGCAGAAAATTCCCCATGCAGACCTGCAGACACCGCTTTTTCCTTCCCAAGGCTGCCCAGGCTGTCAGCAGCCAAACTGGGGAGAGAGATGGTCCCTCAGGCACAGGGGCTCCACAGCAGGGCTAAACCTGCTCCTCTGTACATCCTGAGCAGCGCTGGGGACAAGCGGAGCTGGGTGGGGAGAACGGAGTGTTTTTCCAGGACACTTCTCGTTACAGTGATGTGTTGGCTTTGAAACTGAACCTCAAAACATCTCAGCTTTTCAGGCCTCCACCCCATCTTTTCTTGTTTCGGTTTTTGAGCTTTTACCTTAAGTTCAGCTTTCAGAAAAGAAAATCTGAACTGGAAGGAAGCTCAGCATGCAATATGAATGTTTTCTTTAGAAAAAAAGTTAAAATTCTTACTGACATTTTTCGGATCTTGCTTTTCTCATTGAGACTATTTAAGATAAATTTTCCATACAGATAAAAATATTTCTTAGTAATTCCTCATCTTAAAAGATGTGCATGAAATAAATGTAAACAGGATTAAAAGCTGATTAAATAAAAGCACCTTAAAGAAAAAGCTGGTAAAAGAAAATAAAATTCATCTTGACCAGAAATATCCTGAATATTTTAAATTTACCACTTTGGATGGTAAAACCAGAGCCGAGCAGTAAAACAAATAGAAATAAAAAATTATTGATACATATTTTCATACAGCTAAAGAAATGTTTTTGCAGCTAATGACTTTAAGTAAATACTTTCTAAAAAGTTTAAGTATCTTTAAAAGAATGTTTTAAAACCCAAGTTAAATATTTCATGACAGTTCTATAATGCTTGTAATTGCATTGCTCAATGTAAAAGTCATAATTCAAACATTTATATAGAAAAATTAGAAATCAATTTCTTTAATTCTAACCATTTGTTTAAAAATGGTAATCTGTCAAAATAGTTGATAAAACTATAGATTTGAAGAGAAATTTGTTAAATGTTTGTTATCTTTGGCATAACATGAGTGATTAGAACCACTGCACTAAATAAATTGAATTTTCATCAAACAAACTTACTGTTGTTATATGCTCAAGTGAATGAACTGTGGTTGTTTAGTCTGGATGGGAGAGAAGTGTGGGGAAGAAGACATGATAATAGTCTTTAAATATATAAAACACAGCTGTAAAGAGACAGGGGTAATGTATTTTCAGCATCCATGGAGGAGAAGTGAAGAAGAAAGCAAGACCCAGGCTACAGATAAGAAGGTGCTTCACGGCAGTTGGAGCAACAAAACATGGAGTGAACTAACTTAAGAGCACCACACAGTCTCCATTGCCAGGTATTTTTAACAATAAATATCTGCTGGGCAAGGCAGAAGAAAGGTCAATGCAGGCCCAAGACAAGATGATGTGATTTTTTTATGATTTTGGGTATGTGGATCCTCACACAGGTTCTAGAGGAGATGGGGACCCACAGACACTCCATGAGTGGAGGCTGCTGTACAACATTTTTGACCTTGAATTGATGAATCATTTTTGTTGGCCCATTTAAGATAACCCATATCCCATTGGGGTGTGCTGGCTGCCAGCTGAGAATTAGCCAGCTCCTGACACCTTTTGCAGCCTTGTTCCTGTGACCATGATGCTTCCCATGCCATTCCCCCCTCTTCTCACTGCTGTCATGGCCCCATCACCCTTCTCATGGGCACGTACATCTGCACCGCTGGCTGTACCACTTTTGGTGCCAGCCAGCTGCGTAGCTCCTGTCACCTCTGCAAAAGGCAGTGTGAGAAACTGTCATCTTTTCATGGCAAGACAGAAGGACAGATGGTTGCCAAACCCAAGAGCCAGCAGTGCTTCTAATCTGTATTTGCAGTAGAGTATTATATGATGTGAAAATCACTTCATTACCATAAAGCGTCATATTTCTAACATTAACATCTGAGTCCAACATGTGCTAGGGCCAGTTCATGTATCTCCTTCCAGCTACGCAAGCTACATGCTGGAGGATGCTGTCCTCTCACCTCTCCCAGCTCAACACCACTGCAACTCAGCAAGCTGGGATGAGACAACTCCTGTCTGCAAGTGAAATGTGGTGAACCTCAGGATGTGACACGGGACTCCCATCCTGCTGCATCCCCACAGATGCCCCAGAAATGCTGCCACTCGTTGGATGAAGGCATAGTGCTGAATCAGTGCACACTGTTTGGGCTCATCTTCAGCCCAGGTGGCTGAAGGGACACCAAGTCAGGTCATATATTCAGTGCCAAAGGAGGATGTGTGACAAGACCTACCTATTTGCAAAACAAGCCGTCCCCTCACCTTTCCTGTGTCCTTGCAGTAAGATACTGGACATTTCTCCGTGGAGTTTTTTCCAGAGCACAACCACCTCCTCCTCATGCAGGGTCTCTGGAGGTCTCTGTAGCACAAATATTAAGAACAATCAAGCATCTCACATGACAAAGGAATCCATCTGGACACCAGCAAGCTGCAGGCTCTTCAAGACATGCACTATCCTGTTTCACCTCCCCATCCTGCAAACACTTAAGCTACAAACAGACAGATGTGCAGGGTTAGGACCTCACTGTCCCCTCAGCTGGACAGCCATGTTATCCTCAGTGCCATAAACAGGTGCTCTAAGATAGTGTGGAGAATTTTGCGTGCAGCACTCCAGTGTCACCTTGAACGAACGCTAATCACAGTGCACTGTGTCAGAAGCGCCTGCACCTGGCTAGCTCATGAGCACTCACTGAATTCCAGGGGATGGTCTTCTGCTTTCACCTGCTGCCTTGGCCACTAGCCACCCCACAGATAAGGTGTGTTACAATTTGGAAATCTTTAAGATGAAATGTTCCATCTTTCCTGCAATAAAGTTGATTTAAAAAGATGTAAAACACCATGTGTTTACGGATGTTCTTAGTGAACTGTTACTCGCTGAGGCTGGATCTGAGAGGAGGTTTTCAAAGGGTTGCTCAGTTGCACAGTGCTTGACTCCCACCAAGGTTTTAGTACGTAGCATCCTTCCATGGCTTTGGAAAGTCACCCTCCATCAGTCAGTAGCTGCCTCTCACAATGTTCATGCAGAAGACGTTTTTCAGCAGTTCTCTGGGAGGAGAGTATTTTCTTTAGTTTTTGAATACTTTCATGACTGCACACCCAACTGACACCCACAAATCTTACCAGGGCCACATACTAATGAAGTTTTCCAAGTGTCTTTGTAGCCATAGCCATAAAGACTGTAAATAAGCAGTCTGATGGCCAAAGAGGCTTTAGCAGCTCTTTTATGAGGTATCTGAGATAGCTGGAGAGTGATCTGTACCACACCCTGGCTACATGCACTGCAGGTCTGAGCCTGCAATAAATGGAGAGGTTAATAAAGCAAGCTCTGATTAAAATAGGGGCAACCAAAAGTGGACCCTTTACTGTTGCAGCAATAAGGTGAAAACAAGGATGATTGGTTACTTCTAGTGGTGGAAAATTCTGGTTTTGTAGCTGAGCTAAAGAGGAAAGACTTAATATAACGATAAAAGCTCGTTTCGTTTTGACTCAACTGAAAACATTTTGCTTGACCAGTAACAAAATGTTCTGGTTTGCTTGGAGACTATTTAATCTTTAAATAAGTCAAACAAAAACCCACAACTCTTTCTCTTTTAAATTTAAATTCATTTGAAAAAACATAAAAAAGGAAAAGGCTTCAAACTAGATGATCTTCAATAAAACAAACTGCTTCAGCTTGAAAATGCTGAAGTGAAACATTTCAATATTTAAGCAAAGAAAGAAGGACTTCTATTGTTTTGTCTTGTCATTGACTGACTTCAGCCCAGATTTGAGAGTTATTTTGGTTGCCTTCATTTTCACAGGGGATTTTTTTTTTTTTAACTAATTTAATACTCTCCTCCAGTTCAGTTTGAGGTACAAATGGTCAGGTTCAGCAAAGGTTCATAAGAATGTGAGTGAGCCGATGATCGGCACAAATATCAGGCTTTGGGTATTTTTTTCTCCTTTGCATTTTAGTTTTTCTTTGAAATTGTACCTGAATTTCAGAGAAGCTGTAGGGTCCTCAGGACCAGCCACCCCCGAAATATGCATAAAGCAAAACTGTCAAAGTTTGTGTGATCTGCTGTTTAACCTGCGCACTGCAAAATTCAGATGCCATCTTCAGTCCTGCAAAATATTAAGACAGGCATTTAAGATTTACCCGAGTGATTAAGCATGAGCAGCTTGTAATTGTTTCCAGATTCCTCTCTTAGCAGGAGAAAAGGCTCTGCAATCCCTGTCCACATGCTCAGTGTAGCAATGCACTCAAAAACAAAAACTGAAGATGAACCAAAGAGGACAGACAGATATCCTGAGTTTTGAGAATAAGCCAGCATTACCTTCTAATCCAATATGGGCTATCCAGCTCAGAAAAGCAGGATTATTTAGGCAGCATATACCAGGGTACACCTGCATCCTCCCTGGAGCAACACCTGTGCACCAGCAACTAGAAATCCCTCTTCAGTACATGTGGGCGGATTCAGTCTGCAATTTTTCATCTGACTTGGGAGTGTTAAATGAAGATCAACTGTTGAAATCAGCCTCATTTGGGGGAACCTGACTATGTCTGCACTTACAGAGAGGACCTTTGTCCTCCAGGTTTTATATAAAGCCCTAAAGATTGCAGACTTTCTGCATAAACCATGAAACAATCCAGCAAGCACCTGGAGAGACTTGCCTCATATCCCAAACTGTTCCCTTCATGCAAATCTACCAATATATTATTCCCACAGACCACTCGGTCATGACAAGAGATCTTCCGAAACTTGCTCAAGGTTTCAAAAACCTTAGCAACCTCAGCCCAAGCCTGAAAGCCAATCCAAGCGTTTGCCATTGCCTTTGAACACAGCAGGGATCGACTCCAACAGGTTAGATCTCAGGGGCCACGTTGCTCCCAGGATTTAAACCAGTCCACATGTGAAATGGCAACTACCTCCTAATTTTAAATTTTTCTAAAAAATTTTTTTTCTTTTAACGGGATAATTTAGGGGCTATGTTTTTTTTGTAGTATTACTATTTTAATGGCAAATTCGGTGTGCTGCCTTCCCTCCTTAATGAAGGGGAGCAGGGACCGGTGCTCAATTTCTCCCACTTTCTAGAAATAGTCCCTACAAATCCTTTGTAAAAATGTAACTGCAATCTCTCTTTCCCCTTCTTTCTCCCTCCAGAGAAGAGCTTTCATCAGCTCAGACCATTTTTCTTCCACTACCTCTTTATCTTAACCTTTTCTCCAAGGTTACATTTGTTTTCCAAGATCCATGGTCAGGACAAGGATACAGAGAGTGCAGCTGACTTTGTCTTTTGAGGATCGCTGTCACCACTGCAAGAGGCACAAGCCAGGAGGAGGGTGTCTCTGAAAATGGCCCTGCCTTCATCGGGCCCAGTATGCTGCCCAGTTCACCCAGTCAGGTCCTTCCACAGATGCTGTTGTTGCTGCCCATCAAAGCACATCTTTGTAGCCAGAGCTGACTCCTGCATTTGGATTGCATAAACCCATTTTCTCTCCCTTCCACAGTCCTGGCTATCGCGTGCACATCTGGTTGTTTCTCTGAACCTCTCCACAATCATTGCTTCATCTCTGTTCAACTCTGAGCTGGAAACGTAGCTGTTCTCCCTCCCCTGGGATCTTGTCTGCTGCCACCTCCTCCTCTTTTAGCCAAATTCACCATGCAATGACTCGTGCCATTCCTTCTTGTGCAAAACCCTCTGAAAGGGTCTTTTTCCAGCATGAAAATCTTGGTGCTCTCCTTGAAGAGATGATCTCTGATAAGTCCACTGCTGGGGAGAAAGGTTCACCACCCTCTGTGGAAACTTTGCAAGGTCTGGTCTTCATCCAGCTGGGATTTTTTTTTTTTCTTTAAATTTGAGCAAAAATGATTGTCTTTACAATATTAGAGAGAAGTGAAAGAAATACATTGCTTCCATTACAGGGGAAGGGAAAAAAAGGGTTCAGGCTCTCTTTGAAGAGGCCTGGTGCTGAAACAAATGGGCTACTCTTGTTTAAATTATATGAGAATAGATCTTCTAGCAGAAATGGCCTCTGTTTGCTTCAGCAAGCTTAGGTGAGGAGCAGCATTTGCTGTCTCCTGCCTGAGCCTGTCTCTCTGCAGTTGGGGTGGTAGGCACCAAATTTGGTACAGACCATGGGGGGTGGTGCCAGAGAGGTAGGACACAGCTCCGCCATTTGAGGTGGGAGGAGAAACAGGAGCCTACAGAGGTGGCAGCTCCTGCCTGCAGTAGCTTTTGACCACATTTACACACCAGGGTGCAATGGGGAGTTCTTCCATTGAAGCACCCATGTGCACAGCCTCAAAATTGTGTTTTACTCAGCAGCAGTAAATGTGTTGCTTGTATGGGCAGAGGAGGGTTTTCACTTGTGCACTCACCCATCTACTCATGGCCAAAGCCAACTCAATTCTGGTTTGTAGCACTGAGTCCTGGCCATGCTGTTCTTCAGCTCCCAGTCTGCACTGGTGATCTCTGGCAGCTTGGGGTGCTGACAGCACTTCTGGGCAGTATGGTGGCCCAATCTGCACCATCACCCAGGGCTCACAGCTGAACAATGGCAAACGGAATCTCCTGCAGGGAAGACACCAGCCAAAAACCCAGCTTACTGCTCCACACACGCCTACCAAGCACCGAGTTTGTGGCAAAGTGAAGCCTAAAGGGGCCACTCAGCCCATGTGGCATCTTTAACTATGCTTTCTAGGTCATCACAAACCAGCCCTAACAATGCTAGGAAAAAACAGTTTTGCAGCAAATCCCCCCAAAGCATCGTCTGCATTCCCCCCGTGAGCTGGGCTCCCAACAGCACCAGCCAGGGGAAAACACCAGTGGCTCAGCCTCGTCCTTGGAAAGCCATTGGGGAGAACATGGGGCAGGGGCTGGAGGTTAGCACAGCCCAGTGAGGCGCCAGGGATACCTGAACCACTAATTTGCCAGACGCCCTCAGAGCCCGGTTTGGCAGCACCCCGCTGTCTGTCGCGGCGTGGAAGCCATTAACATTTAAAAATACTTGCAGGAATGGGAGGGTGGGGGGAAAAAAAATAAATGGTATTTGCGGAGGCCCATTCCTCAGCACACTTTCATGTGTGCCAAAGTTTGTTGGCATGGCTCTGAGTTTGATAGGGAACATCTGGGCTGCTGTTGCTGCCTGTATATTGGCTGAGGGCAGCGAACAAAAGGGGTTTGTGCAGGAATGCGCAGGGAGGGGTGCGGGGTGTGCACATCGAGGGACGGCTGCAAGAGGCGAAACGCAGAAATACTCTCTGGAGAAGAAAGCCTAATGCACATCCTATGCTCCTGCTTTTAAAAAAGGGGATAAAAGCCTTCCCCCCTACTTTTCCTCTTTCCTCCCCCAAAAGCACACCAGGGTACCGAAGGCGAGTGGAGCTCAGACAGATCCATGCCCCGTTACCTCTGCACATTCAATTATGCTGCAATCTGGAAAATCAATTGGGGTGGAAGGAGCAGGTTAGCAGGAGAGCAGGGAAGTCCAAACCTAATGCACAGTGCAGCACCAGCACACACTTGAGAGATGACCAGCGAGCTCTTTGCAAGCAGCCCAGCTCCACACACTCAAATGCTGCTGCGAGGAGAAGCATCCAGTGACAAACCCCCTTTGAGTACACCAAGGCTGGTGATGTGGACCCACTAAGAAGAGCACTGGTTGAAGTTTCCTCCACTTCTGTTGGGAATTTGGGGTAAGAAGCTGAAAATTAGCACTGTGCCACTACCAGCAGCACAAAAGCCACAGATTGCTTCCTACAGAACAGGGTCCTGTGGTATCTGACACCAAAGGATGGCATGGAGGGCTGAAGGTGGAATGGATTCACTGTTGAGGAAGGCTGATCTGTTGGGAACCATCTGAAAACTACAGGCCAGGTGCAACCCTTGGCTCCAAAGATCACAGCATACATGCTCCATCCCATATGCTCCATCCCCAAGGAGTTACTACTGCCTGTGGATGGACACCAGAAACCTTTGATTGAACCTAATGTAACATTTCTGACATTCTTCCTTTTGCAGCTCCTTTCCACCATCCCATGCCTGCAGTATTTTTTACTCAATGTGTTTGCAGCATTCACAAGTCTTTCCAAAATTTCACTCCATGGACTAAACCTCTTCCTCAAGAAGAGCAGCATGAGTCTAATTTCCTACCTGCTGATCCCTCTTTGCTTATCCCATTTTTGCCCAACTGAATACCATAGGCAACAGTTCAGAGCATTTCCAAGGTTGTTTTTTTATCAGTGGAGCATTTTTCTCTTCTGTTCTTTCTGGTATGTGCATTTGTCCTGAATTCTACCTAGCAGCCTACATCCCAGCTTGGCTCCTGTTCTTAACAAGGACACACATCGGGTCTGTTACCCAGAGCAAGATTTTTGTTGCCTCTATCTTTGGGATTCCTTGGAGTTGCTGGAGCCACGCCATAGAGGGTATTTGGGAGCACTTGGGGCACACATCCCTCTTGCTACCCCTTACCTTGACAGGGCAGCCCTCTGGGGAAACCCCCGGGAACAAAACCTAAAGACATAGGGTCAAGGGCAGTGAAGACCCTTGGGTGTGACAGGCAAGGCAGATTTTTCCAGCTCTAATCTCCTTTATCATGTCTCAGCAGCATACCTACAAGCCATCGTTTTGAGCTGACTTACTCAACAGTATCTGCACAACCCTCCTGGCACTGCCTCAGGCAGCAGGCTTGCGCTGGGGATGCTGGCTCCAGAGCTGGGTATGTTTGGAGATAAGCTTCCCTCAGCAATATTTGGATTTCAGTTACATCAGTGTCAAGACACAGCTTTTTGCCAGCGCCAAGTGAGGTCCTGCCATGCCAAAGAAAGCAGCCAGGCCAGCCAGAGGCTATACACAGTGTGTCAGGGAAGGCACTGGTCCCTCCTCACCCCACGCAGGGGCATGGTGGAGGGGAAAGCCAGTTCACATGGGGCAGTGCAGGCTGCAGACCCACCTCTGGCTGCCATGCAGACAATCCTAATCAGTCACGGTCATCTCTTTTGCAGAAGGTTAGGAGAGGAACTGCAGAAACCCAGCCGGTCTTTGGAAACTCCTTGCAGCCATCACTGGGGAACATGAAGCTGTATATAAGCACGCAACCAAGTTCAGGAGTCAGTGCCCTGTTTTACAGAGGAAGGAAATCGTAACTGCTGTGTTTAGTGCTAGATGGCCCCTTGATCCACTTCTGAAAACAAGGGGGTTGAGAGTGGCCAACTTAGTTCTGCTTTATCACTCATTAGCATTGCCAAAGCGCATCTGCCATCTCTCAGGGATAAACCTCTCTTGGGCAGGCCTGTGCCTCCATTCATCCTTCTCCAGGCCAGCTTTTCTTTTAGCTCTGTCTGAAAAAAAGCCCAGCACACCCAGTGATGTGATGCTGCAAAGGTATCACTCTCCAGCCATACTGCTGTCTGACCCTGCTCCCACATGTCCTTCCTTGACTGCTACCACCAACTGAGAAGAACCAGCCTTTATGAGGCCTACAAGCATTTTCTCAAAAGCATGGAAAAAACTTAAGAGTGTAAACCCCACTTTCCAGTGTGGTTAAAGGCCCTATCAGCAGGTAGACTGTTAATCATCCTAGATGCTTTTGAAGGTTGCAGTAAAGGTTCATCTGTACCTTCAACATCTTCAGCCATGAGCCTTTGAAATTCCTCCTGAGGAACCATAATGGCAGTGGCTGGGAAGGAGGATGAATCTCAAAATCACCCAAGACTTTTGCCCTGGGACAATTAAAATCAAGAACCCAGTGAAGTCTCAGAGTGGTTCAAGTTGTTCCTGCTAATGTGGTTCCATCTCATTTGCCCCATCACTGCATCTTATCCACCATCTAACATGGGCCAGCTGGGAAACTCCCAGTGCAATGGGAAGGGGAGGGGAGGCTGGTGGGAAAATGCCCATTTAACTTTTCGCAGGCAAGGGTGGTTTGAACAGTTGTTTCAACTTGAAAAAAAACCTGACATGCGTTTCCAAATTGTCCAAATGTTTGGCTTTTACATTTCCTTCAGTGACACATCCCAGGGTTTTAGTTGAAAGGGTCTTTTCTCTTTAGAATTAGGCTGCTTATAGGAAAAAAACTATCAAAACAGGAAGCTTGAAATTATCAAAGAAAAATATTTTCATTGACCTAAAAAGATCTTACCCTTTGGTTTTCTAGTTCACAAAATTTTTCAAGACTGACTCTTCATCCCCACGAGACATGAGAAATACTGTCAGTACCTCAGAAATGCTGCCAGAGCAAGGAGTTATTAATTACCAACCTCTATTTTTAACCTGCAACCAAAGGTCACTTCTCATGGGTGACAACTGGATTCTCTTGAGGTTCTGCCATCAGCTTCATCAAGACTTTTAGTAAGATATTCTTTGGATGGGACATGCCCTAGGCACTCTGCAAAGTCTGCCCTATCCATTTCCAAAGCAAGCATCAGGTATCACATGCTTTTGTTATCCATCTATTTAGAAAAATTATGTCATTACCTTTTTTCCCTCACCTATATTCCCACTGAAAAAAAATGAACATTTTTTTCTGCCCCCCTAATCCATAACTCAAAAAGTACTAGATGGATTTTGCTCAGAGTTTCCAAAAAAATTCTGGGTAAGGGCCAGGCGTGCAAAAATTTCAACCTGAAAAGTGAGCGTTTTCAGAAGTTATTAGCTTATGAAAAGAAGGGCTATAATGGAAACTGTTTTACTGCCATAATTATAACACCATGAACAGAGCCTGCTGCAATATATAACGTTATCAAGTGCCTGTCAGCATTTAATAGAAGTCTTAATTAACTGCTGGGGAGGAACATGGCAAAAATTTATTTTCAGGAAAACTTTTGGGAGCTGCATAATTCCAAGCTTTTCTTTTTTTGAGTCCCTCTCAGTTGGACAGACTAAATACAAGACACAAGTGTGTATCTTGTTGGCATTGCTAAATGATAGGATTTTCTATTCTGTTAAACTACATAACCCAGAAACAACAATAATGTTTGTGTTGGGTTGGAGCCAGACACTTCAGAGCTGGATTTTAACCTTCCCCAAGTTCGGGGTTTTTTGAAGCCAGGGCCTTCATGTGGCATGTCAGGGAGGAGGGGCTCATGTGTAACCCATGGGGCTGACCTGCCTCTGCCATTGGCTTTTCTCCACCCCTTTCACCACCCAGAGATACTCACATGCAGATTTTGGAGGGGATCCCCATCTTGTGGTAGTGTTTTACTGCATGGCTCCTGGGCTGGAGACTCAAGCACAGAGGTGTAAGGAGGGCCAAGCACAACAGTTCTAGGATCATTGTAATTAATTTCATTCCATTGGCTTCACAGGAGATAACCAGGTCAAAACCAGCCTTACCATTGCATTTCTTCTCCCTTGCAAACCTGGGGAGTGGCTGTACAGGAAGGCTCCTCCTGCTACAGCCTGGCCTCCACACACATCTCCAAGAGGCTCTTCCATCTCCCCAGCACACCTTCAGGATCTGGCCTCTCCACCCTACAGTGATGCCTTGCCAGTAAGACCTTGTATGAAGCCACCAGACCAGATTGAAGAGGTGGGAGTGGGGAGGGAGGACAAGTGGCAGGTTTTGAGGTGCCCGAGGCACAGAGCAAGACTTGTATGATACACACATTGAGAAGAAGCTCTGCACTGGGGCAGATGCAATCTGCCAAGGTTCAACCTGGCTCTTGTGGAGCCAGGATGTTAAACTCAGCTCTCCCTCCTGTTACGCCTAATCTGCCGGACCACATTTCACAAACTTTCTGGCAAGTGAAGGGCTTCGTGGCAAAGCAGGGCAGGTAACATCGGGCCGGTCATGACAAACACTCCTTCAGTCCCATCTGGCAGCCCAAACTTACTTTTATTCCCTTTCTGCCCTCTCCACCCCCTGCCTGGCCCCAGCGGCAAAGCAGCCCCGTGCTGCAAGCTGGCAGGCCACATACATTTCCCCTGATAGCGCTGATAGCCCAACAGCTGCTCTCTGTCCCTTCAGAGATTAGTTTGTTTTCCTAACACAATTACTGCCACGTGGCCCTGCTTTCTGCCAGGATCAAGCCTGGATAGAGATAAAGCAGCGATAAGATTGCATGCTGTTCCAGACCCCTTCGCAGCCTTGCCGTCTGAAGCTTGTTCTCATCGGCACGCGAGCACCCTGGCTGCAAGTTACCTGCTCCCATTGGTGCCAGGCCAGGGAGCCTAGGGACCTTTATAGCACCGAACCCCAGGGATGTGGCTCCTGGCTTTCACTGCAACACCAAGGAGCTGTTTTACGAGGTATCCATGCAGCGTGGAAATGTTGCAAGGATGCAGCCACACCAGCTCACATGATGAGATACAAAGCCGCTTATCAGATGCGGCACCCTGCTAGCACAGCGCTTTGGCAAGCACAGCTGGACAACAGCTGGCTCCACGCTGACCTGCCTGCACCCAGGTCAGCTGTCTCTGCCTGATCTCCTCTCCTGCTGCCTACAGAAGATCAGCTCTGCCTGCACATCACTTTATCTGGTGAATGAAGAAGCTTTACCCCGGTGCAACTGCTCTGCTGAGCATGAGCATCCCGGCAGGACTCACACCGGTACCTGCAGCACCAGTGAGGGGCTGGTTGGCTCTCAAAACATCAATGGAGTGATCACAGGGGCAGTTCTGGTACCACCGCTCTCCATCACGTGTCCATCTCTCCCAGACCCGCCTGCAGGAATCACTGCACAGGGAACCACTCCTGAAAGCCTCTGCCTGGGCGGATGCGGTGCACGCCAGGAGAGGACACTCAAGGAGCCTTGCTGCCTTCAGAGAGACAAGCATCCTTGCCAGATGTCTCCCGTAAAGCTGCAAGTACTTTATTTTAATAATAAGCCTTAATGTATTCATTAAAGGCTCCCAGTGACCTGGGATGAATTTCCCTGCTATTGTAAAGGGCTGTGGGAATCTGGAAACCGCTGCATTACAGTTAATAACTTTAATTTTACAAGGCCCAAAATAGACAACTGAAAAAATACACAGACTCACTGTTTCCAATTAAGAAGGGATTTCTTCTAATTCCTCTGCCACTGGCACTCTTGCTTAGCAAACAACATCAACACATATTCAACCAGAGACAAGGGGAAAAGCAAATGAAGAGAGTCGCCTTCTGCATCTCTGTTACAAGAGCTGAGGAAGAAGCTGGGACCCTTCCTCCTCTCTGGGTTATTGATGCATAGAAGAGCCACAGCCTGGGCAGCAACAGCAATCCATGCTGGGGAAGTCTTAGATAAAACTTTAACGCCTGCTTCTTAAGCCTGACGGACACCAGAGTGCTTTGATCCAAGGAGATTATTTCCAATCCATCTTCACCCTGTTCCCTCCCGGGGGTCCTAGCTAAGGTGCTAAGGGGGTTTGGTAGGAGTCCTGGGGTTCTGGGCAACCACCCTGATGGCTGGGTGAGCATCCTGCTAGTGTTTGGATCTACCAGATCTCTAATTGTAGGGTCAGGAAAGAATATTCCCCCCAGATCAGCTTGGCAGGGATTTATTTTGGCCTTTGATTTATTTTGCCTGTGCCTCTTCCTCTGTCAAATGAGGGGTAGATTGTTTCCCAGGGAAAAAAAAAGCTGGGAATTGAAACAAAAATAATTCAGCCTGATACTTATTTTTTTAATTTCTGGGAATCTAATGTTTTCCAGCCCAAATCTTTTTATTTCCGGTTTAGATCTTTTGGTTTTGCAGTTAAAACTGGTGTTCTTCAAAAAGAAGACTGACATTTTATGTGGGAACAGTAATTTTGCCACAGGTCAAGCCTTCTGGGGTGGAATAAGGAGTTTCAAAGGCCAAGTTTTGACCAGCGTTATCAGTCTGGCTATGCTGGCAACCAACATCTGTCTTGTCACATATCTCCAGAGCTGTCTCTGCCACCGAACGCCAAGGTGGTGGCATCCTCCCTCCATTTGTAGCAGGGACAAACATATCCTCCTTATCATCACCCTAGCATCAATCAATGCTTATTAAAGCAACCCAGGTGAGAACAGCTCCATGCGTCAAAGCAGATCTCAAAAGCCTTCTCTGCAGACTTGCCTGAGGCAGGAAAACATCTTGCTTAAAAACTATGGGTGATCTCAGCCCATGTAGATTCCCAAACACCCTCCAGACCACCTGAAAAACAGAGCAGAGGTCTCATCCAGCAGGACAGAGCTCATGCACTCATCCAGCCCCAAGCCCCTCACTTCACTACTGTCCTCTTGACCAAGAGCTGCCTATGAGCAGCACTGATTTCACATTGGCCCTCACATAGGAGCAGACTGAGTTTTCCAGCCAAACTGATAAAAATGAAAAATTATTTTCATATGCCTGGACTCTGTATTTGCCCATAAATAAGGCAGTGATGGAAATTGGGGGAAGGGGGTTGTCAGAGTGGTAGGTTATCCGTCAAAGCCATGCTGAGAACATAGATCTAGCTCTTGTCCAGGAAAGCATCTCTATTTAGGAAAGCTGGCAGGCACATCTCTAGTCTCCTTTGAAGCCACTGGAAACTGAGGGCCAGGCAGTTTAAAGATATCTACATGCCTAAAGGAGCAGATAAAACCTAGATACCAGCTGGTAAAACCCAGACCCTCAGAGGGTATTTAAGCATACAAGGTTTTTAATGGAAATTAAGAGCTTACTTTTGTGGATACAGTCTTGAAGTGCACACATGCCTTAAAAACCACATCTAGTGGCTTTCCTGAAAATAAGCGATTTAGGAACACTAGTTGTGTGTCAGAGCTTGTAAACCTTATCATAGAAAACCATTTGCCAGGGAAAACCCAAGCTCCAGCTCAGCTGCTTGCAGTGCAAGCCCTGCAGCATCATTTTATTAATGCAGTGGGATGTCTCCACTCTAGACATCCCCAAAATCAGGGTGGTCAGTTCCCCATTCTGGCCGCAAAGCTCTGCCATTTCAGGGCAGCTGTGGACCCATGCTCATCATCTATCACCTTCAGCCTCTCTCCTCTCCTTCCCCTCATGTTAACTCTGCCCAGAGCCATCTGACCAGACATGCCTAAAAATATGGAGCTGAACTGCTGCTCTTCACCTAAAATGCTGATAAAACCACAAGCAGCGTGGAGCTTTCCCAACCCTCCGAACATTTCCTATTCCTGCCTGCAGCTCTACTACTGCCTTTCTCACATCAATGACCTGACTACAGCTGCTTGAAAAATTTTCATCTAAACAGTGAAAGGCAACTTAAAAAAAACAAACCACCACACAAACACAGAAAACCTTTTTTGTGAGAATTTGCCTGACTTGTCTGAAATGTCAAAAAACCTAGGAAAAATTGAAAGTTTTTGGCCTCAAGGTGCAAAAATCTTCATTTTAACCAAAAAAAATGCAATTTTCAAGTTTTTAGTGAAAATTAAAGGAAACTTACAGGAGAAATTATCTCGCTTTCATTAAAAAATGTTCATGGTGTGACAGCTACACTTAGTATTTTAAAAAACTCTACCTCAGGAGACTATTAAGGAAACTAAATAGTCACTGTGTGAAAGGGGAGGAACTGCCCTGGATTGCAGCCTGGCAAAGGAGCAGAGTAAAGATAAATGTTTCATTCTCAGCCTGACATTAGGGCATCCCACAGCTCTGCTTTGGGATTTAATATATTTATCAGTAATCTGGAAGAAAAACGACATGACAATGCTTGCAGATGATGCAAGCCTGTGCGAGTTCAGGGTCCCATCACCCTGACCACAGGCTGTCCCATCTGATGGCTGCAGGTGCCATCAGGGGACACAGCTCCAGCCCTGCCCCGGCTCCCATGAACAATTTGTGCATCATCCAGTGGATGGTCTTTGCTTTGGTTCCATGGGAGTGTCAGGCTGTGGCTCATTCACCCCAGCGTGCTGGGAAACCTTCAGCATCACAAGCTTTTAGGCAAAGACCTCACCCCTTTCCACGTGGGCACCATGGGTATGGGAGTGCCATGATACAACCCTGCCATGCTAAATGCCAACACCCACCACTGAACATGGTGCCAGAGCTCATTTGGGAGGTTCACTGCTATCCCCTGGCACGGAACCAGGGTAGCCACAGGCCATGGCAGCTCCGCTCAGAGCTGCCAGCACCCAGATGGGTTACAAGTGAACGTGAACTCTCCCTCCCCATCTGGAGCCCATGTACAGCAAGTGGCAAGATTTATATTGTGCTGAAGCATTCCACAGTTTTGAGCACAGAAATGATTGAACTCCAGATGTTAACAAGATGCAGGACCCTTTTTTATTATTAAAAACGTGATTTCTTGTTTTGCTCATGACAAAACCCATCAGATTAACTTATTAGCAGCGGAACTGCCATCAGGCCAGTAGAAGCAAAGATGGCTCCGGCTGCCCAAGAGCTTGCTAGAGCATATAAGAAGACCTGGGCTCCTTCAGTGCAGAGCCATGTCCAGGCACTCCTCTGCACTGAGCCAAGGGAAGGACACAGCTGACTTTGCTCCATGCCCACTGGCAATGCATGGATGTTGGTTAAGTATCCATGCCTCGGTTTCCCCATCTCTTAGGGGAAATATCAGTTAGAGATGGAAGGGAAAGCCCTGAGCAAGTACTCTGCAGCCTCATCCAAATCAAATCCCCTTGCTGACATAGCAGAGCCTTTGCTAACAAACACCATAGCCCAGACCAGAAATGGAAACCTGCCCACTCTCCACAGGCTCCTCTGCTGACCCCCTGGAAGGACAAGAGGGACCCAGGAGGTATGACTGCCATGCTGGGGTAACTCAGCAAGCAGCTGTCATGCCCTACTGCCCTTCAGGGAGAGCCCTAAAGCATCAAACTTCACTTCCCATCAGAAAGGAACCAAATTTCCAAATACCTCTGCAAGCCCCAAATGTTCATCTTGGTACAACTCTGCTGGAAACATCCCCCAGCAGTGTGTGGTGTGGCACAGCCAACATCTGTATTGCAGAGTATGGGCTGGGGCGGGGACCTGTCTGGAGCTGTCACATCTTCACTGCTTTATCACAGGAACTTTATCACAAGCTCATAACACACACATCTTTGCACCATGAGATCAAACAGGTACGGGATGGCATTGCAGCCAGTTGTCACAAGACGGCCCCCAGCAGCTACCACCACTCCACGCTGTGAACAGAAAACATGTTGAAGCTGTGTGACAGAGGACCCACATGTGTTTGTCTTGATGTTGTGCAGCCAGACCAAATTGGAGAATCCGCCAGTCCAAAGCCAGCCTCTTCAGCTAATCCCTGGGAGGCACAGCATCCTTCAGGACCTACACATTTCCACTTAGACATAGCACATGTCAGCTCTATAGGCAGTCACATCTGTCTGCTCAGAGGGAGAGAAACATTTCTGGGGAGTGCAAATGTCCTTCTTGGCCAGGCTGAGCTGGGGACAAGCTGGAGTGATGCAGTTTCTCTGCACCCAGCACATATGACCATCCTCTCCAGTGGGAAGAGAGGGGCTGGAGGGCAGAATAGCAGAAACTGCAAAGTGTCAGGGCTGCTTCTGCCTTGAAACACTTTGCATTTACCCTGCAACCCCACAGGACTGATCTGCTGAGTAAGTTTGGTTTCTCAAAGCTCTCCTTGCTCCAGTGAGCCCAGGTGCTGGCCAGCAGGAGCAAAGCTGGCTCTGGTTTCAGCATGGGTTTGCTGTGTACCAGGCAATGGTGTTACAGCCCACTAAGGGCTTCAGCCTCCGTTGCTTCCCATCACCCCGGAGATGAGCACTTGCCTGTTCAACATGCCCAAGAAAAGGCACTGTCCTGTTCTTCTCCCACCCAGGGACCCCATTTCCCTCCCAGCTTCATGCAGGGGCTGCAGCTGCTCTTCTACTAGCCAGGCCTACTGCAGAGCCAGTCCAGGGATAGCAGGCACCAAACATGCTGCAGCACACACCTATGAGCAGGAGGATGGTGTGTTCACAGGATAGTCCTCCCAGGACATTTGACTCAAGGTCAGGACCACCCAAGGCTGGAGCTCTCTTCCACCATCTCCGGAGCAAACCCACCAGTCCAGCAACAAGAGTCACCTTCCTCCACAGCCTGGGCTGGGAAAAAGCTTCTGCAGACCAAAGTGCTATTTATTTACCCAAAGGGACCCCTTAAACAGAGCTGAGAGCCTTGTCACTCTGCCTGACCTCATTTTATTGCTTCTTTGCTTGTTTTGAGGGAAGCTTCTTCCAACCCAAACCTCTCCTTGCTGAGCCACAGCTTGGTGCCCAACAGTGATGGTGCTACCCTGACTCTGAGCCCAGGTGTTTGGTGCTGGGTGTCCCCCAGCCTTGCAGAGCCACCTTGGTGGGAGCCAAGTGATGGGGACACTTTCCCAGCTAAAGACCTCTCTGCCCATTCCCTTAGTGGTGCTGGATGCTTGCAAACTGCCTCCAATACCATTTCCTTCACCTCTTCCTCACAGCCTCTGATTTAATGCCATGACTCTGGGTGTGCCCCACTCTCTCTTTAATTTTCCCTAAATTGTCAGAATATGAAAGTTCTCATTCCAAGAACAAGAGCAACAGATTGAAAGAAAAGTTGTGTTCTTATGTTTTTTTTCAGAAAGATACCAGAAACCTTTAATCATTTCCCATTCCCATCCCCAAAAAACCATTTATCATGGAGGGGAGAGGGAGTATAATTGCAAATGTAATTGGGCAGTGCTGCTCATAAGTACAGGCCACTAGCACCCCACTCCCACACTCAGGGAGTAACATCTTTGGAAAGCCCCTTATTCACCATCTCACCTGAGCACAGCCAGTAGATTTGCCTGCAGAGGACATGTCCTGCTAGACCCTCATCCCCTCTGCCCCTTGCTGGCAAGGGTGAGTGGCCCAGCATGCTGGGGCTCTGCAGCATCTGGGATGCGCGAGCTCCCAGCTCTGCTGACACAAATAATTTCTCCCCCAATCTTGGCACGGTGTGTTCTGCTCAAACACTTCAAAGAGGTGGCTCTGCAGCAAGAATGTTTCAAAAAATACAATATTTCCATCTGTTATTCCAATAGTATATGCTGTGGGACTCTCCTCATGGACTATTTGCCTTTCTTTGCTCCTATTAGATGTAAAAAATATTCAATTAGCAAGCCCTGAGGGCTGGCAGGTGATGCCCTAACCCTGCAGGATTCCCCAGGTGAGCCAGCAGGTCCTCTTCTGCTGCAGATCTGCTTCGTACACCTTAATGCTTCTCCAGAGAGGAAAGTGCAGGCAAGGAAGCAGCTTTATTCTTAAAGGCAGTAAAGTCCCCTTGATTTACTAACTTCATTTTCACTTTGAGAGGAAACAGCACCTGCCTGTGCTTGTGTGGATGCCTTGGGCTTCGTTTTGCTCAAGACTGAGCAGCCCAACATCACTTCCAGGCCCCAACAGCAAGCAGCACCCAGGGATTGAAACCACAGGGCACGAGCTCCTGGGTGTTCAGTGTTTGATGAATGCTGAGCTCTCATACCAGCCTGTCCTTGGTGGGAGATCCTCAGCATCGCTCTGCTCATTACCTCCTGTTTCTCACAAAGCTCAGAGAAACCTTTCAAGGTTTGACGCATTTGCTGTCAGGTGGGTCAAATATGGAAGCAAATTATTGGCTGGAAAAGGGAAAAAACAGGCAGAAAGCTCTGTTACAAAAGACCTGTTTTCTCAGGAAAGCAGACTAGAGACAAAATAAGCACAGTGAGCTGCAAGTTTACAGAACTAGCATGCACACAAGGAGCTGGGGGTTTAATGCATCTTGCATAGGGCAGACCTTAGGGGTAGCAGGAGCTGAATGCTCCTTCCCTGGGCCAAGATGGGACATCCTAAGTACACTGCTGCTGTGCTGCACCTTTTTCCCTTCGTGGTTCAATTGGTCTGAGAGGATTTCCCAAACCTGCATGTGAAGCAGAGATGCCTTCCCACAGTGGCAAGGGCTGCTCCTTGATTACTCCTTCACTGCCCTGATTGGACTCTCCACGCAGCCCTTTTCCCCCATAGTTGGCCAAGGACACCCAAAGCTGGTTATCACAGCCACCTAAAGAAGCCAGCCCTACAGGGAAGGTCTCCACTAGCCAAGCAAGGCCTTAGTGCTCCAGGATTTCCTGGTTAAACAGCACACAGGCTCAATCCTTACCCTCCACATTGCTTTCAGGCATGGTGTCCTAGTGGATGGGATGCATGGATGGATGGTGCTTGCCTCAGTCATCTTCACTATCCCACAGCCAGGAAAACCATGGGGAGAAATGGCTTTCCCAAGCTCCCCAGCAGAGCAGGCCTATACAGCTGCCACAGCTGTGACCAAGTTACCTGCAATGGCTGTCCCACCATAGGTCCCTGCTGGGCAACTTCAGCACAGTGTTCAGAAAACTCTTCAAGTCCCGTCTTACCCTAGGAGAGCCTCCGAGGGAGGAAGTTTTTCAAAACAGATGCAAGGCTTCACAGCCCCAGCATACAAGACCTCAGCTCCCATCGTTTCCCATCCCACGACCCAAGGTTTCATACTGCTAAGACAGCAAAGGCTTCCCAGCCCCTTCAGAGAGCCGGAGAGATGATAACTTCCATTTGTGAGCCACAGCCAGAACAAAATGAGTCTTTATGTTTATATGACCCATTATAAGTCATTGTTTAGTGCTCCCAGGTGCCCTATATCATCAAAGGCACATTTTTTAATAAGCAGCCATCAGAGGCTGTGCTGCTGCCATCCCACACGTGGATGGAGCAGGAGAGATACTGAGACCAGCTCCAGCCCCTGGATATCATCTCACTCTAAGCCCTCATGAGCCCAGGAGAAGGTCATGCTTCATCTCTGCACAGACATCCCCGCACACACATCCAAATGAGAGGCGCAGGATTATTTCACCCCTCAGCTCCACAACCCAAAGTGTAACCCAATCTACTCAGCTGGAAATTGAGCTTTTATTGCATCCTGAGTCATTCAGAGTTCCTTTTTATAAAACCATATTCTTCCTCTGTTCCCCAGTTTAACAAGCTCCCAAATGTCTGCTCTCCTGACATATCAAACCTTTCCAGCTTCCCAGACCTCCCTCCCCATCATCATACCCAATGGAAAGCAACATCCCATTAGGACTGCTCCAAGGGTACCACTAAAGAGAAGTGCCATACCACAGCAATCCCCTTTCACACATTCCGCCTCAAGGATGATCCCAACCTTAAAACAGTCCCATGGCAATGCTCCACGGCAATATCCCCTGTCCATGGCACATATCTCTGTGCCCCTGCCATGCAGTAGGAAGTTGCATTGAGAGCTGAAAGCCCCTGAGACAGCATCCGCTGACTTGGGCAAAACAATAAAAACCCAGAACCACAGGATATTGGTTGAGTTCAGGCCCCATGAAAGGTGTGTTGGCTATTGGGGGTTTCCTGGTGCTCAAGGTAAGGAGGAAAGAGAGCCCTGAGCAGAGCTGGCAACCTGGAGAGTTCAGTTATTTTTAAATGAGAGCTCAGATTTTGCAACAAATGAAATTCATCATGTCTTTAGCCACACAAATACATCAAGGAGTATGGAAACTTGAAGTCTCTTTGCTCAGTTCAGTAATAGAAATATTGCACAGTGGCATACATAGGGAGTTTGCAATTTAAAATAGCCCTCATTCAATAATTATGTCAGCATTTGTTGTAACAGTAATCAGTAAGAGTTAACATAAGTTACAGTAAATACCAGATTGCCATTTAATAGTGTTAATACACAACCTATAAAACATGTTTGTGTAGTTATACTGGTAAGTTTCCAATCAGCAACAAACAAAGATAAAAACTGTCCACAGATCCTTACATGAAACTAAAAAGATCCCAGCAGTCAAATGCAAAATTTGCAAAGGGTCTCTGGGAGCAGAGCACAGTGCAACCTGGAAGGGAAGGTGGTCACCAGCTGCAGAACAGGAGCAATAAGGACTTTACCTCCATCCTGCCAGACTGGCCTTTGCCAGCCCTTACCTTTGCTCAACATGCCTCATACTTTTGAACTTACACTTATCTGCATGAGCCAAGGACCCACCAGCACTATTTACAAGCCTAGGGTGAGTTTGGTTGGATACTTGGGGCCTCAAAATAAACAAAACATTTTCCTCACGGCATTTTTTTTAAAAATTGCTCTATTTTAAAGAATAAGTGTTACTCGGAAGGGCCAGCTCTCTCCCTGGCAAGAGCTGAGGTTGCCTCATTTCATTGCAGCTATGCTGACCTACACCAGCTGTGCTCAAACAGCAGCAGGTCCTGGACAGGCCCTTCCTGGAGCGGCGAGGGTAGCTGAAGAGGAACAAACAGAAAGCATCCTGCAGGACCACTGCAGCTCAGTCAGGCTGGCACACCCCAGCATCTTCTCTTCTTTCCAAACAAGCTCTTTGACTTTTTCCTCAACTGTTGCAGACTTGCATGGAGTAGCCAGTAAACAAATGGGGCAGAAACCAGCTAGCACTTACAATCCAATACCCAGCTACAGAAAGACAACTGGAGTCATCTGCGAGTGATTAGAAAATATAAACACTCACAACAAAAGTTGGGATCCTATACTCAGCAAGACCTTAATGGGCTTTTCTTCAGCCAGAAAAATCCTTATTACAGTGATAAATTAGTAGCCCTTTTTACTAAACCAGCATGAAATATTACAATGGAAAAATGACAAAAGGAGAAACATGCCCATTTTTGGCAGCGCTGGCAAGGAGGAGGAGAAGGAAAAGCCAGCTCAGCATGGTGGGGGGACAGGACAGGGCCTGCCCACAGCCCAGCTCTTCCACAGTGCACCCTCACCCCTGGGTCCTCAGCCCCAGGCAGCCCACATCACCCATGTGCACAGCAGTCAGCACATGCCAGTGTCCCCCTGAGCCTACAGCCAGCTCTGCCACAGCTCAGGCAGAGCCCAGCACTGTTGTGTGGCTTCTCCACTGGCTAATATAGCGGAGCTGGGCTCAGGAGCCCCCTGCCCTGCATGAAGGCAGCCTCCCAGCAAGCCAGAAACTTGCTGGCTCTCACATCTCCACCAACTGCAGTCCTCAGCCACACTCATATGAAATAAGCCACAAAAAGCAGCAGTCCACACTGTCCTTGGGAAACCAGGTTAACAAACCCAAAGTGTTCTAGGACAAAAATGGTCCCACTTTGTCATGGGACAGAGGTGGAGAGACTGCAGGTGGGTCTCTCCAAGCTATCACACCCTAGATAGATGGGACTGGGATGTGCTAGAAGCCATCGATACCTGCACACACATCCCTGCCTGGACAAACTGGCATCAACCCACACATTGTATAAGATTGCACATGCATGAGGTCAGTGGAAACTAGGAAGGAGCTGCTGTGGTTTGGCTCTCAGAGGCATCCAAAGAAGTGTGATCTTCCCTTACCCCAAAACAAGTCAGGGAAATTCATGAGAACAACCTTTCTTGTGGGTTATTCTGGCACTGGTGGGGCTGGACAGGACCAGGAGTAAGACAACACGGGGCCATAAAACATGTCAGAGCAGCAGCTGCGTGATGCGAGTCTCTCCATTGGGCGCTCAAGCCCAACCACAGCCTGAGTCAGCCCATCACCACTGACCTGCCTCCAGCACGCTCTCAGCTTTGGCCCTGGCAGCCCAGTGCCATTAAACATCTCCAACCTGAAGGAAGGCTTCCACACCAAGTTCTTGCACTTGTGCTGTTTTGGGGGGCACCTCCTTGATTTCAGGCACAGACACCAGCCCTCCCACAGAGCCACTCCTGGGCCAGCAGCAAGCCCTAGATGCCACCCCAACACCCAAAGCAACAGAGATACAAGAAATCCCATGCCAAACAGCAGCCATCACCATAAAAGTACTCAGCGAGCCAAACCCACCCCCCACCCCGCTCCTTTCGGCCTGAGCCCATCCTACAAACTGCTCTCCCAGAGAGGCAAGTCTCACCCAGGGTCCACAATTATCACTGGTCCCATGTGTTAAATGACAGAGCATTTAATGCTATGTCTTTGGGCTTCACAAAAAGTGAGGAGAACAAATGACTACCAGGGGAGATATGGTTTGCATCATTTAATCACCATTTCCAATAAAACAGTACAGCGGCTCTGTGGAGGGTAAGACAGCAGAGTTCAGCAGATTTTATCAATAACATTGCAGGATCCCTACTGCGCGGCTAAGAGAGTTGCCATGGTTATTATGACAGATTTACTATCATTGTAACTTAATGCACCATAATAAGTATCTGCATAGTTATTATTGTTTTACAATGATAACTATAATTCAACCGCAGCTTTATGACTAAATTTGTAACATTACTACGATGTTCTGGGAAGAATTGGAAGCAGGATAATTCACATGCTTTCTCAGAATATAGAAAGAAAAAGAGATCCTGGTCGGTGCCTTTTTGTTTCTTTTCTGATTGCTTCTTTAAGAACAATTTTTGTGGTTTGGTTACTGTTGGTTTGGGAGAGGGTACTCTGTCAGAGTCAACGCACAGAGGCAGCTGAAAAATGGGATTTTTCCACTGCAAAATGGATCCTGGGGAAAAAAAAATACCCCCAAAGTCTTTCAACAAAGTTGCTAAAAAATTCCCAAGCATTGCCAACTGGGAAACAGATAGAAAGCGCTGGCAAGATGAACAAAAATGGTCAGGTTTTGTTCAAAAAGAATGACCAGATCATCAAAAAATGTCACTGAAAGCGACCCTGGTACTCAGTGGAAACAAAGTGCTGCTGGAAAAAGTCTCTGGCAGCCCCCAGGTCAGAGCCAGTCTCCTCTCAGCTGCACTCACCCTCCACTCTGGTGGCTTGGAGGAGGCTCTCCACCACCTTGGAGCTGGCACGGGCAAACAGCATGGAGCAAAGCCAAGCACCTTCTCCCAGCTCTGGATGCAGCCCCATAACCTGCTCCATTGCATAGTCCAGCCCCAGCCCACCCCAAGCTCCCGACAGCCGTGTGGGTGAGACAGTCCCCATGCAACAGCTCAATGAGCACAACATGCTGCAAAAAGACTTAAAACTGCATCTACTGGTGGATTAACCTGCTCAGACATGGAGTGATTGGAGGAATCAAAGCTTCAGACAAGGACTTTTTGGCAGTTCTTGAGGCATAGGAGCCACATCAGGGGTTCCCACACCTCCGTCTGTGGCTGCTCCTCCCCAGGATAGGGAACAAATCCCACCTGGGCTGGAGCCACACAAGCAGCTGATCCCCAAGGGGAAGCAAAAGAGAATGAGCCTGAAATACAGCCAGGGTTTCCACCAGGCTCCCTTGCACCCTCCTCTCAAAGCTCTCCCCTGTTCGAGGGCTTAGCTCCTTCTTGTGTTTCATAGCAAGTGCAATGCTGCCAATTACCCCACAAGTTTATAGGGAGGTCTGGGGGTTTATGTTCCTCTTTCATTCTGCCCATGCAGCCCATTTCCCCTGGGGGCTCTAGGGATGATTACCACTCCCTGCGCGCCAGAGGCACCTACACTGCCTAGGCTGGGCAAATTAAAGCAGAAAAGGGGCATTTTTCCAGCCCCTTCTCATTAGCCACTGGTGAAGGAGCCTGGGTTTTTCCAAGGAAGTAAACCAGCTTGTGCCATCTGACTTCCACGGCAGGTCCCTAGCTCACACCACCTGCAAATATCCCTTACTCAACACATCATCCCAGCTTCCCACCATACCTCAGTCTTCTTAAAGCCACACTAATACAGTGTGGACAAGTCGCACCACTTTTGCTGACCAGAAGCTGGCCCTGCTCAGTAGGTGCTTAGCTCAGCAGTCTGTGCTCCAGGACTTGGAGCCTTTTTCATTCCCAATTCTATTGCTTTCCTGAGTAATTTATGGTCTTTTCTCATGCCTCATCCTGATTTGACCAGGGATGGAGGTTTCCACAGTCCTCCATCCTACAGAATGGGACACCAGAGAGGACAACCCTCACTCTATAGCATCAAGCGCCCCTTCCCAGGGCTCCTCAGGCAACAAGTTGCTCTTCCTCCACAGGAACTTCAGAAGTGTCCCCTTCTGCATGGGGAGCCCCAAAGCTTCCCTGCATCAGCAGGAGAAGGTGGGAAGATTGGCAGAGACAGGACTGATACTGAAATTGAGGCTGGGTACTTGCATGCCCACCCTCCCTCCCAGCAGTGATGTGTATCAGAACAGGCTTACGTCATGCTCCCCCACCACCACCTTCTGCTCCCGTGCCTGATATATGAGAGTAGATACAGGAAAATCTACTTATAAAATTAATGGAGGCTGCATGAACTCACAGATCATAAACTCAGAGGGGTTTGCAGCTTGCCTTTTGGGGAGGAGGGAGGGGGAAGGGGGAGGGCTCAGAAGCAATTTAGCAAAGGGGACTAATTCACAGCAGCTGTCTCATCATATCCCGCACCCCCTCCACATACTCAGAAGGATTTAGGGGAACACGGCACTGAAGTCTCACAAACACAGAGCTGGAGCTGGCATCTGTCAGCTTGAGGTCAGACTCGGCATGGCTGAGACACTTGGTCTGTTCCCAGCCGAGGCACCATGGCCAAACTGTGCTCTCAGTGACAGGCCTCCTGCCCAGAGCATAAATCACGAATGCTGAAGGCCAAAGCATGAGCAGATCTATCCCATGCTCTGGGAGCTACAGACAACATGACACCTCTCTTGGGGGTTTGCAGGATCTCCCCAGAGTAATGAAGAGGACTGTGCTGTGGTCCAGCAAGATGGACCCAAGTTCTCCAACACACCAAGCAGTGGGTACCACACTGTGGACAAATCTGATGGTGCTGTTCTCCAGCCTAACTTGAAAATCTCCATCTTAAACCCTTCCGATATAATCAGGGATATTTTGGGGATGAATCCTCCAACACTGGCTTCCAAACACATCCTTAAAGCCTATGCAGGGACCCCAGTACTGATGGCCACTAGCTCTCCCAGACCAAACACCAGTACAAGGACTTGGTTTCTCCCTTCATCCCATCCACAACCCAACCCCAGCACAGAAGACCCTTTCCCACTGCTTAGCCCTGAACCACCACCGTACAGAACTCCACACCCCTCCACAGCATCGGCCTTGGCACCAGCGAGGCCAGTCCCTGCTATCAGGCACCATTACTCTGTGCTGGGTTATTCAGTGCGCACTGTCTTGTGGAGTGACCTGGGCTTCCCATGGCACAGCTGAGCTGCAGGCAAAAAATAATCACTATTACTGGAAAATCTTCCTCCACATCCCCTTTCACTCCAAAGTACTGTCTTATTCTGCCTGGGGAAGGGCCAGCCCCATGGATGGAGCAGGTCCTCAAGCATCCACCTACCCAAGGCAGCAGCTTAGTGCAGAGGAAGAGGAGGAATCCTTTTCCCACACCAACACAGCTCAGGACTGTCTAGGCATCAAGACCTCCCTTGGTCACCAGCCTTCAGGGGGCAACACAACTGTCCCCTCCTGTCCCCTAAACAGCCTCTTGGCCTGACCCTGCTTAGGTATTCTCTCAATGTCAAATGCAGTTTTTGCTCTTTTCTGTCAAAAAGCCTCTTGGCACCCAGCTGCTGCCCCAGCGGCTCCAGCAGCCGTGACTCACATGCTCTGCCCTAACCTCAAGGCTCCTGCTTGCCTCCTCCTCTGACTCAGGCACCGACCAGCACCAGTCTTGGTCCCTTTCAAGTGGTTTGAGATGCAGCCAAGGCACCAAAGCAAAGGGAATTAGGCACCATGCTTGCTGGAGCACCCAGCTGGCTGCCAGCCTTGGGCTCACCCCAAGGGGCTTGGCAGGCTCAGCTCTGGGGCACTGTCCAGTCACAGGCTGGGCCACTGCTGCTGGCACAGGCAGCAATCACCAAGCAGTAACGGGGTCCAGGCACATCGCCCCATACACAATCTACCTCTAAAGCAGCCAACTGTCCCCATTGGTGCACCCTCACTTCATATGCCTGCATCCTCAAGGCATTGCTGGACCACCCCTGCCATGGGGTGCCCCTTCTGTGCCCTCTTTGGACACTGGTGGAGAGGACTTCCAAATGATGGCATCTCTAAACACCACATCCTCTTCCAGAAGGGCAAAGCCCACAAGGCAACAAGAAAATAAGCCATACATTACCTAAATAGGGTGCTCCCTTCCCCTGAGAGGCTGGCTGCAGCCCTCCTTGCCCCATCCTCACCTAGCTCCCACTGCTGCTGTACCTAAAGGCAGGCAAGCCCTGCTCCCTCCCCTTTTATAACATCCCTCAGGTGGCTCCAGCAGCTTCTTCCTGGTGCCTGGGCCAGGAACTATCCAGCTGCCAACCCCACCCGCTTTGCAGGGAGTTGATTTACTCTGCAGGTGGACTTGATTCTCTGATGAAGCCCCTGGGGCAGGGATCTGCCCTGCCGCCAGTGGGCTGCTGTCCCAAAAAAACATAGGTGAAAAGAAGCAGGAGGGCACTCTGAACCAAAGCTGGTGCTTGAAGAGGCAGACAGACTTGCCCCCTCCACAGACAAGATCCATAAAGCTCTGAGACACATTCCCCAAACTTGATCTTGCAGGCACCCATGGGAAGGGGAGCCACATTGCCTTCCAGCTCTGGACAGTGGTGAAGTCAGTGGAGAGACATCTGTTCCCCATCCAGTGAGCAGTGTCTTCCTGATCTGCCTCTTAAAAATTACAAGGCAATTTGGAGTTTCTATTTTGTACTTTTGATTTGCCCAAACACCTGAAACATGAGCTCTTAATCCAGGATCAAAGGCTCTCTCTGGAGCAACACAGACGGCTATATCCACTGCCGTATTTATGCATGATTAGGAACGCCTGCATTGGAGAGGGAATTTGGCACGGGTGCATGTGCTGCAAAGCCTGAAACTCATCTCCTCCAGAGAGGGAGAAAAGAGGGAGCTGGGGGGGTATGTCCCGGCAGGACAGGGTTAGTGCCAGCCCCTTTGGTGCAGGTGGCTTGCCTGTGTCACTTGTTCCCTGTCACTTCTGCCCACATCTCATGCCTGCCTGTAGGAATGAGACCTCTCTGCCAGGTGGGATCTCTCATTCTTGCTTTGTTCTGTCTCTGGGGATGGCTGAGCGTGTGGATGCAAAGGATGCAATCCTGGATGCAAAGGGATGATGCAATGTGGACTCAATCCTGGTGTTGTGGGATGAAAGGCACTGGGGATGATGCCAGGCCAGGTAAAGTGTTAATGGTAATTAACAGAAGTCATTAATGAGCTGGAGGGGATTGGTCTTCCCACACTCTTTTGGTCCAGCTTGTCCTTTGAAAAATCCCAGACCCTGGATCCCTGTGGGCTGGGATTTTGTGTCATCTAAACTGGAGGAGGTTCAGGCTTGTGAGCTGTGGCCAAATCCCTGCTCCTCTAAATGAGCATGGCCACATTGCTGTCGATAACCAATTTAAACAGCAGAGGATCTGCCCTCTGCACCCCAATACCACTAGGGTGAGGGTAGACCTGGTCTCCAGAGGGACCTCAGCTCTAGATCGGTGGCTCAGATGGGTTTCTGCTTCTCAGAAAGAAGAGCAGGACAGGTTTCCCAGGTGAAGGGAGTAGTAGGCAGGGCACGTTGTTTATGGGAAAGCCAGCAGTAAAATCAGGAGGATGTAAAAAAGCCAGTACTTACACAGGTAGCAGGCCACACATGTCAGACAGCGGAGTGCCTTCCCCTTCTTCTCTTCTCCTTCCAAATCAATTCAAAACGTAGGGAAATGCAATAAAATGCCAGGTGCTTCTGCCTTATGGATTTAATCATTTCTAGAGAATGTGCAATGAATCACCTTAAGTCAAAGTTACCTTAGCCTAAGGCTAAGATACTCTTAACTCTGCCCTTTTAGGTGAAAGCCTCCCTCTGAGATTCTCGCTGCTTATAAGGAGTGTGTGGTCAACTTTCATTGTGCCAAGGTGTATATCAGTGCTAAGGAAGGGTGCATTAGGTGGGTAACACATGACTGAACTGGGTCACCCTGGAGTCATCTCCGCAAATATCATCCCCCTGCAGGGATCCGCTTCCTGCTGCCACAAGAGAGCCAGAAGTCACTACTTCGCCCTTAAACATGAACCCCAGGATGGGCAGGGACACTTGAGACAGCAATGTCTGCATGAAGCCTTTAGCTTTTAAGCAAGTCAAGCTGATGGAGACAAGTCTCACCTTCCCATTATACCACATCTCCATTTATAATCAATAAACTTCCATTAAATCAGTCAGAAAGTCCATGTGGTGCAACCCTGACGCTCCTCTATTGGGAAATCTGTTGTGGTTCTGTTTGGGTTTTTTTGGTCATAGTTTCTTCACACATTAAGGGACCTTTGGAATAATGCTGGGAAAAGGCGCCCAAGAGCTCTGCAAATCACGGTGTGCACATGCCCTGTCAGTTCACAGGCATTTTGCACTGGGAATGAGCTGGGAAGAAAATCTGCCACAAATATTTTCAGCAAATTATAAAGTCTTGGAAAAAGCAGATTTTGGTTCTACTGAGAAGTTGCTGTTTTGACAGATGTTTTAAATATTTTTTAAAGAATTTTATTTTTTTTATTGAAACTGAAGGAGGTCCTGAAACCAAAGACTGGGCCAAGAAAAAAAACCTCAGAAACATTCTGCTTTGAAAACATCTAAGCAAAACGTTTCCCTTTTTCCCCTCTTCCCAATTCAACAATTTAGGGAATGGAGATGAATTCACAGAATTTTACCTTCTCTGAATCCATCTTTTTTGCCTGGAAAATGTTTTGACCAAGAAATGCCTTTTGTGCCCCATTGAGTCTAAGGCCTTTGAAGGCCCTAGAGTGAATGGGTCTTCCACCTCCAGCATTCTGGTGTGGTTTCTGTGTAAATTGTCTGAAACCAGAGATTTCTGGAAGGGCAGAGATTTTACAAAACCTGTGGGCTACCAGCTTATCACATGCAGAGCAGCACCTGGGGCAATGGGTGCACCCATTCCCACCATTGCTGGGGCAAGGAACCAATGACACAACCTCCCCCACAGCTCCTCTCAGGTTCAGCTCAGGTCCAAGCAGCTCACTGGCCATATCCAGCCCCCTCAGCTTGTCACAGTTTCTCACGCACCAGTTTGGGGTTTCGGGGCCCAATAAAAAGGCAGAGGTGTCAGGGCGAATGCGCCAGCTCCTGAGCACCCCGTGGTGCTGTGGCACCTCCTGCGCTCGCTGCCTGCTCAGCGGTGCGGCACACGTGTTCACGAGAGGAAGCCTTTACAATCTGCCACTGGAAACTGCACGGTGTTATTCAGTGGGTAGCTGCTTTCCTTCAACGGGCCATAAAAATCCCATTTGGAAATGCAATTGCCTGCTGCATCACACTGCTATTTAAAGAGGGGGCGTCCGACACATTAAAACACACGCACACATGCAAAAAGGGCCGGGATCTACTGAACCTTAAAAACAATTATTATTCTTCGCAACCTGTATGCCTTCCAACACCAACATTATTCTAAGATGCAGGTAACGTGACACATTTTCTTTTTCTCTCCAAAGTACAACACCCTTCCCTTCTTCTATCCCTCCTTCCCAAATATCAATCATCAGCAAAGAAAAGGCAAATGAACTTTTAATCAATAACAGCTACTGTTTCTTGTACCGGACTGTTTATGATTTAAAAGGGGAAAAAAAAATTAAATCAATCCTGATGTGAACATTTTCCCACTTGGAAAAACAGCCCAATCCTATATCAAAAGGTTGGGGGCTTTATATGTTTTTAAAAGGTTTAAAAGCTAAATTAATTTGAAATTGTTTTTACATATCTTGCCTATAGACAGAACCACATCATATGATGAGGAAGGGTGGTCCATGGTTTATTAATGTTCCCAATAAGTACTTTAGCACCAGTCTGTCTGCTCTACATACATTTAATACCATTGCCATCTGAAAATCAAGACTACTCTAACCACAGTGTGTCTGTCCAGGCGCTCTAGCTGGCAGTCTGTCCCCTTTCCATCCAGACCAGGTACAACAGACTGCTTCTGGAATGTCTGCAGCCAAACTCCACTGCCTTCATACCAGTAGGCAGCATCCAGGCAGTACCAGAGACTAAATGGTGTTCCTGTCAAGAGAGCACCAAGAAAGGGCCCAGTCCTCCTGGCTGGGTGTTTCCAGGTCAGGACAATGCTGAATAAATGCCCTAAGCAAACAAAAAAAGAAGTAGCAGCTCATTCCAGGATCAAGGGAGTCCATAAAGTCTCCCACAGGAAATGGACTTCTAACATACCTTTGTGGAGCTGGACCTTGGTACCTAAGAAAAGGCAAGATTGCAAGTAAGGCTCCTGATTTTATTTACTTTTTTTTTTCCAAAAGGCTGCTGTTCCCAGGGCCTGAACAGCCAGGAGACTGGTAGTTCATTTTCATCTTTATATGCCAGAGCATTTGGGGTAGCTCAAATGGCAACATGCTGGCTCCAATCCAGATTTATCTGAACACAAGACACAAACTCCAATGGTATATGAAATGGCATCCACCGACTTTTATGCAAACCCGGCTGGGTTCATTTTGGCCCCTTGCAATTATAGGTTGTCCCACTGGCCAGTTCTTCCAGCCTATTTGTGCATCTATCAACAGAAGCCATGTCTCCTCTGTTGCCCCACCTTCCCCAGTCCAGGCAGTTTTGGGGCTTCCATTGCTTCTTGCCTTTTAAGTGTTGAGATATCCTGTGGCCATATGCAGCTTGCTGCTTCTCCCTGGTTTCTTCCTGTGAGTGACACCTTCAGGCCCAGGTTTGGGACAGTGAGAAAAGAAGTCTCCTTTCATCAGGGTGATGGAGCAGTCCAGCGATGACCAGGCAGGTTCATGCAGGACAAGCCAGGAGCTCCAAACACAGCAGTGGGGATAGTAAGCAGAGGGATGCCATGCATGGATGTGCCTGAAGCAGAGCTGCTGAGGCCCACTGATGGCAGAGGAAGGGGCAGGCTTTGGCCTCATGAGGCTGACTCCTTAGGAGAGGATGCTCCCCAGATGGCCGAGGGGAAGCAGCTCAGACATGTATTCTTGAGGGCCTCTGAGTCACTGGCCAGGGATGTCCCAGATGGAGAAAGCAGGATGTGGCCAGGCTGGCCTGGGGCATGCAGGCGGTCCTGACAGTGCCAGCTGCACAACTCTGAGCCCTCCACACTCACTGGGCGATGCCCAGACAGAGATCCCAGCAGGGAAAATGATTTGATCCTTTCATCTCCCTATAGATATAAACCACATTTCCTGGTGGCTTTACTAAGTAGGTCCCCTCTGCCACCACCCTTACACATTATTTCACAGCCCCCCTCCCTTCTTGATGTGCTGGGGGATGGGGTGTGTAGTTTGTATGGTGACATAGAGACACATGGGGCTTTGGCCAAACTTGAAGTCCTCCCTTGCCCTACCTGCCCACTGGCTCTGCAAACTGGCTCTGCAAACCAGTGCCAGGAAGGTAGGAAGGTCCTTGCTTAGTTCACACCTGCAGGACAGTCAGGAGGGAAGACAGAAAGGTGAATTCTGACATTCCCCTTGGTACCATGGGATCAGTGGCTGAACCAGAGCTGGACCTTGCGTTTCTTCATTTCCCACTTCCTCCACAAGGCTTCTGACCCCTGGTGAGCATCTCACGGTCTTCTGTTCTCCAGGGTTCTGGTATCATCATCCCCATGATGAATGCAAACACCTTCCAGTTGCACACCGAGGTGAGTACCCACCATGTACCTTCTCTCTCCTCCCAGTGGAGAGGACACACTAGGCAGCTTTTTAGGATTGGAATAGAACAGAGGAGAACAGAAGTTTCTCCCCTTACAAATTAGCCAGACTTTAACTGGGCTCCAATTTTCCATGCTGGGTTTCTGCCTGAAGCTGTGTTTTGTTTTGTATTTTTCAAAACATTCCATGACTCCATTTCCACCAGCCCTTTGAATGAGGTTTAGGGAGGTCTTTTCTTCCTTTATGTTTTTCTTTTGCCCATGTTAAAACATGATTACAACCATTTTACTGAGAAGCAGCACTGCCTCCAGGCTTGGCAAGAAGTGTCCCTTGAGTGAGAAGACAGGCCTTTCTCCATCCCCATGACAGTGCCCAAAGTTGGTCGGATCATGAGCCTCTGAAATAGCAGAGGCTGGTTGGAGTTTGGCAGATGGATGAAGCACAAAGTCCATCTGCACTGAGTGCTCTCTATCTTCTAATGGGCCTCAATCAATGGTTTCACAACAACACATCAGCCAACTGCATAAACACAGGGTACGGCTTAAATATAGTCCTTGCCTTGATGAACAAAGAGCGCTGAAAGAGAAGAGCTTCTTATGCAAATAAACAAAGGTCCCACAGAGCTCAAGTATTTGGACCAAGGTCAAAGGAGGGAATTTGTGATAGGGGATACTATTGAACCTAAAAGCACGCACAAGTTTTCAGATATGGATTTTGTGTTCTGGGAAGTACTAATTCCAGTGAACTGGGCTCCTCTGTGGCTTTGGGTTGAATCCAGCAGATCCAAATCCAAACAGACACAACAGGAGAACAGAGTAGGAAATGGGGAAGTGAGGAAGGCCAAACCAAAGCCCTTTTGTTTGGGGCAGATCAATTAACCTGAAACCTGTTTTTGTTTGCTTCACCAAGAAGATGGATGTGTTCTGCTAACTTGGCAGGACCTTTTCTTCTTTAGGGCTTTGGCTCCACCAGTATAACAAAAAAAGCCCTGTGGTTATTCCAGCGGCTGCAGCTACAGTGTGATCTAGGTAGCCTTCATGCCCACAGTAGCCGCAGGGCCCATGGGACCATCAGCCAGGTCTCACACCTGCAGGTTCCTAAGCATTGTGCAGACCACTAGCAAGAGTGCCCTGGGACCATGGGGGTCAGACCCCCCAGCATGGCTCTGAGTGGATTGAGAGCCCAGTTTTGGCTGCAGGAACCGGAGTCTGAAGTTAGAATTGCCTGATGATGTGTAACAGAGAGAGAAAAAGGCAAAAGTAGCAACAGCAGACAAATCAACCCAAAAAAACCCCAGCCTGGGGCTCAAGGAAAATTAAATGGGAAGAAATGTGCCTGTCTTGAGGAAGGCTGAGCAAGGGAGGGAGTGAAAAAGCCCAGCTCAGCTAGACCTCTTCCAAGTGGCCTAGTGGCAAATGGAGGGGCTTTGGCATCCCTCTGCAACTCCTTCCAGGGAAGTGGTGGAGTCACCATCCCTGGAGGTGTTAAAAAAACAAGCAGATATGGTGCTTCGGTACACAGTCTAGGGGTCAGGGAGATCTTGGCGTGAAGGTTGGACTTGATGATCTTAGAGGTCTTTTCCAACCTAAATGATTCTTTGGTTCTATGCTGGGCAGGAAAGCCTCAGCACTGGAGAGAGGCTCCTGCTCAGAAGAGAGCAGCCAGGTCCCAAGAGGGATAACATCCTCTGGCAACAGCCCCCACCTCAGGAATGGGTTTCAGTCTGGATGATCCTAGCTGGAGTCCGTGTCTGACAGTCAGTGTGCAGAGAGGAATACTTCTCCACTCTGCTGGAGAGTTTGTGAGGTAGGCAGAGAGTAGGAAAAGCCAGTGGGTAAAACAGCTGCAGCCTTACACAGGAACAGGGTCACATCTTGCCTTTAGGGAAGATTAAATTTAAGACCCATCAACCTCAACAGTGTCTAGGTGAGTTTTCTTCCTCTGCATTGACAAGGAACAAATTTGAAGCCCTGAGATGTCATTTTTGCAGGTCATGCTTTGAGTTGTTCCTTTCCTTTAGCATGATAGACCTGCTGCCTTCCTGAGGATGATCACTTTTCAGCCGAACATGTGGTCATTTGCATTCCTGAGTTATGGAGCACACAGCTCTCCAAGGGAAAGGGAATTTGGTTTCATGTCCTGCTGACCTCACAAATGTACCACAGAGCCGGATGGTCTTGGCCCCCACAAATGACACTGCTCCAGGCCAGGCAAGTCCCTGGGGAAAGGAGGTCACCCCCAGGGAGATGCTGTGCTGGGTTAGTTACCTTCTGCCTACCCAGCTTTCCACTTGCATTTGGTCCTCCTCAGTGTGGGCAGATGTGCCCCAGCCATGCATGGAGTGATATTTCTACAATGTCAAAGCACTGAAAGCTCCCAGGCTCAAAGGCACCATGTAAAACCTGAGCTGTTTCCTAGCCTGACCTTCTCCATGCCCTGTAGGGTCAGCAATTCCCTTTTCTAGAACAGGGGCTATGACCTGTGCCCCACCACCTAGTCAAGATACTGCAGGCTACTCCTACAATGAATAAGGAATGAAAGTTCACAAACACTTAGCAATTACATACAGATTAGAAATTTCTAAAGGATGTCTTTAAGGCTCGAGAAAAAGATTTAGGACTCCCAAAAAACATAGTAGCTTGAAGACAACATAGCTGGAATAATTGGGGTCTCAGCTTCCAGGAGCATTCATCCTGGCATTTCAGACTATACTTCTGGGTGCAAACATTTGACTGTAAATACCACTGCTGTGGAAACTTGGCTGAAGGGAATAGACAGGCTGTCACACACACAGAAATGGAGATGATCATTATCACGACTTGAAAGAATAAATGGGTATGACTGGGAACAGCT
Source organism: Eurystomus gularis (assembly GCA_013400335.1). Classification (NCBI taxonomy): domain Eukaryota; kingdom Metazoa; phylum Chordata; class Aves; order Coraciiformes; family Coraciidae; genus Eurystomus; species Eurystomus gularis. The sequence goes on from VZZY01010580.1 coordinate 121,468, forward strand.
GGTTTGGAACTGTGGGGCAGCTCTGGGAAGGATGCACAGGGCTTGCTGTCACATGCACCTTTGCTCTGGCTGATAGATCCTGTTGCTCGTGAGCCTGAGAGGTTGTGGGGAGCTATACTGCTCTGAGTATCAGAACTGACTTGCTGTGGTGCCAGGTGGTTAAACCTTCAAGCTACAGAAGACCCTGCGTGCATCTGGGTTAAGATACATGCTGTTGAGGAGAGTCCTCCTGGCCAAGGGACCCAAGCTGTTTCTAGATGAGGTTATCCAAGAATGCTTCCCAAATCTTAGATCTGGAGGCATGCTTTGGCTGCATCCCAGCTCCAGATTGGGTATGTACCAGCAACCCCAGAGCCTCAGTTTGCAGACAGAGGAAACCCAGATGGGAATGTTGACGCATCCCAATAGTTCCCTATCCTGCAGGGGCCAGAGACCCAGACACAAGGACTGGTTAGCAAAGACAATGCTCATGGGACCTGTCTGGCCACATAGAGCTTTACCCCTCTCCTGACTGCCCATTTCTCCAGCAATGATCAGTGCCTCTTATTAATCAGACCCCTGCAAGGTCTCATAAGGAACAACCCCACCAGTCAACATCTCCAAATTTCTAACTGACTCAGTTATAGAGCTGTAAAACCAATCCCAACTGCATGATTGGATGTTTTTTTTCTTTTTTTACCAGGATGCCATGCAGAGGTAAGCCAAGCACCATGCAAAAATCTAAATGGACAATGCCACCTTGCCAGTTAAAGTCGTTATCCCATCACAAACAGTAAAAAGGCTCTATTTTCTGCAAACTGCAGCTGACTGACGTTAATTATGCAACATACTGTGAGTCCATATGGACCGTGTTCCATAAAGGTTTTTCTTATGATCAGTCTTTCTGGATCTGCATCCTGCCAAACACCGCTTGTTTTCATAGCCCATCTTATTTACTGCCTTATTAGTCCGGTGTTAGATTTTTCCCCCAGTCCTCTGGAACTTCCCCAGAGTTCCCAGATTTGTTTAAAAATTGACACTAATGGTTCAGAGAGCTCTTGGGCCAGTTTCTTTATCCTTTGATGCAAGTTATCTGATCCTGCAGAAAGTCTAACTTTAATCACTGCTGTTTAACATTCAGCTTCGTCACTGGTAGAATACAAAGTGTTTCATTATCTCCGTAAAGTATGAATGTGTCATCCTACTTCTTTCCAAAGAGAAAAATAAGTGTTGAAAAAACAATTTTGTCTCTTACACACACAGGCTGAGTATTTTCACAGTACTGTCTGGGATCTCATTGTAGGATTTAGCTTTTCTTGGTACATTTAAACCACTTCTTATTATCATTAACCCTAGTGGCCAGAGGTTTTTCACTCCTGCCTTTAGCTTCTCTTCCCAGGTGTCTTGCATTTTCTCACTGATTTCTACTGGCCACTATCAGATTGCTCCCTTTTTATTTACCATGAACATGCATGCACATCAATGCCATGTGTTTATGCCCCTAATGCTATTTATCTAAGTGTATATATGTATATATATATATGCTAAACCTACAATACCGCTGCTTCCACTTTCTCTCTTAGCTGAGTTTGCTTATGCAACACAGCATTCAAACTTCCAGAATAGCAGTTATCTTACAGCATCTAACCAAACAGCCTTAAATGCTCCTCGATTATCATCCATTCAATTTTGTGTAAATAATTCCTTCCACTCCTTAATTTCATTCCTAATTATTTTCAGATCATGGAAGTTGTTCTTTTACCAGAACCAGGGGCTACAGCTGAGCACCTCTGTGCTTTTAAAAATCCTGTCCCTCATCACATATAAATAGTACTGGTCAGAGCTTTTCTGTGTTTGCACATAGTGTCATGCTCGCTGGCAGGGAGACAGCCTGAGAATAGGTTATGGAGTTCCTGCCCATCGTGAGACTGGAGAGTTGCATACCTAAAAGGCAAAGGAAGCTGGTTTGGGGTTCTTTGGAGAGGTGGATGTATCCTCTGCTCCCAGACTCAAGAAGAGGGGGGAAAAGCCGCTGGGGACCAAAGACAGCTTTCATCAATTGAGATGTTTTATTTTGTGTTGGCTTTTTTTTCTCAAACATCCTTTGTTTTCTAACAATAAATCATATCCTGAGGCAAAAAATCCTTTAAAAGGACCGGGCATGGAGTCTGCTTCCCTTCCCTGGCTGGTGAGGCAGGCCACCAGCTGACAGCAGTCATCAATCTGCAACTCAGTGATCAATCTATCTTGATCTGTCAGCGCGGGGTCGGGCACAGGAGGACCCCGGCTGTGCCAGCCTGCCATCATCTGCTGGCTGTGGCAGCGCTCGGGGGCTCACCAGCACCAGACCCAATCTCCTCACTGCCCACTTCCGCAGAGCAGGCTCCCACCGTCTTGGGTGCCATCTCCTCGTGCTCCCCAGGGTGTTCAGCAGTCAGCAGGCTGAGTGCACAACGGCCCTTGGGGTCCCCTCCTGTGATCCATCAGAGAGAGGGCACCCCACCTCCTGCCGTTCTGAAAAGCCAGCAACCTTACAGAAGGGAATAGCATCTTTTCCAAACAGAGTGTGCGACCAACACCCTACTCTTGGGTAAACCTTCCCATGAGGTCTCAGAAATCCCAAGCTGTTCTTTTTTTGCCATCGGTGGCTACTTCCACCTCCTGTTGTTTACTGCCCAGGCTTCCAGGTTTGCTTTTTAACATTTGTGCTGCCAGGAGTCAGCCGTTTATTGTGGCGCCTACGTCTTCTGTTTACCCTCTTAATATTGCTCCCCAAAGATGTTCCATTAAAGCCCTCTTAATTGCTCTACATCATTTGTTATCCAGAATATTGGTTACACTCCCAGGCAGATGGAGGTGGTCCAGCTCATATGCTCCCTCAGAAGGCAGACCTGATGCTCCACGACCTGAAACACCTCTGGTTTACCTCCATTTCACACCTTTTGCCCCTTGATGGTCTTCCTCCTCTGTCTGCTTTTGCTTCCAAGATACAAAGAGGGATCATGCTGCCAATCGTCTGAACTTTCCTCTCCTTCAATTCCCTTCTGATATCCCTCAAGTTCTTGCTGATCTGAGAAGTATTTTATGAGGCAATTTCATTCATGCCAAATGTGTCATAACCAATGGATCACTGCCTACAGTCATCAGAGCCCTGTTCAACCTCTCGTGATGTGTGTTGCACTGGAGCCAAGGAGACTGCACACAGGCCCGTCGTCTTTGTGTCCCCTCTTCTGTGTCTGGTGGGCAGAAGATTTGTGTCTGCCTGCATGCATTTGCTCCATCGGCCATCATTCGCGCTCATACTCCCCTTGAGTCTGCAGGGATCATACACAAAAGGGGCCATCTGAGACTGTTCATGTCTTTCTGATGCTGGTTCAGGGCCAAGATCTGCTAGTCAAGAGCCACACTTCCTCATCAGCACAGGCAGTGCCTTGCCCTCTGCCCACAGATTTCCATGCAGCAAGGAGAACATGATGCTTTCTCCCCGGATTAGGATTCCTGCTTGGGCCCCCCATCCTGGGGAAATGTCCTCAAAGCTTTGACATCTACCCAACCACAGTGGCCAGAGCCATCAGTTGAGATGGGTCATCCGCCATCTTGCTGCAGTGAGACTTCAAACATTGTGTTTGCATCTTGAGTCTATGTGGGAGCAGGATGGAGAGACTTACTGGCCCAACAGGGGTGGCCAACCTGGCCATCCCTGCTTTGTAGCACGCTCTCTGCCCCTCTCCTTCCTTGGCCAGGAGAAGGCACAGCTTGTGGGTGGCACTGATTGTTTTGAGAACCAAACACTGTAGCCACTGCCCTTTCCTTGGCCTTTGTGACTCTGCAGGCCCCTCATGCAATCATGAGGCTGGAATCCTCTATCACAAGATGGGGTCATGTCTTGGGGGATGGGCCCAGACCTTCATTCCCATGGCTGGAGGCCTCCTGACTAACCCCCACAGAGCAGTGACCTGGCAGGCATCACCCAACAAGCAGATATGAGATGAAAACCCACCCTGAGCATCCCCAACCAGGACTGCATGTCCTGGCATGTCAAGGGTGACCAAGGGCAGATGCTGCCACCAGGCAGGGTTACAACAGAGGGCCCTCAGTGACTCCCTGGTGCTACCAGTGATCGAGATCTGTCCTTGAAATCCTCAAGGCTTTTCCTTCTCATCAGAGCAGTACCATGTCTCAGGAGAAGCCTGTCCTGCTCAGAGCAGATGGGACAAAGAGGTCTGCCCCATCTCACTGCCCTGGGAGAGGTACAGTGCTATGTTGAGTTTTCCTCCTGCACTTACTGTGTGCCAGGGTTGGAGAGGATTTCAGTGTTAGAAAAGCACCTGGTCAGGGCAGATATTTCAGGGCCAAGGGCAGTGGAGCAGAGATAGCACAGGGATGGGAGGAGGTGGTGGTTCTTGATGAAAGGGAAAATTCTCCAGCTTGGAAACCCTTTTGTTCCTCTTGCCACAGTTTGAGGCAGGCAGTGGGGCTGTGGGGAAGGCATGCTGGGGTCTTAACATGGAGCCGCCTGGAGCTGATGTCCCAGCCTCACTTAAAATGTCCTCGAGCACTTGGATTTGCCTCAGATTAAGTCCAGTTGCCCGGGCTGGCGTGTACCCATACACAGGCTAAATGAGAACCACCCGCAACACCTCCTGTCCTCCCTCCTCCTCTCCCGCGCAGGTTCATTAAGGCCTTCCCCAGCGAAAACAGGCTGTGTTTCGGGGAAACGCTGAAGTGTTTGATATTTTCCACTCTGCGTGTCAAGGGCATTTACAGTCGGCGTCAGGCTGTTCCGTCAGTCTGAGGGAAGCACTTTGAAGTGTTTGTGGTAGAGGCCACATGTGCAGTCAAGATGTGTCTCTTCTGGGCTCCCCAGCCTCTCCATCCCTTTGCATTCCCAGCACCATGTGACAATCAACAACACGGCTTAACCCTTTCGCACCACTGGCTTGTCCTGCTCAGAGATGGGGAATATGGTCCTCATCCCCTCATGCATCTTGCTGGCTATGCCTAGGAAGCCTGTGGCCACTCTGCTTTGTTTTGGAGAGACAGCGGCACAGCTCGGGCAAACATAGCCAACAAAGGTGATGGGAAGGAGCTGGGAGGCCTCAAAGTTTTTGGTCCAAGCAGAGGATCTGACGCTAATCCCCACACATGCTGCCAGAGATCCTGCTTTGATGATGAAAGTAGCATCGCTTGCCACGAGCAGCTGTGGAGACAGCTCCCACCCTCGCCCATCCTGCACTGGGATCCAAGAAGCTGCATGGAACAAGTCCCAGTGACTGTGAGACACCAGGGATATCCACAATGACAGTACTGCCTGTCCCTACGGCGTAATGGATGGTACATGATGAAATGGGCAGCACTTGGGCTGCACGGCTGCTGCCCAGGGACCTCCGGGCGCAGGGTGAACAACTGCAGCTGCTTCGCCTCGGAGGCACTGATGTGAGCCAGGAATGTTTTGAGGAGCTCTCCACAGGGGCAGCGGTCAGGGATGAAGCTAATTTCTTTGTGCAGGGTTTGCACAGTAGCCGTATAGCGCTTTGCCATAGCTACAGGCTTTAGGTTATTTCCAGGTGCCCAGAGGGTGCCCTGGAGAGGAGCTTGATTTGGAAGGAAACATGGGGATCAGCAAGCACAGCTGCTCTTTGAGGGAAGGAGAGTTGCAGCCTTCCAGCCATACGCCTCTCCTTGGCTCCCTAAAAAGAGCACCAGGTCAGAGTGGAGAAAGTCAAGATGTGGTGTCACCAAGTGATGCTTTCCTGGTGCCCAAGGGGCACCTTCTCCCCTGGCTCTTTGCAGCTACCCCAAGCAGGAGCAGAGTGGGCTTCGTCCGAGAGCCCCGTCAGGCTTCAGTCCTTGTGAGTGGATCTTCCATCTTCTGTTGGGAGCCCCTGGCTGGTTATGGGGAGCTGGGCTTGACTTGCACCTTTGGAAGTCCCGTAAGATGGAAACTCAAATATCGCCGCCCTGCAAGTCTGTCCCTGCCTGGGGCTGAGCTGCAGCCTCCATGGGGTGGTTTTAATTCTGAGCAGATTCCCAGTCTGATCTACACAGCCTGGACCCACTGCAGTGATAAAAAAGAAATAGAAGGCAACAGGGGAGGAAAAAGCACAGTGGAAAAGGCAGAGGCCTTTCTGTGCAAGCTCAGAGCTCAACAGCCATGAGCTAAGGGGACAGAGATGAGAGCAGTGGAGAGGCAGCTCCCACCCTCTGCTGCTGCCTCCAGCACAGCAATGGTTTTCAGGGGCCAACACAGCACTGCCCCGTTCACTCAACCTGGCATCCCTGGAGCGGGGAGCAGAGCCGAGGCTGTAGGCACATTCCCTGTGACGCTGCCAGTCTGCCATGGCAGTATGGAACCAGCAGGGGAATGTTGCTCTGGCAGCTGCAGCATTAATGCGTGGCATAGAAAAAGTAATCTTCCTTTTCAATTACTGCATTACAGAGGGTGGAGGCCTGGGGGAAGGGTGTCATTGTATTGGCTCTCGCTTGGCAGGGAAAAGAAGACTTCTGGGCCACAGCTTCCTAGAAAAGTTGAAGCCAAGGCATTATCCAGTATAACTGACCTCTCCTCCTTCCATGAAAGCCCCCTCCCTGCAATTAATTTGAGTCCCGGAAACCCTTGCCTTCCACCCTGATTTCCCAGCTCCTGGCAAAGTGTCTGACTCAACCCACATCTCTCTTACTATGGCTCTTCTCCTTTACCAAGATGATTGACTCTGTCACGCAGGGAGGACTGTGCTGTTCAGACAGCCCTGTCCTTGTGTGTGCATGTTTTCATGTGCTTCTGTGCTGAGCTGGCACCAAGAGGAGAATTGGCCTGAAGTTACAGTCTGCTCTGACTCATCAAACCACTTTGAAATCCCAGATCTCTGAAATCTGAAAGGTCAGAATAAGACACGTGACTCCCGGTGCTGCTCCTGCAGCACTACCTGTACAACCCAACAAAAGCAGGACCCATCCACAAAACTTCAGCCATCCAAACATCATCTGCTTAGCCCAAGTTCATCATCAGCTTGGTGGCAAGATGGGGATGCAGGATGGCTACATCAGCTGGGAACAGCTGCTGAAAACAGCCTTGCAAATGCTAGGCAGCTGGAGCAAACACTGAGATGGCTGGAGGTAGCAGCCCTATGAGATGGCTGTACACAGTGGAGATGGTCTCTGCCACTCCTGGGAGCTGCTGCTCACCAAGGGGCTTCCATGCTGGGCCAAAACAAAGGTGAAACAGGGCGGGTGGAAGGGGACTGGACAGGTTTTCAAGCCCATTTCCTAAGGAAACACCACTGATACACTAACCCTCTGCCTGGGCTTCCTAACCAGTTTTGAACAGGTCGGTAGGTTTTGAAACTCATTTGGTCAGAGGCAGACATCTCAGAAGCAGTAAATTAATGACAATAAAACACCCTTACAGGGGAGAGAGATCCAAACTGGGGGCCCAAGTACAGGGAAGCTGAATAACCTCACTTTTATTAAACACCAGGAGGTAGAGGTAGGAAAGCTGGTTTCATCAATTTCACAGACCCACATGCTTTTATAGCTCTGCTTCGGTGCAAAGGGGAGGCTGAATTTCAAAACCTAACCAAATTAATAGGTGCAAATTAGGCCTGTTGTATCATCCTTATTCTGACCCTAAGCTTGTCAGGGCAGGAGTCAGACCTTCCTATGGGTCTGCCATGAGTTTACTTGAGTCACACAGACACAGGGATGGATCCCCTTCTGCCCTCTTGACAGCAGCCCCAGAATGGTCCGGGAGCAGATGCCCAGGGATCAGGGCAGCTCTTGGTGCTGGGGGCCTGCAGTTCCCTGACCTTAGTCCTGCCCAGGGGTCCACACTGCTTTCCAAGTTAATGTCAACTGAGTGCAAGCCTGATGAGCTAAACCCAATAGAAGGCAGAGATACTATGTGAGGAGGAGCTGGTCATGCCTACAGTGCCTTCGGTTTTTTGGTTTGAAGGATGTTTCTGCTTAAGCTTGTTTGCCATTTCTGATGGAATTGATACTTGGGGTAGAAATCAGTTTCTTTAGAGCTCTTCTTTTTCCTCCTCCATCCCCCAAAGGACCCTCTGCTCTGCCATCAAACTCATGGCACCAAGGGCAGGCAGATTTCCTTCCACTTTGCAAACCCCAGCAAGACCGATTTCGTAAGACCTGAATGTGCCATGGACCCCAGCTGTCCATGACCCACCCTGAGATTCATCCCCATCAGCATGCCAAGGTGAGGTTTGATGCCATGGATATGTGAGATAATTCTGGTTTGAGTCATGGCTGGGGAATGAAGACAGCTTCCCCTTTCTGTGCTCATGACACATCTTACCCACTTCCAGCCCAAAAGGTGCATACAGCTGTGGTCTGACCTGGTTACCAGCACAAGGTCTATTAAGGGCAACATTCCACCCTCGTATAAACCCTTTACTCAGAGGATCACAAAGCGCTTTGCAAGTGTTTGCTTATTAATCCTCACCAGAGTCCTGGGAAGAAATAAGAGACACAAGGGAGTCACCTCTTTAGCTATGGGGAAGGGGCACTTTCTGGGGTGAAACAGAGGGATTCAACAGATGAGAACAGCGCTGCTCCACATAACACACCAGCCAGAAATTAAATTAAAGGAATTAAAATTGTGGTGAATAAGGGGAACTTCAGGCAGGAACAGTGCGATTAATCACACTGAGACTTAGCTAAGACAATTGTGAAAGGTGCCAGGTGACTTCTAGCAGGCTCTATTAGCGCTCCATTTGTACGCCAGTGTGACAGGTAACACAGCACCCCAGGAGAATGGGCTGGAGTGGCAGGATCAGTACTCAGCTTCGGAGGGAAAGGGCTGGACAAAACTTCCAAAAGCAACAGTGTGACTGGAGTTGTTGGATGTGGCCCATTGCTGCCCATCAGGCCTTGGGCAGATGCCTGAGGGCCGTACCTCTGCTGATTCACTGGCTGTGAAGTTCTTGCTCCTTGTCAGTACAGGGACGTGTGGCTCTCAGCCCATAACCTCTGACATCATTGTCACCTGCTGTTTGTGTCACACATACCCCTTGCACTGAGGTGCTTTTTGCCATTCCCACTGCTGAATTTGGGTGGTTTCAGGTGTCTGAAAAGACAATGGCATGCCTGGTCTTTATCTGCAGCTTTATTTTCTTGTTAATTTCTGCACCTTGGACTATCTACCTCTCTTCAAACCTACTATTCTTTTAGAAAGGTCCTCAGATCAGCCATACCCTGCAGTAAGCTGCACTTGCAGCTAAATTGCACAAAATCAGAAGCAGGCACAGCTACATATCATCACTACTGATGAATCTCAAGGTTATTTACAAATGAACCGAAAACTATACTTTTCAAAGTGAGATTAGCTGAAAAACAAACTGTACACAGTTGCAGATGTACACTGCCTGGTCCCCAAAACAGAAACATCCCAGATGACAATACTGGCAAGGAAGAAAAGGTCAGTTAGAGCTAGTTTTCACTCCAAGATTTCATGAGACATGGATTTGCCAATCCTTCCATTCCAACAACTCATTTCAGAGTTTCAGAAGCAGAACTGAAGGATACTAACAAGGACTGGGCATGCTGTGCAAACCTGTCATTTTGCAAATGCTATCAAATCACCTCTAGATGATGGCAGGACATGGAGGATGAGATTGTATAGCTTGAATAAAGCAAGAGCTCACAGTCTTTTTTTTCTGGGCACTGATAGCTCTAGTAATTACTAGTGCCAGCTCTGCCAGCCCTGTGCCTCCATCCAGGCCACATACCACTCTGAGGTGGCTTTTGTACCCTCATTGCAATAAAGCACTTTATCCCACTAGGGTTTATTATTCTTTTATAGACTGAAGGGCTTCAGCCTAATCTTTCAACAAACAAAAGGAATCTTTCAACATTTTGATGCTGTTGTAATTGGCTCCAAAAATAGCACCCTCAGAGCCACATTTCTTAAACTTCTCAAGTCCAAGGATTAACCTTTTTTCAGAAGAAAAATGATAATCCAAAGATCATATATTTTTCATGTATCAAATCAAATAAACAAAAGTTTAAATTTGAAAGTTAATCTATAGTAGCTTTTATTTTCTCTCCTTTTGTTTGCATGCTGGCTTCTGTGTTGAAGAGGAGGAGAAAAAGGTTTACTATTGTTTCATGAGCCACCACCAAATGTTTTATAGACCACCAAAGGCCCCTGGATCACAGTCTGAGAAACAGCTTTGGAGATAAATAGGCTTGTTACAGGAGGCCCTTGCTCTCTGCTCTGCTTTGTGGCTCATGCTGCAGCAGACTGCCACATTTTGTCTTTAAGTCCTTTGTGTTGCCCACCAAAGGGCACCATTGTCTCCCCTGGGGACCAGGTGCTCTGCACTGCTCAGTTCATGCTGTCCTCTCCCTGCAATCACTGTGCATTCACTTTATAGCCCTGGATCCATGCCATGCTCCATGTACTCCACCCAGGTCAGCTCCATGGCAAAGTACCATTGTCCAAGGGATGCAGAATAATGCCAGCTTGTTCTGTATCTTAAAAAGGACAGTACATGTCCTCTTAGAGAGGATGAGTTGTCTCCATTGCTCCTCTGTTTTCATAAGTGGCTTTTCCTGCCAGGAAAACTGGCCTCAGTGCAGCCCTCTCTATGACCCACCCCGCTCTCTCCAAATTTTGGAAGCAGACACCTTGGCACCTCCAGTTGCCTTCAGAATCTGTTAGTGTTGGCTGGCTGGGACTGATAGCTTCCATCTTTGTTCTCCTTGTTTCATTAACTGTCATGCTGGGGGTTTTGATCTTCCCTGGAACCAAGCCCTAACAGAAGATTTACTCTACTGCAGTGCTCCGTTTCACATAATTGCCAGAGAAAGCTGTGCAGTTGGTAACAACCAAGGTAAGGAAACACAGTAGATGCACTCAGGATATAGTGTTCACATATTGTACTTTCATAAAGGTATAGCAATGGAAACATTCCCTATTTTGATTGTCCCAAAGCCACAGGAAAAAGGGAATTAAGGGAATTGATATGTCTGGGATAGAGGCCAACTCTGATTTACTCACATTTTTACCCTGATCTGAAATACCTTGGTCAAAGATGGAAAGCTTTTATAGAAGACATGAACCAAATCAGGCTCTGCAAATGCTGGTATCCAGCTAAGAAGTATCTCAGCTGGCACAGCCTGAGAAACATAAAAACAAAGGAACTGGGAATCGAATTGGCAACAGCGGCTCTGTAAGAAATTTCTTCTCTTCCTACAGAGGGTTTGGACATTCCAGCATCACCATGGCTAATACTCGCATTTGCAGTCTGCCTTCTGACCACAAAGTGCCTAGGGTACCAGAACACCAGTGAGTTAGGATGTAGGGGTTGGCTTGGCTCCTGGAAAGAGGATGTGCTTTATCATCAAATCCCAGCATGATTTGATATGAAGAGGCACAGAGCGGTCAAGGCAGAGTGGTGAGCCCAAAAGAGGGTTGCCTTTGGAAGCAGTATAAAAAGAAAATATCCTTGCTAACATAACCTTGCCTTCTAGTTTAACCTCCATGTTCCCTCGGAGAGGGCAAACATGCCTGCACATATTTTAGGCACAGCAACCCACTTAGGAAGACTCAGATGTAGTGTAAGTCCAATTAAAGCAAAATGGAATGAAAGTCCCAAATTATTTCAATGTGTCAGAGTGAGGAGTTTGAAAATCCACTGGTTATTGCAAAGTTGTTCTGGGAAAAATAATTTCTGTATAGATTCCACCCCACTTTGCTGAACTCCATGAGAGTTTTGCCATTCACTTCAATGGGACAAGGACCAACACATAGAAGCAAGCTTCAGCCATGCATTAATTATTGTGCTTCAGGCCAAATGCATTTGCTCTTATGCCCCAGTCCTCCAATGAATTTTCTATAGAAAGATCTCTGTCCCTGCAGCGGTGTCCACTGAACTTGCACCAGTAAGGTCTAACTGGAAGATCCCATCTGACTGTCCAGAAACCCACAAGAACGTATATCTGCATTAATCTTGCTGAGATTAATACGAGTTCAATCAAGAGCAGAGTTTGAGTAAAATATCTAATTACATATCAAGCTGGAGGGTACATCAAAGCTTTTTTATTAGCTCACTAATAAAACAAAATAGAAATAGCACTGCAGAGGAAGTAGATTGCTTGTTTGTGATAGCTCCCTTCTTTGGGAAGGTGAGTGCAAAGACCACAAAATTATGACTGCTAAGGTAACGAAAACAAAACACAAAATCAGGCAAATCTTTAACACAAGGACATAATCCATAATTCTCTCATTAAAATTCCCAAACACTAGACAGTGGGGATGAAGCGTTCTGCCCACATCACTCACCTCCATCCTCTGTTCAGAACAAGGGAAAGTAGTGAAGGTCCTTTCTTGATTTATGAAGCACGGGGGGGTTCTGCATGTATTTCAATACTAACAGGCCCCCAAAATTCTGGTAGCATAAACTAGATTTACACCAACTCAGTGTGCCACCCCAAAGACATGCCCATGGTTCCTCTAAGATTGTGCTCTGCAGTTGAGCTCTGCTCTCTAAGGCTTTCTAACACAGAATTACCAAAGGGCAGATACCAGTATGTTTTTTTAAACTTGCTAAAAAGCCATTTAATCCCTTAAATGTAATTTATGTCACTGAGCTAGAAAGTTTGCTTTCAGTGCAAAATACTTTTTAATCATCTCTGTTAAGTCTTTCTACTTCATCTCATCTGGTTCCTATGGAAAATGCAAGTCTTCCAGAACTGCTAATTCTGTTTGGCAGCCAATGTTAGGAAAACTGCTTTTTTCCACTACCTTCTGAGATAGTATTTGCATATAAATACTGTTCCCATCTCAGAAAATATATTTGAAATTATTCTTATTATTCATTATACTGGAGACCTTTCACGTTTCCACAAGCAGCCGTTTAATTTTTTTCTCCCTTTCTACATAAGCAAAAAAAGATCTCCCGTTTGCTGCTTCATTAATACTTAGCTCCTTTTTACATGCAGTTCTTCTTCACTAGAACTCTTGTTAAATTTTAAAAAATCAAAGAGAAAATAATAAGAATTTTGGCCAAAACATCACTTCCCATCCCACCATGGATGGCTGGTGAGGTTATAAGTTTGTATAATAATAGCTGGTCTGGAGAACCAACTATTCTTAAAACCTCTCTATTCAAAGTTGAACAATAAAAGTGTAAGTGCTCCAAAAGACATAAAGAAGGTTGTCAGGGATCTTTGTCATGGTTTGGGAAGCTCTGCATTAAGGAAGAGAGAAAGAGCATGAGGTTGCATGTCTTTTCTGTGTATGACAAGCTACAGTGAGCTGAACAAAAAGTGACAGATTTCCTCACCAGGGTGAACATCTCACGTGTTAATGACAGGTGACAGAGACCTACTGTTTGAGTCAGCCAGAACAAATAAAGCTACTCAGGGGCATTTATGACACATTTCACAAGTACACGTGGATGGTACTGCTTATGCACTCACTGAACTTCCTGCACTTGTTGCTGCTCCTTTTTTCCATCTCTTCTTTCTCTCTCTGTTTTGGGGCTCCACCTCCCTGCTGTGTACACACTTAGGATAGCACCTTCAGGTGTAAAATGACCTGCAACACAGGAAGGGACAACACTATCCACTAGGCAGTGCAGGGAATGACTACAGATGGATAACAGAATTGTCAATGCAGGCAATGTGCAAGCTTCTGCTTCAAATTCTTGTGAAGAACCATCCTTCACCTGTTCTTGGAAGCAGGACCCAGAAGAGGAGGTGCAGTTGGAGCAATCTGTTTAGCCTGGGCAGAGGGGGAAAATAGGAATATTCTTGCTCTGCCCTATATGGATCAGTTTTGAAAATCCCTTGTTCTGAACGCTGTCCCAGGCAAGGAGCAGGCAGAACACAGCACCAGATGAGAGCCACATGCTGAGATCAAGTGGTGAAAATCTTTTCTCTCTCTCTGCACCTCTCCTGCAGGGCACCTGAATACCAGAGATTTGCAAGCATTTGCAAAGCATTTACTTTCTCAGCATGATCATTCTTGAGATTAGCATAGAAACTTAACAACAACATAAATTTCAGCTGTCCCCTTCTTACCTCCTCACGAACCTTAGGATTCTTCAGGATCTTCTCAGCTGTTGACAAAGAAGTTCTTCTCCTTTAAAAGAGCAGAAAAATATGGTTTGTTACTATCTCCACCAAGTTGTAAGTTATAAAGAATTCCTGAGAAGATCATCTCCTCTATCCCTATAAAGCAGCTATAGCAGTAGCCAAGAGCCTGTGTCTTTTCATCTGCTTCATTAGCTGCATTTTGGAAATTTTCAGGGCTTGTGCAGCTGTGAGATGGCTAAAACAGTGCTACAAAGGGCCACGGGTCTCTGGGTTTTGGAGCCGCAGCACCCATGGAAAGAAGACCTGACATAGATGCTGGCAGTCATGGGTGAACCTTCTTTCAGAGGAAATGGAGACGCGCTGGAACCTCCCAAGAGAGCAAAAGAATGCTTCCAGACAGTCAGGTGGAGCAGCCTGCTAGCTCCATCAACCTGATGGACCTGGCAACCTCTCCAGCTCCAGCTGGCCAGAGTCCTGGAGCTTGCAAAGCCAAAGGCAGAATTACTGAATTGTTGGGAGAAAACAGATAGCTGAATAAGCTTATACACAGTGAAACACACATACAGTGATACCCACACACATATATTTATACACATCATGGAGTAAGCAGCACCTCAGTTAGTAAGCTTACAGGATGTATGAACTCCTAGTAGGACTTAAAAACCTCAATGCCTTATCCTATAATGACTAAGCTGGTCTCTATGTTGGGCATGTTAACTCTGCAGGAGAGCTGTGACATCTTCCTGGAAGAGATTTAAAGATGTATTTTTATTAGCTTTTGTAGAAGAAACACTGACTAAAAGCTCCTATCTGAAGCTTGCCCAACAGCCTCACATTCCCTGGGTTCCTCTAAGTCTGAGTCCTTAAAGTCTTTCTGTAGCAGAGGCCAAGCCCCACTTCCAGCTCCAGACTGTGTGCCAAGCTTGCTTGCTAGGCTCTTGACTTCTTCATCCCAGAGCAGAGTTCCTGCTTACGTCAGCAGTAGCTGGCCAAGAGAAAAAGAGAACAATACAGCCTTTATAGATTCACAATATTTCAACTTACTATAAATTATGCAGTATATAACATGGCTCAGAGAAGTAATTTGTCAGTCTTTGGGATCCTTGCTTTTTCTATCCTTTCCTTCTCTTCCTTCTCCACCTTCCCCTTTTCACTTTTCCCTTCCACTTCTATCTTTTAACCTCATTTTCTCTCTCCTTTCTGCACTTTCTGCCTTTCAACAGATCCCATTATTGCTCTGATGGCTCCACTCCGATCACTACCTCTATGCTATCTGCTAAAATCACTGACAACAGAATATCCAAGGGGAGATGCATTCCAGTGTCCTGGAAAGGCATGTACAGAGCAAAGAGAGCAGGACTTGAGGGGCAGGAGGACTGGAATATGCAAGAAGAGTTACAGGCAGAAAAAACCTGGGGTGAATACATTGGTACAGGCAAAGGAGAGCTCACCTCCAGCACTGGCCGAAAGAATTCTCTACAGCATTTCTGTCTGGAACTGTCAGTCCAAGAAAAATTGTATTTCATAGACAGACGCAGAAAAATAAACAGAAAAGTGTTTCATCTTTGGAGTGTTGGATATTTGATCTTATCTGGAATGAGGGTGTGTGTACATGTGCGCGTATGTCACTGTTGTTATTTTATTACAGAGTGCTTGTTATGAAACTTCCCTTCCCATTTTGCATAAATCTTCCTTTTCAGACATGCGGTCACCGGTTTAGGGAATATTTACTGTTAAGTGCCTTGGTTTTTGCAGACCCAACTTTTCTTGGTTTCATTCACAGGACTACTCAGTATAACCAGAGCCTTTGCCACTGACGTCCCAGACACTGCTCTTTAAATAATTTATCCTGACCAAAATTGATCCTTTGGCCTATGTGAACTGCTAAACATCATCACAAAGCAGCAATTAGGCTGTAAGTTACTTACAATCTTTGCCTCTTCAAACTTTAATATTTAGGTCATATGGAAGAGTGTAGTTATGGACACAAAACCATACCCATGGGTTGCCATATTTGGTTCTCTTCCACAAGTCAGCCTCTCAGCTGACATTTGGTGTGCTGCTCTTCTTACCTGGGTGCCTGCTCATCCCACTTCATGTGGGAGCTGCCTTTAAACTCGGGCCCTTGCCCTTGGTCTTTGCCTCAGCTACCCTGTAGGTAGCTCATGCACTTTGATGATTCTGATGCTGCAAGTGGAGGGAGAGGTGCTCCCTATTGCCCCTGGAAGCAATCAGATCCAGGAGCTGGTACCCAAGTCCTCCTTGCTGCAGTGCACTTACCCTGCTTGCTGAACACCAGGATGGGCAGTTTAAGCAGCCACACTGGTCCCCATTATAAGTGGATGATTATCTTGTCCTTCAGGTCATCTTCTCCAATTGGAATTGACCCCAGGCAGTACTTTTCACAACACAAGCCACCTTATGTCTTCTCAAGGACAGGAGCAAGCTGAAGATCAGACCACTGCATTTCAGAAGACACAAACAGGGAACTATGTTAAAGTAAAATCACAGAGAACTTAATTTCACCCTCATTCTTCCTAAAATCACTGGGCTTTTTGTGCCAATATTACATTTTGACATCATGTTTCCTTTTTTACAATTTTCTGTTCAGCATAAAGTGATATGAGAGCACAGAAACCCACTATGAGGATCGGAGATAGTGAAAGCCCTTCTGGATCATCTGTTTCAGCGCAGGTCTCTCTATCTATTCCCCAGTTTTTACTTGCTGGAAAGTTACCCAGCCATATGTTTGCAATTAAAGTCTCAGTTCCTCACAGGCTCATGGCAAATAGTCTGCTTCACCTGGGTCACATCTCTGAAGGGAATTCCCCCAGACAGGATTTGCAGGCCATATTCGGTGGCAGCTCTGACACAGGTATTAGCCATAATGGAATCCATGTCAATTATGAGTTCATCCATTCGTTTTTCTATCCAGGCCTCCCACTCAAATTTCAGAGATCCCTTTCTAAAATGCAATTTGACCCATTTTGGAATGGAGAGAGTTCCTTAGCCACCCCATTTGAGACCAATTAGGCTGTTTGATTTGGGATCCCTTATCCCTCAGTGCTCTTAGCCTGTCTGTTCCAATAAACGTTGCAAAAAATCCCAGTGTCTGAAACCCCTGTATGCTTCATGGACCCCATTTCCTATCCAGTAACTGCACTCCCTTTACTCCTCTTTCACCGACTTCAGCCAGTCACAGACTCTGGGGTTACTTTGTGCGCACCAGCTCCATCTCCTTGAACTGCCCTTCAACTTTGTGCCTGTGGAGGCCATGAGGATGAGAAGGCGTGATTGACTTGTAATGCTTTCTCCTGGCTTGAAAGCTTAAAGCAATCTCTTTTGTGGCTAACCCACAATGCAAACATGCTCTTGGAGTTCACTTTTAATCGACCTCACTGATTTGCTTGAAATATTGATCAAATCATAACTGTTTCCTTTCCAACCACCCGATGGACAGTCCAGTCAACCCATGAATTTGAGGAGAATTCCACCTTTCAAACCAAGGAACAATCACAGATTTGCAGTGATTGTTGGAGCTCGAGACTTTTGTTTTATGTGTTATTCCCAGATGTTCCCAGCCCCTCACATCCCTGTAGAACAAGTCAATAGTGTGGATTCAAGCCTGAAAATGGAAACAAGGTTGCAGGTTGTGAGAAGACATCTGCCTGCTTTAATTCAACAGTCTTTAGAAGTTTTCCACATGTGCCAAACCAGAAGAGCCTGCAAGGTTTGTGAAATCAGGGTGCATCTCCACAGTACAGAAATAATTTAAACCTAATATAAACTTTTGATTGAGGAATGAGCTTGAGCACATATTTAACTGTCATCACAAAGAAGATGGCTTTCCTCATTAGGGGCTCAGATGAATTGCACAGTAAGTCCAAGACCTGTTAGAGGAGAAGGGCAGGAATTGGCTCTTCCCTCCTGAGCCTCTGGGAATGACCCTAAACTTTTGCTGAGGGAAGTTTGTTTCAGAACCCAAACCTGAACCTGACTCTGAAGTTGGCCGCTTGCCCCCTCTTCCCCGCAGCAGACCTAGCTCAGTTGAAGACCTCCATGGCCTTGCGCTACACAGGGAGTTCAAAACCCAGATCTGGATTTTGCAGGCTGGGATCATCTCTGACTTCCCCAGCTTCAGAATCACAATTCCATTTGCTTTACATCACTTGCCTATTTGCTTCAGGGGAAGAAGAAAATATTAAAAAGAACCTAACCAGTAACAATCTAAAAGACAGCAATGCTGTCCTTCTCACAGAGCAAGGAAGAAGACAATTAAGCCCAGCAGTACCCACATCCTTAGCCCTTAGAATTTTCTCCCTCTTTCCTCTTTGTTTTGGGGTTTTTATTTCAGTTTTTATCACTTTGGCTCATGCTGCCTGAGAGGCAGGGGACCTTGGTGGTGTCCTTGAAGTGTTTATCCAAGATTGGAGCACACCCAAGAGGTGGTTTTCAAGGCCACTGCAAGCCTCTGAAACCCCACACTGTGTGCGTGTTTTGCAGAGGGGGATGGCTGCAGCTGGCTCTGCAGAACTGCCCCTGGGGACAGGTTTGCCTGCCAGTGATGGAGAGGTGCTGGGAATAAAGCGTGTCATCTTCATCCTCCTCCTTTGTTGGCCCTGCTCTAGTATTTGGCCATGGAGAAGTCATCGCGCTGCAAGCTAGGCTCTGCCCCTATTCTGGATGATCTTCAGACTCCCAGCAGTGCACAGGAACAGTGTTCCTTAGATTTCCTGAGCCTACAGTGCTGCCTTCTTCAGGGGCCCTCCCTGGGCATCCTGAACCCAGGAGCTCTGGTACCGCCCCATGGAAACCAGACCTTCAGGTCTGTGTCTTGCTCATGCTACTAATCAAAGCACACATATCCCCACTCCCGCAGCCTTGTAGGAGCTCTAAGTTAGAGATCATCTCTTTGGTGACACAAAACAGCCAAAGCCCATGACATGCAGGCTTTGCAAAATTTTTTAGCACTTTTACATTTTATGGTAGGTTGCAGAAAACACTGATAGTTCCAAAGCAATACAGAGTTCAGCGCATTCCTGTCCTCCTTGCCATCACCATTCCTGCACAACCTCTCGAACTTGAGCCAAGGCCTATGGACTATCCAGAGTCCTCCTCCTATGCAGGACTTCTCCAAACCAGTGAATCTATTCTGTAAGCAGCTTCATCCTTCTTTTTCTCCATTTTTAGTCTTGGTGATTCTTTTCTGAATGTCTCCTGTTTCCTTCCTAAAGCCTTCTCCTTTGTTTCTCTCCCTTGCCATCTGCCTTCCTCTTCTTTCTAGTCCTTCATCTCATGAGCTTTTTCCATTATTTGCTCTTTGCTCTTCCAGAGTGGGTAAAGCCATTTTATATCAGTGATAACATAATACTTTCAAAAGAAACTTCTCATAGTCAAAGTATATTGATAGATATATATGAGCACACGTGTTCCACTTTGACACTGATGTTCTGAAACATTCAGAAAATATAACCAAATACATTTCATACTGGAAAATCTGAAATTTCAGAACACTGAAAAACTGTGGAAACAGGATTTTCTCACGTTATAAAAATGTTTAATTTTGGGAAAGACTGGCTTTTCTTTACTTTTCTCCAGAAAAAATACTCAAACAGGTACTTTAAAATGTTTGCACAAAAAAATAACATGTTTTGTTTAAGAATCTTCTAATGAAAAATGTCCAGTAGGTCCCTGAGCTGGGTTCGTTCCATGGTCACTACCCCTATTGACGGTGCTGAGGTTAGTTACGCTCGGTAAGAGATATAGCGAAGCACTAACAAACATCCTTGCTGTTCTGTGCTTGTCCCAGCTCACCTCTGCCACAGGCAAACCCCTGTGCTCTGCTCTCTTGGTAGAAGGGAACATGGTGTTTGTTATTGGTTTTGCACCGGCCATGGAGCCTCATTTCTTCTGCAGCCTCCCAGGACAGTCCTGGGTTCTTATGCACAAATGAAATATGGCTCTGTTGGTGCATGCTGACGGGCCTTCTCCATGAGCAGCTTGCAAGGCATTCTGGCACCATTCTGAGCCCATTACCTCTGCTCCTGCTGCTTCTGCTTCCTCTGGCATTTTCAATGTTACTGTGGAATGAAGAGTGAGCCCCAGAAGAGGCACAGACCCAGAAACATGGCACTTGTCCCGCTGCTGCTAATAACCACTGACACTTGGTTTTCCACACCTCCACATAGGTGAATTAAGCTTTCATTGTTATGCAGAACAGCTGAAGCCCAACCATCAGTGCAAAGAGAAACTGAATTCTGGTGATATCAGGATCTGAGGCTGGAGCTGTACCTTTGATACCACAGCTTAAACCTGTCTGCACAAACAATCTTGACTGTCTTCCCACTGCAGTATTCTGTGCTGCCAAATCTTGCTATTGAGTTAGGAGGCAGGCACAGAGAGACAAAAGAAAGAAAGAAAGAAAGGAAGAAAGGAAGAAAGGAAGAAAGGAAGAAAGGAAGAAAGAAAGAAAGAAAGAAAAGAATAATAAATGTGACACATTTTTTACTGGTTTCCTGGGTTTTGTTAGGCTCCCAGGTGCAGTTGTCTCACTGCGCTAGAAATTTTTCGGAAAGGCTAAGAATATAATACTGAAAAACAGAAATCCTGAGAGGTTTGAATAGTCACACACTACCAATGACTAGTGCCTCATGAATAGCCCCAAACCTGGTAGGAGATCTCTAGTTAGAAAATACGTAACATTTACCCATCACATCAGTTAAAAATGTTTCCTGTTTGCAGAGCAAACTTGCATCTCTGAGGTAAGAAGCACATTGTAACGCAAGGGTTGTGAAACACTTGTCAGCAACATCTCTTTTAAATGGAAATCAGCATGTTGCAGCAAAGGCCACAACCATCTTGCTGAAAAACAAAGTGATTCATGACGCTATTATGTAATAATTAAAAAATACTCATTGAAGGGGATCGTGAGCTGTTCTTGTCTTGGGTAGGGTATTGCTCAGTTGGATTGAAAATCTCTGGTATGTTCTTTAGGGATGCAGCAAGGTACAGGGGAGCCCTGGCCTTTTAACAAGGCTCTATGACTCTATTGTAGCAATGAAACATCACAGAAGTAATCACATCTCAGCAAGAGCTCCAGTCTTCTGGCCAGAAACACTAAAATCCTGAGGACCGAGGGTTGAGTTTCCACAGTCACCCTGACTCTGCTCCCACTGCAAAAGTGGCCACCGGCAGTAGGAAGAACAGTCTGTGCTTCTGAAAATCCCCTCCGATTTATTTCAGACTGCTATAAAATGCTCCTTCAACTCGTACATCAGCCTAAACATCCATTCTTCATAAATGGCTTTGTTCTCCACTCAAATTTTGCTTCCCAGCCATCAGAGACACAGGAGCAAAGTGGTCTTTGGTCATCCCAGCCAAGACTTTGGCTCAGAGCACATCCCATACTCCATCACGAGGTCCAGGCAATGTCAGCCAACGGAGCATGCTTGAGCTTGCTGGTGCAAGCCATTGGGTGACCACAGGGAGTCCTGTCCTTGGGGTCAGGATTTCACACATGGTATTTAAGCTACCACTGAGTTCAAAGACCATTACTCTCAATGTTGGGACTAAACCCCTCGTAAAGAAGCCATGAGCAGCACTAAGGAAACTCAGAAATCTCAGCCTTTGCAAAACTAGAGGAGGAATTTTCCCTTAGTAACAAACCCTTTAGCATCTTTTGTTTTGGAAAATATTAAAATGTTTCCATATAAATTTTTCCGAAACACAGACCTCAGGATTCTCATGTTGCCCTGATCCTGAGAAATCCCTCTGCTCACCCCAGAAAAAGAAAAAATAAGGACGGCCCGTGGAGTGTCTGAAAGATGGCAGCATCCTCAAGCATCCGTAGCCTTGGGGTAGAAAGCTAAGCCTTGTTATCCCTGTTTTGATCCCAGGTTCCCAGGGCTTCTTGCCAGGTTGTTGGGGGTCTGGCATCTCTAGGGGGTTTGTCTGGATTCTGGGGCAACACTCTGTCTGTGGGCTTCCAGTTCTACAGCAGGATTGAACACAGCACAGGGGCCCCAAGCCCTGGAAAACAAGGCTGGCAGTAGAGCAGGCTGCGCTCCCACAGACTTGTGGCTGGGCTCACCAAAACAGAACCACTCTTGAGAAGGATTTCAGCAATGACGAAGGTTGATTTCCTGACAACGAGGAAAGCTTTCCATTAGAAATGTCCCAGGCAGCCTCAACCCAGAGGCAACATGGTGCTCTGGTGAGATGGAAAAGTCCTTCGCACAGCCCAGCAGTCACACCATGAAAGCACAAGGCTCAGAGGCCTGCCCCAGGGCTGCCACTGGGCTGACTGGGACCCTTTCCAACAATCTTACTGCCTACCAAAGCCCTGGGGTTAGCTGTTGAGTTATTCTGGCTCCTTCCATACCTCTCTGTGGAGATGCTCCCCCTGAGGAAATGAGTCACACCTTACAGAGAGGCTGGGAAACCCTCCGGAGGTGCCTGTGTGTGTTGACTCAGAAGGAAGGAGATTGCATGTGTCTGCCAATACTAAATGTCTTAACTGGGAGCTGTGTTGGGGCAGCGGGTTCACGCTCTGCAGACCCCAGGCGAGCATAAGGTGCCCACCCCATCCAGCCCACAGTGTCACAGCTTTTCCCCCCTCCAGCTTTTTCACACCTCCCCATTTGCTGGTATCTCAGCATGTGCTCGCACATAAACAGCACGGACGGCGGGTGGGTCTCCCGATTACGAAGAGGGCCAGACTTGCACTTTGAGCTCATCACAGATGGCCTCCATGCTCTCTGAACAACAGGGAGAGTACGTGGGCGGCAGCCACCACATAGGGAAGGGAGTTTGTTTCACAAAAACCCATAGCTATCCAATAACGAAAAATGACAGGCCAGGAACCCCTCCAGGCATCTCGGGTGGGTTTTTAATGCAACATTCAGGCAGAATCTTTGTTCCAGGTTTTGCTTTGAGTTGATTTCTTAAGCACATACACATCCAAGCCTGGGCCTCCAGCTCCCCAGCTTGTGCAAGAGCTCTTTTGTATGTAAAGTCCTACTGTCCATGTCGCAGAGCTCTTCTGCACCATACAGTGCGCTCTGCACGATGCCTGGCAGAAAGAAATGGTACAAAATGTGGATAGATCATCTGTGGAAGGCCTGAACTCCAGCCAAGTCAGATAAAAAGAAAAGAAATTAAAATAGTTGTGTGTGTGTTTTATGAAGGGAACATTTATATTTTTAAACTAGGAGTAATTGTATTCTGTATCTGAAATGGCATCTGAAAGTGATTTAGTGGAACAATGTGGTTTCTGATTGGTGCTTGAACTAGTTCCAGAACATTTTTTATAATAAGCATCATAAAGATCCCAATTATCTGATCCTTTTTCCTAACATGGTCAGAGAGGATGTTTCCAAAGAAACGGCTTTTGGGTTGTTTTTTTTTCCTTTGTGGCACTGATCCTGCAAACATTTACATACACACTTAATCTTGTGAGTAGCCCCAGAGAAATGAACCAAGGCAGCCCTCAGCAGCAAAGCTAATCGGAGAGTAAATTACTAATGTTCAGATTTGCTAATCAGGGCAATCCATAGACTTTCAGGGAAAGGTCTGCTTGTTATTCCAAGAGCTGTTCAGGATGCATTTACGATTCAATAAAGGAGGCCCCAGCATTACTAAAATAATTACTTACTCAAACAAGCCTGTAAAACTCAAGGACTGCCCCAAATAAAAGGAGGCTTCCCCCCCCCCCCCCCAGTTTAATAACATAAAACTAGTGAAATGCATCTTGCTGCCATAAAATCAGTTCTACATGCCTTAGACACCACTGATTTACTAAGTGGGCAGGGAGGTCAGATCCTGTTAGGGACTCAGAGGGCTGAACATATGGAGAGAAGTTTTAAAGCTGAAAGTTTTGTCCACCCACAGAAACAGAAAGAGGTTCCTATCTTACCCTCTAACTTCACTCTCCAAAATAAGACACATAAAAGCAACAGGCAGTGCTACAGATTAAAATGGAGTCATTTTGATGATCACTCAGTAAAGGGGATAAATAACGACCCTAAAACCCACTGTCTGTCCCAGGGGGGATTGTCCCCGCCTGCAAGACTGGCTTTCCATTGGCAGCATCCATCCTCCTTGCGCTGGGACGCTGCAGGAGGGCTGGCTGTCACAGCCCGGGCACTGCTGTTCCCAAGCAGTCCTCACCAGGCCGCAGGCAGGACGCCAGCACGGCACAGCACACCAGACCTCCTGCCACGAGCACTGTGGGGCAAGGCCAGACGTGGATCAGGATGGCAGCAGTTACGTAAGGCAGCAGGCTGGTAGGAGCGGCAACAGGGCCTGCTACAGGACAGATTTCCTCCTGACAGAGACAAGAGGCTCTAGCCTTCTTAGAAACATCTCTTCCATGTTTTACTCCACAAAAAAAGTCCTTGTTTCCTGAACTAACTGGCTTTGGCAAGGTTCTTCCTCCTAGACACCACAACCTGAGAACCACTGGTCATCCTAGACACCAGGTGTCTGTTCTCCGTTCAAGCACTACCTCACTTTCCCTCTGTTTTGAGCAACATGGGGTTTGATGTGCTGTAGAGAACAGCTGGTTGCCACTCCAATGCCCACACATGGTAACTAAGAACCTGCAGAGGTTCTTGTGTTAAAAAGGGCTGTGTGTGACATCACCCTCAGGGTCCTGTTTCTCCACCTTGTCCTTGTCTGGAAGCAGGAAACTCTCCTCCATAAAGCAAAGAAGAAATACCCAAGAAGAGAGCAAGGGAAACTGCCAGGCAGGTGTCCTCATTCAGACTAGCTATAGTTCTGCAAGGTGTGATGGATTAATCAGCCTACTTAGCCTCATGCAGCAGCACAGCCTGAGCTCTAGCACTGAGTTTGCATTTGTAGTCAAGAGAAATAGGAAAACAGCTTTGAAAAATGCCAACTGACTGCTTGTGGGTATGAACTGATAGAGACCATAAACCATGGTCTGTTCCATGCTCTCCACAAACTCATACTGAAGCCCACTGTGGTTTTGCAGTACTTCACCCCTATTCTGCACCCACCTCACCTAGAAAGTGTTGTCACACCAGTCCTGGAAGGTGCTCAACCCATGTAGCCCCCAACACTGCACAACGGTAATTAGCCTGAGTGTTTGGGTGGACCTGAAAGTGTCACCTAATGGCAGCAGCCACCTCGCTATCAGGCTGCCCCTGGTCACTTGGATCATGTTCTGATGATGTGTGAACACAGAGGTGGCCAAAAATAAATAATAGAAGATGCCTAACTCCCCTGAGTGCAGAGAGTCTCATGCCAAGAAATATTCTTGCTTCTTGCTGCCTTTTTTTGTGGTGGTTTTCCTGAGACTTAAAACACTCCTCCACTGCAGAAGATGCAAAAAAATTCCTGCTGACCTCAGCATTGAGTTTCATCTTTTTGAAGCTTTGTTGCGCCTCTAAGATAATTTATGAGGTGTCAGGATTTTCCGACCACAAATGTCTTGGACGAAAACCGTTTTTACACTACAGATGCCATGAAAGAGAAGCAATTTCAGTCTGTTTTTTCTACAGCACTGTCTGTGTCCATAATGAAGCACGGGTTCAGAGCTCCTGGAGATTATTTGTGCAAGAGTTGTCCGGGCCAGCACTCCACTGAGACTCAGGCTGGGTCTGATTCCCCACCTTTGCCTCATTGCCCTGATCTTCTCTGTTGGGAGGGGAACTCCCATTTCCTGGTGCTGTGCCATGAAAACACAAGCTTGCCAAGTTATTCTCTGTATGTGTGTATGCGCGTATGTGTTGAACAAGCCAGAAGTACCAGAAGTAAAAAGATCCGTTAATAAACCACATTTTGCAACATCCACAAGGATCCCCAGATTTCTCCTCTGTGGATTTCTCTTCCCCACGCTTTAGAGTTTCAAGGGGAAAAAGGAAACCAACAAAAAAACCCCAAGAACCCAGCTTAGCCGCCTCTAATCCAGTATGCACCTCAGTCTCCATGAAAGTGTTCTTGGGACGACAGCAGTATTTCCCTTGGCTGGGATGCCCAGCCTCCTGGCTCCTCTGCAGCTGCAGAGCTGTAGACATTCCGCTGAGTAGTTTGCAACCCTGCCTGCCAGGAAAACCCAATGTCTCCATGGAGAAATCTCAGCGGAGGAGTTTGATACTCAATCAGGGATGGAAAAGAAGGGAGTTTATGCCTCTCTGAGACCAATCTCTTCCCTAAAAAAAAAAAAAATTAAAAGCAAGAGGAAAAAATAGAAAAGGGATCATATTCTTAAAGACATGGGCCTGGACATGCCAGTAGTATCGGTGTATGGTGTATTGCTTTGTGTCAGAATGGGCTCGAGTCACAGAGGCTTGAGCCAGATGTCTGTTTAGGTCAGTGGGAGTCTATCAACTTTGGATCAGGCCTAATATTTGGATCTGGAGCTGAACTTCCAAAAGTCTGGGCATGCTTGCATCTTCTGGTGAGGGGGGCTTGGTTTGGCCTGGCTTTGAGATAGGAACCAGCTGCAAATGCAGGCCTCCAAACATGTTCTAGGAAAAGAGGTTATAAAAGAGCCCCTTCTTGCTCAACGCATTTATTCTCTGTGGGCCAGAGTCCGACATCTTCATTAACACTGAGCAGAACCTTGCTCCAAGAGCAGTTACATTGATTTGAATGGGGCTATTCAAGGAGTCAGCAAGTACCTAATGTCAGCAAGGGTAGCACCATCAAAGGGTCACATCTGTTTGCTTCATTGACATAAATGAGTTTTTTCTCCTTCCTGCTATTAGCACACACTGCTACAGCAAAAGCACGCTGGGTTCCCTTCTTCCTGGCACCTCTTCAGCAAAATGGTGGTTGTGGATTCTTCCTTACTGGTAACGTGGTAAGAAGCAAAAAGGGCAGGAGCTCAGCTTATAACTCTAAAAGCTAGAAAAATCCTCCCGTGATAAAAGGGAGCTGTGATGAGAAAGTCACAGTTCCTTCCTGAGCATTTCTCTAATCACCTCTTGTCTGCTTTCCCTCCCAGACTGAAAAATAATGCCCACGTATGAAGGCAGAAGAAGGACGCTACTGCCTACTTAAACCTCTTTGTAGATGACCCTTCCTAGAGGTCATTCACCTGTGAGCCACAGTCATACTTAGTCACTTTAAATACTAAGTCTGCTGGTTTGGATCACTTTGACAGAACCAGGCAAGAGACCACTCCCGTGATTGTCGATAGGGTCAAGTAGCCTTCTAGCATAGTGCCTGTGATAGGCAGGATGCATCAGCCTCATGAATTGTCTGTCTCACTACCCTGAGTTCTGAGAGATCTCCAAAAACTAGCTTTGAACTGAGCAATTAGACTATTAGATGAATGAATACCAGATTTAGACAGTTAGATGCACCTGATTGACATGACTTGAGAGTTGTGCTCCTAACTCACATTCACACTTTTGAAAACCTCACTCACAACACCCAAATCTGCATATTTGTTTTTCTTCCTACCAGGACAGTGACCAGCTCCTGACCATACCTGTTTCAGAGCTGACTAATTGCAGAAGAGCAAAGCAAAATTCATCCCCTCTGGATTCTCACACCATTTTCTGCATAACTACATCTGGTCACCTCCCAGCCATGTAACTAAGGTTTGTCATAGGTAGATTCCTTTTCCTCCTCCTTTCTCCAGGGAGGTAAGGATATTCGCAGTGTGATGTTAATATGAATCATATAACTATTTGCATTGCACTTCCAAATAAAAAAGGCTGCTTAAACAGAGTGGCTGTGTCTGTAAGGCCAGGCCAGTCAGTGTTAGAGTCGCTTTCCAGTTACGAGGAATGCTAAATTTGCAGCTCCTGCAGGCTAGCATTTATGAAATAAGTGCACGTGACTTTGCTACTATCAGCAACGATCTGGTACCTGATAGTTGTGTGCAGTGCTGCAGTGAGCCCAGCAATCCACATTCTCCTTACTGAAAAGGAGGGAAAAAGTCTCCACACTTGTGACAATCGGCTTTTCTCATCACTTCCAGCAGTTAGCATAATTTTTAAACATGTTTTGTATAAAATTCCTTCTTTCCTGTCATTTTTTTTGGACTTATTCTATACAGTGTTCTCATTTATTACAAATAGGTATCCAAGAGTCTGCTGCTTTTCCAGCAGGCACTTCAAGATTTTATATGGGCACCAAATTCTTTGTTTCCCTGTTCTCCCTCAGAAAACTAACACTACACTATAATGAGAGTAAGTGATAGACTATTGTTTGTCAAGAAAGACTGTCTGGGAGAGGTTAAGAAGAAGATAATCTCTGCTCTTTTAGGTTCTATTCTGAATGGACAGATGATGAGAAAAAAGTTTCCAGTCCACGGAAGTACAAGGCCTGAAAGGGAACAGCTGAGTTCTGGAAAACTGCTGGCAGCAAAACTGACATTGTTGGTCATTTATAGGTTGGGAGGGAACATAATGACAGGACGCAGAAGCTGATGAAATTGTTTGTTTGCATACATTTCACATGCAGGAATGATTTCTATATGAACAAAATATCCTCAGGAGATGGTTCCTTCTTAAGACGTAAGATCTATCCCCGTTTTAGAGGATGTGGAGGGATGGGATTCTGGTGTTAAGTCCTGGCCTGATGCTCTCAGAGCCCAAAGGCTTTGCAACGCAAGTTCTGAGTGAGCTGGAGACAAATATATGTAAATACAGGGAGTACTGAAGCACTTTTTGGAGACAGAGAGCAGGTTAAGCTGATCTGTAAGATACAGCTAATGAAAGGCCATTGTTGCCCTGAGGAGAAAGGAAGGGAATTGTATTATTTGTGTGTTACAAATGCAGCCACTAAGGCATAAACAAAGCTACTTGCACAAAAACAGACAAAGGAGGTTGCCGCAGAGTCAGCGGTTTCAACTTAGGTTTCCTGTTTCCCAAACTAGCACTTTAATCATCTTCCTTCTCTGTGCGAGAGAAACGAGTATCAGAGAATGGAGTGGGCCTCCACATTTTTCTAGTCCAAGACAGAACTGTGTCCATTGTTGGGACTAGACCCCTAGGAGGAATTATTTCTATTCAATTTGTGTGTGCCACAGCCAGATAATGCACTGGGTGGTATTTCCCTCTCTTCCCCCGATCTTTCTCTTTTATGACCACATGACTTCACCCCCTTGTGTGAGTGACAGTACCCATTAGACTAGACTCTGATGCAAAACAGCTGTGAGGAGAGAAGGGGAGGAAGGGAGTAGGGAACAGCAATTTAGAAAACAATTAAGAACATCAATTCCAATTCATTTGCTTGGCCAGGATAAGTAATTTCTAAGAGGTAACTTGATCTGTAGCAGACCGAGATTAAAGGCAAACTCCGTTATCTCTAGTTTACAGTCTGGAGGAATTTGTTTTAACTGGTTACCAAGGAGGCTGCATGAACAAAAAAAAAAAAAAAAGAAAAAAAAAAAAAAACCTTTGCCTAAAAATGTCTAAAAAATCCTCCTGATTTCTTCTCTTAAAGGGCACGCATGGATTTATCAACTCTCTGAGAGTATGGTTGCATTGCGTTGCAGGAGGAACAGTTCAGCTTTTGAAAACAGAATCCCTGCCTGCAAGAGCTTAGAGATGCATTTATCAAAACCAATTATGCCAGTTTTAAACTGCTGTTAAGATTTTGGTGTAAAGATAAGACTAGAAACATGAGACACAGTTCAGAAGCAGATGCAGCGTTCCACAGAGGAAGCAGCAGGGTCTGGAGGAAAACACAGTGAGCTGAGCACCAGGTAGCCCCAGGTTTTCTCCCTCTGGCTTTGACACTGCTGCACTCTCTGGCTGTGAAAGGTGATTCCCCGCACTGCTTTATCACTGCTGTGAGTGAAATGGTGGTAAAGGGCTCGGACATCTCTCAGAGGTGCTGTGAGACTCCATGAGTAAATAGCCCAACGTCCCTTTGAATACTGAATCTGAACACAGGCACACAATAGCATGGGGTTGTGACCTCACAGACACCAAGTTTTCTCCTGTGTTCACACTAGCATGTGCAACGACATCAAAAAGCGAGTATGTGGGTAGGAGAGCCACTAATTCTCTACTGTGGAAACCTCACACTCTAGGGCTCTCTGCTTCCACCCTCCTTAGGTCTCAGCACTTTGCCACAACCCTGTGTCTCAGTCTTTGCCCCAACTCCTGCAGGCCTTGATCCCTCATCCTTGTTTTGCAACGTACAGTGCCATCAAGAAGCCAAGATGCCCCGCAACTCCACACCATCAAAATGCGTGTCAGATTATTGGAGCTATCACTTGGAAAGTCCTAGTACTCATCCTGGGCATTTCTCCTGGGAACCCAGGAACAGCAGCCGTTGCGCTTACAGGAACATAGAGGCCACATGTGTCTCCAGATCTGATGTGAGGAACTCAAGGGTGGGGCAAAAGCAGACATGGAAAAAACCATCCGTGAGCTGGCTCGAAGTTCAGCATTGGCCTTGGATCTGTATTTCCCTGGCTGGACCCAGACTTCTACCTCTCCTGTGCAACTTCGTTTGTCTTAGGGACAAACCGCATCGCTGCCATCATGAAACGGCCAGCCTGCACTTTATACAGCTGCATCCCTGTTAGCTAGCTAAGACTCCAGGGTGATGTAATCACCTCAGTGGAAATAGGAGCTGAAGAATGTGATGTGACAAATTTTCCCAGACCACCAAATAAATTAAAAAGTAGGCTCCTAGCCCAGAAAGATTGCCCTCCCAAATAAACATGTCCCAGCCTCCCTTCCTCACACACACTTACCTTCTTCCACACCAGGAAGCTGAGCTCCTCACAGACTCCACTACAGATGCAGAATGAACAGGTTCTTCCAGCCAGTCGGCATCTCCCATACAGTAATTGCTTTGGTATGGGCATCTGAGAACAAGACAGGACTGTATACACTAGAAATATTCTCTTTGCATAAACTTCTCAGTAGACTTACTTTTGTCTTGTTGCCAGGAAATGTATTTGGGGCCTCTTGCTAACTTCACATTTCTTTGATTAGAAGGGAAAAAGCAGTTTGTTCTGATAGTTACAGGAAGAAGAGCAACAAGAGGAACTGAGAAGCTGGAAAGCCCTCTCTATGCACATCAGGTCTGCAACAGCACATGAGACCACCCTACTCCCCCATCCTTCTTGTGACAGCCACACTTCCAAGGGTTGGAAAGGAATGGGGGGAATCCATCTCGCAAACATCCTTCTCCAAAACAGGGAATGTCATGGTAGATAACCTTGCAACCTGAGATCATTTAAGCAACACAATGCAGTGAGCTCCAAGGTGAAAGAGGGGCCATTCCACAACCAACAGCGACAAGTGATTGGGGGAATCAGCAAAACTGGTTGGCTGGGTGAGGCACAAATTTAAGAAAGCAAGAATATAGTCAGACAAATTGGAGCGCAGCCAGGAAACATGAGTTAACACTTTTCCTCTGCCAAAGAACACCACTAGGTCTGTAGTGACAGCGAATGGCCAGGGCCTTGGCCTCACAATCTGCTCAAAAACCTGCAAGGTGGCACATGCACGTTCTGTGCCCAGTTCAGGTCATGATTACTTTGCGGCATGAGACATGGAACTTAGATTCTTTCGGCCCCAACTTGTCTGTTGGGGTTAGTCCTGGGCTAACCCAGCTCCCTGGGTTAGTCCTCACGCCCCTCCTGAGGCTTAGTTAACAGTTTGTTAAATGCCTGGTTCTCTTAAGAGGCAAGGTGATCCAGACAGCGCAAAGTATTTTTTGTCCTGGAGAAACCAGCCTCCTTCAAACTCTCAGTCATTAAGACAGCAGCCATGGTAATCCAAGCTCCTTTGATGGAAGGGGTAAGTGGGGAGATTGCCAAAGGGAGGATTAGTTGATGGATGTCTTGAGCTGCAAGGGTGTCTCATATGGATTTGTGCAGGATTTTCACCTCAGCTGCCCTGGCTGAAACACCCATCCTACCATACCAAGACACAGTGCTTGCAGGCCCTGCTCTGCCTCTAGCAGCAGTGAGGCCCTGGCTGAGGGCTGGTTGCTTGCTGTCACTCTCAGCTCCCTTGTGAAGGAAAGGTACGCAGCACACTAAAGAAAAGCTAGCCCCAGCCTGTGAAAAACTTACCTGGTGTACTTATAGAGATGTGTCAGCTTTGTCCGGAGACAGGATTGATCAGCTGGGATTCCCAGTTTGGCTACTCGGTGATACAAGGCTCTGGGCCATTGATTTCCGTTCTTCAGTAGGGATTGCCAGATACTCCTCTCTGCACTGTACCCTTTGAGACCTATGAATGAAAGCATGGTAAGCTGCTTTGTGCTTTTTGGGCTGACCTTAAGTAAAGACATTTAGAAGGCACAGTTCCAACACATATTCCTAGACTATGTGATAGGCAACAAGTTTCTCGCTATTCCCCAGTCAAAAGAAGTAGCACAATCCCTGGTTTTCTCCTGTCTATGACTCTGTCTCCTCCTTACTCGTCATCTTTGTCTTGATCTTTGATTTCTGCTGCTGTGCTTCTGTGGATACATCAGGCTGTTTGTGTGCGCTCATTGCTATGGGACAGAAAGGAAGGACAATCTGCAAAGGCAGGTTAAATTTACTTCTACATTCTCTAGTTATGTGAGAATTTTTATTTTGAAATAACAACTTTCTAACACTTATGGTGCAGTTAAGCCTTAAAGGGTGTTAACTACAAACACAAGATTATTATTTCCTAAAATGTAATTATCTGAAAGCCATGCTTACAATGGAGTGTTTGAAGATAAAAATACTCCAGCTTGTTAAGCCTCCTGCTTTCTACGCCAAACATCCGTCTCCTTTCCCACCACCACCTTTGCAACTCAAAAATGCCCAGCATGAGGCCACAGCTTCTTTCTGGCTCCTGATCCCAGGTGCTAGATGCTGCTCTGTCCACTCTTGTCTGACAAGGAGGGAACAAAGCTGTAGTGGAGTGAGGCACTCCGTCCTGCTCTCTGTGTGCTGCCAGATACCCTAGCGCTTCTTTATCACACAGGATTACAAACCCACCCATGGGTGGGTGTCCACGCTTCTGTCACAGGACCCAGTGGAGCAGGGCATAAGACTGCTTGCAATGTTATTATTAAAGACGTTCCCTTGGATTGTTTTTAGCAGAAATTTGAGTTGCTTGTTTTCCAGCAGAGGATCAGTTACAAAAACGACAACAAGCAGAATGGCTTTTTTTGGGAGCAAGGGCTCTGTTTACTGTGTTAATTTCAGGGAAAGTTATTTGGGAAGCGGGAGGAAGTAGTTAAATCCTTGTTTACCATTCTGGAAACCCAAATCCCCTCAGTTTACACAAATAAGAGAAAATGGCTCAGTGGTATGAGCACATGGCTGTGACTAAGGAGAGCTGGGTTTGTTCCCTGCTCTAATGCACACAACTCTCTAAGGCCCCTCTTCCCTCAAGGTGAGGTTCAACTCATTTAACTTCAGGTATGTGGTCCCAGCTGAAGACCAAAGCAGCAGGGAGGGACTGGATATTCCTAATGTCAGATTTGTCCAGGGGCATCAGATGGACTGGAAAGTCTTGCAGAGGTACTGGCCTTGCTTCCCTGATTATTAGGCGGTTGTAATAACCACTTGGACTAAACAGCTGAAATAAGACAAGGTGAATGTACTCTGCTTTACTAGTCCTTCCCCACCTGAGAGTGGGGTGGAAAGCATCAATGTACTAGTTATTACAACACGCCCTGCTGCTGAAATGCTGGAGGCTGTAAAAGCCTGACTGTAAGTAGATCTGCCTACCTGAGAAGGCAGCAACAGAAAGTAGTCCACTCGTTCTGAAATCCTTTCTGTTTGGTACATGCAACTGTCCTGGCTGTGGTGTGGCTGGTTTGGATCACCACAATCATGTGCTCAGCCATCTTTTGTGAGGTGGTATTTCTCTCCATGCTGTAGAGAATGCAGTCTATTGGGGGAGACAGGACAAAGCTGCCTGTGCTGAAAGAGCCCAGCCAAAGAGATAATTAGTTACTAATTAGTAATTAGTTATGTTAGGGCAAAGGCAGGGTTTGCTCTGCCCATTGAAATCAGAACTACTGCATGCTGCAAACTGAAGGCGCTATCAGACATCAGCTTGGGGATCTACAGGACTGAGAAGAACAGAACCACAGGGACTGAATCCTACCTGGGTGGTGGAATGATGTATTGTGGGTGAGAAAGTACTCTGTTGCTCATGGTACCTCTGCCTTGGCTCTAGACAGCAAGGGATGATACACAGCCTAGTGTAGGAGCAAGTCAGAGAGCAGAGTGGCTCTACACACACTATCCTAACAGGAACCTCTTCAATGGCTTACGTTTTGCCTTTGGTAAGTGGTCAGGGCTGCCTCTCTCATCAAATGAAGGCAACCCAAATATGGTTCCTCTGGGAACTTTAATGTTTTACTGAATTGCTGAGTTTCTCTTGATGACTGCTGCTTCCGAGCCTCAGTTCCTGGATCCCAGTGGGGATTTTGTTGATGGGGGTTTATTGACTTCTTGTTACCTTGAAGTTACTGCAGTGGCAGGAGTCACAGGTAACTCCTGGAGTCTGTTTATTTTATGGGTTGGATTTTTAAGAGTTTGCCAATGGTACCCGGATTTTAGGAGAAGCCACTTGTTTATTTAGCAATGCACTCATGTACTGATCCATAAATAAAACAAGCATGTTATTTAATAAGACCCAACAGAGGGTCAGCTCTGGTTCACTGGTAAACTGATCAATCCAGTCAATCCAGAGTGCAAAAAGCACCCCTCACGAAACTTATCTTTTCTATCTGGGGAGGTACAAGCCAAACATCAGTGTAATTTTGTACTCCACTAAGTTTTCAGGAGTATCTGTGCCCGTATCTTCTGCAAGAAAAATGCTAAAAGGTCCAAGATGACGTAATTTCCAATAACCTTCACTTTTGTCCTCAGTAGAGGCTTTCAGAGTTGTAAGATTTTTACAGCTGGGTCTGCAGATCGAAATTCCACATCTGTGGGAGAAAGAACAGACTTGAATGCACTGAAGACTGGTCTCAAAGCAGGGTCCATGAATTGCCATACACTCGAGCTGGAATTAATCTCACCTCACTTAAACACCTACGACTGACTTGTCTGAACCTAAGACAGTCCTGAAGGCTCCTTCTACAGTTGAGTATATGGGATAACCAACTCAGGAGGGAGGAAGCTTTCTGGGAGGAGCTGATCTCTCCCTAGTGACAATCATGGGAATTCTTGACCTTTACCTTAACCTCAGACAAATGTCTCTTAGATGTCCAAATTAGGTGAGGAGCATCTCATGTCTGGTGTGTCCTGTGATTACATGCAGCCATAGAAAAGGGAGCCACAGGTCATTAGGTCATCCTAGCTGATCCTATGTACTACATTACAAAATCCGCACATAACTGAGAGGCATAAGATACAAGCAACATTAATTCAAAGAGGCTAGGGCAGATCTGAGTGGGTTTTACAAGCGAGACATGGCAGGTGTCACCCAAGGGATCCTGCCATGGCATCCTGGAATGGAGCCAGGTTAAGCAGATGACATCCAATACTGATCCAGCAACAGTTGCCTTGGCAAATGGTGCTGGACCATTTATTCGTGTGGCTGGGGATCCAGATTACATAGCGGCCCCTGTGCCACTGCAGCAGATGCCTTGTGAAAAGCTGGCTATTCCAAGGACCCCAGGTCACCTTGGCCAGTACACTCTATGTATGCATATATAGCTGTAAAACTGTTAACCATGTGTGTACACACAGAGAGAAATCTTCCACAGAGTTTGAAGGTAGAGCTGTGATTTTTTACTTTCTGGAGTTGGTGATGCTGCATGTCTGTTATGCTGTTACTGGAGGAGTGTGGGAGGATTTCCATGCTGAAGTATTGCCCCAGCAGCAGTGGATCTTTAATACATCTATCTAGAATGGGATGAATGTATGGGCCTGCCACGAATGCCTCCTGCATGGGCCAGTATTCTCCACTGATTGCAAAGAGAGCCTAGACAATTATCTTAGATGAGGTTACCTGTATTTAGGTGTCTCAAATCAAGTGAGATTATTTGTACCTAAGACCCCTATCTCTCCCTGAGGGGTTTTCAAAGACATGCTGATGCTAAACTTTGCTTAAATTGGCCAGATGCTTTTGAAATCCCTCTAGATGCCTGCCTCCACTGATAGGCACTTACATGCTTTCAAATCTGGTCACCTAGACAATTCTGAAAATGTAGTCTTGTGTGAAGCTGAGGTTCCTACAATCCAAATCTTCAGAGATTTACAGTCATCCAAAGACACCAACAGGTACCTGCTAAGCCCCAATGCACTTGCAGGACTTCTGCATCTTCAAACGCCTCTAAAAGCCTTAGTCTCAGGAGCCTGAAAATACCACGAGTTGAAATGCCGGATATTCACCGTGTTTGGAAGGGAGATCAAGAGAACAGAGACTTTCCACCAGTTTTCTGTCTTTATTTTGCTGCAGGCTTACACCAGGTTGTTCTTCCAGCGCTTTTCAAAGAACAGAAGCCATTTACGTTCATGAGCAGCCTGAGCCCCGTCTTTGCAGGACGTATCAGGTTGGCCTAATACCATGCTGTTTTAATCTGCTCCAAGCACAATTGGAATCAGTTTATGTCTGCCTGCAAAACACTGTGTAGTTCCTGCAGTGGCCTGATTTGTGGAGGTGTTAAATCACTCACAGCTACCACTTAGGTAAAGCTGTAATGCAGCCCAGATCACCCTTCTGTGCTTCAGTTTCTTCACCCAAAACACACGATAACACCTGCTTCAAGGTCTAGGGATGTAAAGTGTCATACAAATATTGTTATTTATGGTGATGATAAGACCGGGAGCTTTGTTTGGTACAAAGGTCTGGGCGAGCCTACTTGACATCAATTGGAGGAGACAGGTATTAACCTATGTGTTTGAAATACAGCTTGTTGTTATGCTCTCAGATAAACACAATTACCTCCTCTTAAAATCAAAGGTAATCTGTTTTACTTCAATGAGATGTGGTGATGTCCACACAGAAAAAATCATTTTTGGCAAGTGGAGGAGGGATTTTCTTAACAAGTTGGAAGAAGCATCAAAGGAAGAGAAGAGGGATGGGATGCAATACAACTGGTTTTAATCACATATTACAGCCAGGTTCTCCTGGACAGGCCTACTGTCTGATACGCCACTGAAATGCTCTGGGGAGCCTGGATTAAGAGACTGGGAAAAACAAGTGAATGGCAGAAAGGTACTCGGAGCACTCAGCAGAATAACTGGCAAAGGTTTTGTTAGTTGGCATTATGCAGTGATATATTGTTCCATTAAT
This sequence comes from Eurystomus gularis, assembly GCA_013400335.1. Lineage (NCBI taxonomy): Eukaryota > Metazoa > Chordata > Aves > Coraciiformes > Coraciidae > Eurystomus > Eurystomus gularis. The sequence goes on from VZZY01010580.1 coordinate 158,691, forward strand.
GTAGTGCCCTGGTAGCATGACTTTGATTTTTAATGGGTGCTTGGTTATCCAAGTCCATGCCTTTCTCTGGGTTTGACAGTCATAGCTCCTCAGATCACACTGCACTTCTGTTTGACATTAACAGTGGAGATGCTGAATTGGTTGTAACAAGGATGCACTTTCATCCCCACTGTACAACCACCAGGGAGAGGGGAGACTCTCTTAATTCAAGCCAGTTCAGCTCTGAGGTGGTCTGAATTGCTCTGGAGGTGCCAGCATCTTCTTTTTGCTCATCACAGAGCCCAAGGTTTCATAATGATGGCTCTCTCTTCCCATTAGGAATGAAAGGACATTTGTAATATCTGAGCTGCCTTCAGAACACGAACAGCTTGAGCTTTGATGGCTGCTGGAGCTGCACAGTTGGGATTGTGGTTCAGACTGCTGTAGTAATTTCTTCCTTACATTTTGTTTGGGTTGCAGTAGCTTTTGGGGGTTACCGTCAAGACTTGAGGATTTCTTTTGCTAGGAACCTCACATTCATATAATAAAGATAATACTTGGCCTTCAGTCACACAGAATAGAAGCACTGGGCCTTAGAAGGCCTTAGAAGATATGGGGAAACCAACCAAGAGCTTTGGTGGTGACATGGCAGAAGCAGGCTTTACTGCGCTTTGGCTAAGTGTTTATGTGAGTAGTGGTTGCCTGGGAGAAACATCTGACTGAAGGACTAATTGGGTATTTCACTAATTACCTGCCAAGTGTGAATGAGGGCCTGAGGGAATGAACTTGAAGGACCCAGAATATTCTGTGAACCTTGCTTCAGCCAGGGTCTTGATCTTGGATTAAATTCCTGGAAAGGTTGAGATCGGGAACAAGCACCAAAGAAATGGGATTTAAACTTCTACTGCAACCTGATGAGCTAAAGACTTCTTTAAGTGTGTGGTTTAAATAACCTGAAAGTTGAGGCAGAGCAACTGAGTTATTATCCAGGCTTTGAAAATCAAAGAGTAGCTGATATATAGATGATTTCTTAGAAAGATCTTCTGTTTGGAATTTGTGATTCCTTAGTATTATGCACTATGGTAAAGTTAAGACAGCCCTGAACTTTTAAGCCAGGAATGGTCCTTACCCAAATTCATGAACATTTACAGGGGGCCTACATTGGCTGACTGGGAGTTCTTGAATTAAAATGTATCTTGGAAAAGGAGAAAACCAAAATATTATTCAGTCTGCAGCAATCTCATGCATTTAAGCCCCTGGAGGGCTTGTGTTTCTTTACCCTTGAGGTTCATTATGTCACCAGAAAAGCTTTAATAGTTTACTGTGGAACCAACATAGCCATGAAACATTAATTTCCAGGAATGTGGGAACCATGAAATATGGGTTTTTCTCCTACATTAAAGATTTTACTTGTCTCTGTTCTCACATAGTTAAGGGAACCAATTTTCATTCTATGTTTATGTATATGTGTTCTGAAAATTCAAATAGGAAAGATGTACAAAATACAGGAAGAACATTTTTTACCTTTAAAAGTGTATTTCACCAATAACAATAGCAGCCATTTATATTTTGCCTTTCATCCTAAACCACTTTACATTCTGTATCTGTCTTGGAACCATGTCTCTATTACTGAACTGCACCCACTCTGGTGTGTAAGTGAACAGCTGATATATTCTGCTCTATGAGATCTGGCAGCTGGTTAAATTTGCATAAAATTGTTTACTTCCCTATTTCCACAATGCCATTCTCTCACCATTGTAGTGACCAACACCATGCAGACCTGCCTGGCACAAACACACTTGTACTAGGATCTCCAGCAGTCCTCAAGTACTCTGCACAATGGCAGATGTCTCTGGCTGGAAGCAAAAACAGTGAAGGACAAATTAATTTGCAATCCACGTAAAGGCCTTTTAAATATCTTTTAAATATCTTGTTACTAACTATAGGACTGATGCCTCTCTCCCTGCAGAACAAATGACTGCGCTTCCTTCGGAGATCTGCACACACTCACATGTGCAAAGACCACACCAGCTTTTAGCAGCCTTGGCAGAATGAAAGCATTGAAGTGGCTTGAAGGGAATTTGAAGCACTTAGTTCTGAGGACAATTCCAGAATGCAAGCATTCACCCAGAGTCTTCAACAATGTTGTACACTAAATTTACATCTACTACCAGTTGATTAGAATGGAAGAATCAGCCAAAACATTCCAGAAGTATCTGTCATGGGAACCATGGGTTTCCAGGTTCTATGACATGCCAGAATATTCACCAAATCACCAGGGTTGTTTGCCCTAATGCTACAACTAGTGATGCCACATTAAGAGAACAATTATTGGATAAGATTTGACAGGAGGAAGCCCTCTGCCATAAATTGGAAATTCTTAACATATGCAACCAGATTGCTAGAGAAGATGAGTTATGCAATTAAAACAAAAACTGGAGATTTGTTGATGGCAAAGGGTACTAAAATCCATCTGAGAGGTTCCCTGATCTCGTTATCTTCAGGCTTCTATGTGAACTAATCTAACACAGATGACAATATTGGACACAGAGAGTTCTGCCTACAGCCATGTGGAGGATGTTTTATAGAACCCCCTTCCATCAGAACATGGAGGTTGGTCATAATGCAAATCTTTGAAAAGTCTGCTAAGTTTTGCCAGAATTGCATTTCAGGGGAATAAAACATGATAAAAATTCTGGCAGAGTCAAAACAGTCCAATTTTGACCAATTTGAACAAGCCATATTTAATTTGCTCTTTATTGCACTTAATAATACTTTAAGTGCAAATCATTTTAAAAGTCCAGTTCAAAAGAAACATTTTATTTTGTCTGAATGAAAAATTTTAATCAGCTTGGGAAAGTCTGCAGTTGCAGTTTTCCTTCATAAAGAATTTCACAATTCTCCCTCCTTGTCTTCATTCAGAATGAAGCAGAATTTCAAATTCTGATTTTTTTTTTTTCAAAATCAACTTCTCTCCTCCCACAGCACTTTCTGTGCCTGTATGAAGAGGACAAGAAGCTTAATGTGTAATTTCTGTGAGCCTTAAGGAGATGGTATGTCTTAGGATTTTCAAATCCAGGCTTATACAGCTGCTGTTTGAATATAAATCATAGATGCTTTTGGGTTACACTAACAGCCTTTGCAGTTCAGTACAGTTGTTAATTAATACAATACTGTATTAGTTCTTCTTACAGTCTTACTATTAACACCCCATGAAATCCCATTAGCTCTGCATATGGTGCCAGACTTGTTCTGAATGTGGGAAAGAAAGAAATTTACAGTGGTATGAAAATAAAGAGAAGCTTTCAAGTGGTTTCCACTGTGAACATTTTGAAAAAATATTTTCCACAATGTAATTTGTGGGGCAAACTTTTCACAAAATTTCAATGCAAACCTGAATATATTTGTCATTTAAGTTTTCTCCTGGAGTATGAAACCCCTTACATCCTCTGTTGTTCTATGGCAGAAACATCAGGAAGATAAAGGAGTTCCTTTAGGAAAATTAATGGAAAATTAACCAGGTTGTCTTATTGTCCAGACTGACAGAAATGCAAAAAACCTAAACTGCATAGCTGATGCCCACAAATGGATAAAACCTTCCTTACAATTTTGGTTTAAATACTTTAAAGTACAGATAGTGATGATAGCAAAAATTTGGGTTAGGTTTTCTAGAAGTTGTATGAATTTCCTGCTTCAGTGAGATGACAGATCATTCTTAAATTCCAAGATTTAAATGCCATATAAAAACCAGAGTTACTTGTTAACACCTCATATAGAACACTCCAAAATGTATTAGCCACTACAGAAACTCCAGACCTAATTGTTTTCTATTAGTTGAGTTTTGTCCAGTATTGACTCTGTAATGAAAGAAATCTGACAAGAAGCTGTTCAAAAGGCTTTTTAAAATGGAGAGAATGATGAAGCAGGCAGGATTTAGAAACGGACTATTCCCTGGAGAAGCTGGCTCCATTATAATTCTCTCCCAAACCTATAGGAGTTGCTGCCCTAGAGTGTAGCAGTAGCAGTGCATGGTTAGGAGAATTTTGGTAGATGCTTTTCTCCTTCCCAGTCCCGTGGTTCATCCATAGTCCAGTCTCTGCGGTCTCACTTATGCAGTCAGGAATGGCTGGGGCCTTTCTGCATGGCCAACATCCAGACAGGGACACACTGCTCAGGGAATCCCTCCTGCCTCTCCTCTTGTAGGATGGTGAGTCCACTCATTTCAATGAGGCTGTGGATGATGTTCAGGTCTCGGATCACGCTACTATCCAGACAATCCAGGACACAGCCCTCCCTGGCTACATTGTCCTTGAGAATGATAACACCATTATCCTTCAAGCCATTCTGGCAGCGGATGAGAAACTCCAGGAGATCTTTATCTGTCAGATAGCCTACAGATGAAAAGATGCAAAATAGATCACTATTAGCTGTTTAAACAGACTCCTGCTGTACACATGAGAATGAAGCCTTCATCTGAGTCTCCATACCCTATTTGTTGCAGGAGAAGATCTAGTCCTGCCAGACTTAATTATGAATTCTTGGGCAAATCAATGAGATCAACAGTTACAAACTCAAATCAGTATTTAGGATCCATATTAGTAGTAGCAACAGATGTGGACAGAATTTAATGGGAATAGTGGAAAAAATACTGGGTGCTGAAGGGTTCTTTAATCTGGTGGTTAAAGTCATAATAAGAATCAGTGGCAGGAAGCTGGAGCCAAACAAATTCATATTGGAAATAAGTGACAACTGTTTAACAGTGTAAGTAATTACCCATTGGAAACTACCAACAGAAGTGGTGTTTACCACCTCTTGAAGTCCTAAAATCAACCATGGTTCAATTTCTCAAGACGTGCTTTAATTGAACACAAGCTACTGGCTCAGTACAAGGGTAAAGGAATGAATATAACAGCTTGTGATATAGAGTAGGTCAAACGAGACAATCTAACAGTCCCTTCTGTCTTTCAGCACTTCAGATCTCTGTAACTTTGTGTAACATTATGTACCCATCAAAGGAGATCTGGATCAAAGATCCAGTCAGGAATGCAAGAGCTTCCAAACTGACAAATAAACTCTTTCTATTACCCCATACTGTTGTGATTTCTGCATATATCATATACATTTAAAAATAGTACTTCTTTCAATATGTTATTGAGATTGTGGTTTTTTCCTTCCTTCTCAAAGATCAATACTTCTGTTATGTTGAGATCAGTAGTGCAGGGCTCAGAGAAGAGCAAAATGAGAACTCTCACATGTGAAATATGTAAACTGAATTAACAAGGACAGGTGGTCAGAAACTGAATGAAAAACTTGGAAAAAAATAATCGTTTGTATTTTCTAGTCAAAATATTTAGTTTTCTTGATGGAAGACTTAAACTTTGATAAATGGAAGTTGTCATTTCAAAACCACATTTTGACATAGCATGTCAGGTTTCTTTAACCACCCCCCAAAAAGAAGAAAAAGAAAAAAGCCCCAAAGTCTAAAGCTGAATACCTTTCAAGTTGAAGGAAAAAGGTAATTCCTCTATGAAATGTAGACTTGTATTATTTTTTTCATAAAATAACAGCCTGGGCTCATATACTTATGCATACATACGACAAATCAAGATTGCATCAGCAACATGCATTGAAGCTTTTGAAAACCTAATTTGGAACTTAATGTTCCCTCAAGTTAGCTTTTAGCCCTGTTTCCTAATAAAATGAGATATTCACAGTGCTTCTCTCTACCAGACACTCCACCAAAAAGCATTGAGCTTGTCAGCATATTTCAGTCAAATTCAAGACAGGTGTAGAAGTTTGATTAATACTTAATAGCACTACATATTTCATTAAAATTGATGGAGGAAAGAGATTCAGATCTCTATCTATGCTAAAGAAAAGGCCTGTGCCCTCTTCGTTAGCAGCCACATAGCTGATCAGCTTCCAATAAGTCTTAGCTCACTGAGGTAAGAGCTACATTTACTGCAATGGCTGGTTATTCAAGAAAAGCAAAGTACAAAGGAAAATCATATTGTTCTGAAGCAATTTTCTTGTACAGCTATAAAGGCCTGTTCTAGGAAGCTCAGTTTCATTAGTTTTTAAGACTGTGTAGAGGGCAAATAAGTTTTCCTGAATAAAACCATCTCCTGTGCTAATCCATCTACCTTTATCTTTTTTGCCTAGCAAGAAATTATCACCAGCGTTTTGGAGAGAAGGAGTTGTTCAGGCCTCCTCTTGTGCTTTCAGATAAAGACTTCTGCCAGCGGAAACTGTACCCCAAAGACACTTAGGTTCACAGCTGAGGAGAAAACATTATTTCTGAAAGGACAGTTAGGCACTGCAGTAGGAATTTATTTTTTCTTTGGTGAGGTACATAGCCCACATTATCTAATCATCATGCTGCAAGGTATTCACTGGGGTGGCTGCAGGAGAAGAAGAAAATATTTCTTATATGAGGCTGTACTGTGGGACATAGCTAAGTGAACTTGTTTGATAAGCATCAGTGCATGGGTAAGACATGATCTGTTTTATAGGTATTGAAGATTTCACTATGGCTTTTTTCAGATTGTTTCCTGAAGTACCCCCAAGTCTGGATAATCATCAAATTCAGAAATCCCTGCTCGCAGCTGAGGCCAACCCATGTATCCATTTGCACCACCAGCAACTAAGGCGGCAAATTCCTGCTCAAGAAAAACCATGTATAAAGCCTACTCCTCAGCTGCACCTTAGCATGCAGGCTATTCTCCAAGAACATGTATCTTCCTCCAGTATATGACCTCAAAAAAACCCCAACTTGACTTGTACCCACTGTGCATGTGGCTGGGAAGAACTTTCAGAAGTCTCTTGTGAGATTTTAGGAAGCAGTCTCAAAGACTCGAGAACCTCCTTTTACAGCTGCACCATTATTTTAACGTAAACTTTAGCGCAGGCTGTATAGTTCTCCGAGATGCTGGGCTGGATGAATCATGCTGAACTAACCTGAAACCCACTGAATCCAGATGACATCGTATCTTTGTGAGGCTGGAGTGAATTCCTGGAGACTTTTGCAATAATACATCTCTACTCTGTCCTCCTTGCCCTGCAGGTAGTTTGGGACCTCAGCCAGGAAATTCTCCATCATATCCACCAGTTCCACACTCTTGAAAACTGGTAACAGGACATGCTTGCTGATACGTCCTATCCCAGAGCCGCAGTCCAGGGCACGGTTGGTACCAGCTTTCCCCACCCCCTGTGGGATACAAGAAAATAATTTGAAATTTGAAAAATACCACGTGAAAGATCATAGCAACTGTGTTATTCACTATGGCCTGTAGTCCATCAAACCTAGTGTCTTGTCTCCTTATCTGTGCAGGGCTGTTGCAAGGTTGATAAGAACGTGGAACAGTATCAGTACAGCTTTGGGTACCTATGTGTGAGCAGAGCTGGGCTGCTCCATTCTCAGGCTGCTGGTGATGGGACTTCTTCATTGCAGCCCTGCATTTATTGCTGTACAGTAAGGGGTTTTTTTGATACAGGAAGAGACGTTATCTTTCACAAGCCTCTAGCTTTCTCAGAAGATCCACTGGCCTTTGTGAAGTCCTTCCAACTTCATCTGTCAAACATTCATACCTCATAGCCAACTACATGGCTAGATAAGCCTCATTCTGAGCCCTGCAAAGGCTTAACAAAAAAATAAGCATTCACCAAATACTGCATGCAAGAAGTCAGTCCTGCAGCACAGAATTCCCAAGGTGCCCACGGACACCTCTGCAGATACACAGCATCCTTGGGATCAAAGTGCAGTTTTCAGAACAAGCTGTGTTTGAACCAAGATCCTGGAGTTGTAAGTAACTTATGACAAGAAGTTTGGACTGGAGCATATACAGAATTTCTTTTTTAGGCATAGATACAGGAAACATGTTACAGTGGATTTTGCTTAACTGTTTTTCTTCATAAATATCATCTCTGGACAGAGATCAGACATGAAAAGATGTGACACAAAGGCTATGTCTATGAGAAAAATAATGAGTCACTGTAAAAGAAGCTTTATAATGAAAGCTGTATTTCACCCCTAAAGCTTCCATTCTAGCTATAAAAAGGCTCTTAAGAGCCTGCTGCTGTTCTGTAAAACAGAAATTTTAAGTCTGTACGTGCACTGACTGTGGGACTGGAGCTCCCTTGGCCAAAGTTATCTATTAAACAAATATATTAAAAGCAAATGTAAACACTTTGTGCCTGTCCCCTGGAACTGAGTGTTGAAGTGAATGCTATGGGCCAAAGTCCCAGCTGCAGCTTCACTGCTCTTACAGGAAATAAGCCCAGGAAGAGTCCTGCTCTTCCTGCTTATTGGGAGACCCTCTCTGTAGTGACCAGCATAAATCACAAAACTCACCACTTTTTTGGCCTTGCTTCAGCGGGTAATTCAGTAGATTATTAAGGTCAAAGGACAGTATCATCAATGACACGACTATGAATAGCCCGGCAAAGCATCCGGTTACATAGAGTAACTGTATAAAGAGCACAAGGACCTCAGAGGCTCTCACCACTCTCCATGGCTGCTAGTCCCAATTTGTATACCTAGTAAGACTAATCTCCCAATGTGTGCAAGAGTCTACAAGCCTTTGGCCCTGTTGGACTCCGGAGACTACCTGTTTGTAGTTAGCCAGAAAATGTGAGCCACTCTTCATTCACAGGCTGCACTTAGAAGCATGTGGCTCTTACTGAGGACCAGACTAAGCTGTAACAAGGAGCTCATGAAAGGAGAAGGAAGTGTGTTTTGGATCTTTACAAGGTGGATTTCCATGTCGTTTGCTGGCAGATACATACAGGCCTACACTGATGTGATTAAGGAAAAGTCTTTGAGAAAGCTGGTGAGAAAACCAAAACAACTAACAGAATTAAACAAAAAGCCATATAGCTTCTTTGACATTTGTGTTTCAGAGAACCTACAGTCACAGTACCTCACTCGAAACAGGAAATTCATCTCCCATGATGCGTCACGACAAGGACCTCTCATGACACATCTCCATTTGCCATCAAGAAGAATGAAAGGGAACAATCATGGGAGATGAAGCTTGATCCCACACTTCGCTGAAAGGGAGCAACAGCTTCAGGCAGTCAGTTGGGAAGCTCTGTGAAGCACCACGGCTCCGTTTATAATGAAAATGTTGACATAATTCCATGTTCAGCTAATATATTTTCAGTTTGGGAGTGCTCAGAGCTTTGACAGGGTATTAACATTTTCTTTGGAAGGCAATCATTTTCCCAAAAGCCTAATTGAGTTGAAAATCAGGCTCCTTATTTTAAAAAATAGTATAAGTGAAAATTCTAAGCCAGAACAGGCTTCAATATTTAAGACTGACTGCTCTTCTCATTACCTGCTTCCCATTTCTCAGAATCACTTTCATTAAAGCTAAATAGGGCACTCACAAATTTCCTTAGGGATAAAAGAGTTGTGAAATATGTTCCTGATGCTACTTCAGGTCTTGGAAGGGCAGGAAGACAGTGTAGATAGGTAGGATAAAAAAGAAATCAAGAGTTCAAGAAATAGATAAACATCACAGTGGTTTACTTTCTACATGAAAAAAAAAATCTAGGTTTTCAACAACATCACTTCCATTCTCCTGACCAAACAGAAGAAAAATAATTTTCAAAAAGCATGTCATTCAGTAAGTAACCAATCAGGCAGGTGAAGTGAGAGCAAGAACGGGAGAAACCGTTTAGGGCAGAAAGGGAGCTATAAAGTTAATATAATCTCCATCTGTATTATTTCACACACCTATAGCTCACAACTGTTCCTGAATTAATGGTTTCTTTGTTTTCTTTATTTCCTTTTTTACACATTACCTCCGGATTAGGCACTTGAAAACACAGTGTCTATGTGGACATTAAGGCTTTAACTGGCATTAATGCACTGCCATAAATATGCAGTGCTATAGCTCTGCTGATAACCCTTCAAGTATGACTGGACCTAAGACAGCCCCTAGCTTGTCTGTACAGTGCTCTTGGCTCGAGTCATGTTGCTCTTGGTTTGAGTTCTGCCCACACACACATAAAACCTCTTAACTTGAGCACAGTGGCACTTTTAACTCAGTTTGACTCGCCTGGGAAGGAGGCAGGCTAAAATATAAGTGAAGTTCTTAGTCCTTTCTATAATTCCTTCCATGTGCCCAGGCAAGATAAATTCTCCAATGGTAAAGAACTCTGTAGCTCAGTTTACAGTGGTGCTAAGAATCATGCTAAGAAATGCCATACAAGAAGGTATGCAACATCAGTCATTTAAGGGAAATGTCACTGTGTGGCATTTCCACACCAGCCAAACTAACTCAAGAGGGGTAATTTGAGTGGAACTGGGCAACTGTTTTTTAAGGAGCACTAGTTTTGCCAGAAATTAAAGTTTTGGAAGAATAAAACTCTCTGTGAAACTGGTATTTCAAATCTAGAGAACAGTTATAGCCAAAAAACATGGGAAAGAATGTTGAAAATGTCAGGATACTTCTTTTTCACGACTTTCAAGGAAAAAAAGAAGCCTTGTCAACTTCTTATTTCTAAACAGCATTTTTCATTTTGGAACTGACTTGAACTCTTGAAAACAAAGGGAAAAGTGTTTCAGAGGGTAAAACAATAAAAGAAATTAAGTGAAATATGTTCAGTTGATATGAAACTCATTTTCCTTTTTTCTGATTTTGTTAAACTTCTCTTTAAAAAAGAAAGTATACTTTCTATTAGGGTGAAGCAAATAGCTTTTTGCTACCCTTATCACCTTATTGGAAAAAAAATTATAGAGTAATAAACTTGGGAAGACATAACTCAAATTAGCTTTCCAATAACGTCACCACTACAGAAAGCCAGTAAATATCCGTATCTGGTTGAGTAAGATTCAAATTGCAAGTAAGAAAGGAAAATAAACCACAAGTAACATTGCCAATTGACTGTATCTCAGCAGAGGACAGGCTTTATCAAACACAGAATTAGCAAGACATGCAGATTCCTTTCTGTTCCTTTTTTTTTTTTTTTTCCTAGTTTGATCTTGGCCATTCAGAATATCCTTTCTACCCCTGGCTATTAATAGGAGCAGAAACTCTGCTCTGGAGTATTTTGTATCTGTCATCACACCTGATGCATTGGGTATGATTTCTCTTTGGCATGTGAAGCTCTGCCACAGACTGTACTTCTTTCCTTTTCAGGTCTTGGAGAAGAGAAAGTGTAACAGTGTGATATAAAGCTGCTGTTCAGGAAAATGAATTTATATGATGTCTAGGAAGCATGAAATCTTTCCCTGAGTACATGCTTATGCACCACTTGAATTCCACAACCATTCTTAAAACAAGACTTAGGTAAAAGTTAAGGAATATGCCTTGAGCTGGCCTTTGTATTTTCTTATTTTGTGTTTGTAAAAAGCCTGACATAGCAAAGCTTTGAAATGTTGTGAAACCTTTTTGTATTAGCATTAATACAAATGACTGTTAATAAAAAGAATGTAGCTGTTCACTTGTGTTTTGCTGCCTCACTGTCCCCAAAGCCTCCCTCTATTAGGTACAGCAAATGTTGCCATCAGTTGCCCTTCACAGGATTTCTGTCTGTTGTTAAGCCACACTCATTTAAACTGTGTCCTTTTTTACACAAGTCTAATTAACCTATTGAGCTTTTTTTCCACAGTATATGAATAAAGGTCATCTGGCTATCCCAAATTTGTACATTTCAGCAGAAAATGAAAGATCTATAGTAGCATTACATAGGACCAGTCATTTTGTGAGCAGGAGAACTTAAGAAATATGTTTTCTTGTAGTGTTGTGGATTCTTTAGCATCTAATACCTTTGTTGAGCTAATTTTGTGGGCTTTTTCCCTGGGAAGAGGGAAGTGCAGTCAGAAGAGCATCAGGCTGCACTTTTAAAGATTTGCAGATTCCCAAAGACAGATTTAGGCATCAACGTGATTTTCAGAAATCGAAGTGCCAAGGGGATATTACTATTGCAGGTGCTTTTAAAGACCCACTTGACATCTCCTTGCATCTCCAGTCAAAGCAGACCTTTGAAGGCATTTATAGACCTTTAGAAATCTGCCTGCAAAGGTCCCCAGTGACACTGGAATGCTCAAGAAAGAAATATTTTTCCAATGAGTATCTTATTCTATATACTAATATTTGGGGGGGGAGGGATGGGGTTTGTTGCTACATTCTCAGAAATACCTATAAAAAGGCAAAACAGGAACTCAGCATTTAGTCTCAGCTACTTTCCCAAAGAGAATGCAAGAATTTCAGACAAACCTCCCACTGAAATCAGCCAGGGTTTTACATGAAAGGTCCCACTCCTGCACTGAGAATTAATCGCACCCCCAAACGCAGCTATAAGAACTCCTTGCACAATCCTCTTTGCAGCTTTGGGGTGTAAAAAAAGGATGCAAAGACATAAGGCCAGGCAAAACGTGTATTCACGATGATGAATGACCCGGCAGAATGCATTACTAGACCCAAGGACAGTTAGTTATGATCTGTGACTGTATATCAAATGTGACATACGATGCCATTTAACATATATGTGACTGGGCACAGTGCATGTCATTTATGACACATCACCACTGTTTCTTGCATAAGATGGGATTAAATGACTCACCCCAACAAACTTCCTGAGAAACTCCCTGGAGGATTCAATGTCTGTATTGGAGAGCTCAATGTAGTCTCCCATCATGCCCTCTTCTGTGGCTGGCACCTCCCGGTAGAAGTCTTTGGCCCTGGCGTAGAACTGCATCTCCCCATTGATAACTTGACTTGTCAATGCATAAAGTTTCACTGCAAGCAGACAGATCACTCTTTTATTGTTAGTGACAGTTATTTCTGGTTTAGTTTGTTGCTCTGGAGGCACAATCCCAAAGATCTATAAACTTAAGCTGAGCCTTCAAATCACCAAACTTCTGTTTCTAAAGCAAAGGTGGAAGGAAAGGTGTTGGATTTAATCCTGCAAGACCTTGAAGGGATACAGCCCCCCCTGGGCAAATTCAGTGCCTCCCAGGCTCAGACATCATTTGTGTCATCACATTATATTTTCACATAAGCAAAAAATCATTTCAAGTTAGAAGTGAACATGCATGCCAAAGAGAGCCAGGGGTTTGATTTGCTCCCAGAAAAGCTGTGAGCAGCGTTTATTGCTATGCAGGGTCATCATTTCTGCTATCACAAACCTCACTGTTCTGCAGATTTCCATATAAGCTTTCTAGCCATTGACAGCTGCACGGAGAGTGCACCAAGAATCGAGTGGATGAATGAGGCCCTTGCTCTGGTTTATTTTTAGTGATACTGTACAGCCTGTGGCACGGCAAGTAAGCTGAACCAAAGAGCAGATGGTAGTCTCAGGCCTAAATGAGTATACAGGGGGGGAAGACCATTCAGACGAGACAGTCCTAAATTTTCATCTGTCACAGATCAAGGAGCAAGATAACCAGTGGGTGATATACTAGAAAGTTCCTGTGTGCCAGAGGCTTGGATGCTTCTTTTCCTTGCTTGGCTGTTTTCCTGGTAATATACAGCAATCATAAGTTTGAAGCTGTTTTATTAAAATGTGTGAGCTTTGCTGTATAAAGGGCTATTATCCCTTGTTCTTAAAAAACCTGAGGTCTATCCTCCAAATCCTGGGTTTTTCTATACTTGATGTGCATCAGCATATCAAAAGCAGTTATGTTTTGTAGCTCAAAAGTTTGGATTGAGGCAGGCCATAAACAGGTTGCTTGGAAACCAGCACCTCCGACTGTTCCACGTGCACATACAAGTGTCCCTGGATGTACCACAGACCTTCTAACAAAAACACAGCTACAAGCCCCTGTGTGAAAGCTAAGCAATAAGGAGAGATGGAGTCCCACTGGGAACGAGTCTTTGCGAGCACCACCTTGTAGTGTGAGACCAGCCCCGCTACAGATTCCCAGCATGCTCAAGGAACTGGAAAGGATCCAGCAGCAAACACTTCTTGGGTTAACAGCAACAGAAAAAGGAGAGCTCCCTGCTGGCTGTGTACACAGAAGGACCAGAGAGCTGTACCCTGTCACTGCATCTTTAAAATTCCACAGGAGCGCTGCTGGTCACTGCCAGGAAGGGTTTGAATAGGCCAGGCCTTGCTTACACCAGCTGGGGAACAGGAATTATGCCCTCCACGCAGAGGAGGAGAACTAGGCCAGAGGCTCTGAATGTAAGCCTGGAATGTATTTATTGAGGGCAAGCAAGCTCAGCAGGGAATGATAAGTGTGTGCCTGCCCATCCTCAGCAGGAGAATGACATTTTGGAGGGAAATGAGGGGGGACAAAGGAAGTAGGATGGGGAATAATTACCACCAAGGACCACTCAGAACAGAATAGTGCTATTGGGTTACAAATAAGCAGCATGCCCGGCATATCCTTCATCCAACAAAAGCAGCATTACCAGCCCCTCTTGTCATCACCTGCTTAAGTCAACTGCCGAACGGATACTATTAAAGCTTTAATCCATTACACATTTATGTTATGCCTGAGAAATTTATACCACAAGAAGCACTGAGCCCAGCAAGGGTCAAACCTGGGAGTTTTACACACTCCACTGATTGTATTCACATACTCTGAAGAAACCATTGAGCTGAATAAATTAATACGAAAGGGGCAGCAGCCAATCCCCAGCACAATTTGGCCAGGGTGGCTCCTGAGCCTGGGAAAAAGACTCCATCAGTGGCTGTGATTCTTCCAGTAAACGATCTCCATCTTCCCCCAGGAGCGGCACCATCTTGTTTTTCTCTGTGTGTCCTTTTTCTCCATTTCAGATGCCAGCCTTTCTGATGAACAGAACAGAATCCCTGCATGTTGGCTTCGCAAGATCTTCCGTATAAGAGTCCAATGATGATTTCTAGGGCTTGTTTAATGGAGCTATCAAGGGACAGTGATTTATCCCGCTTTGGTAGCCTGAAGGGAAAGGCATTTACAGGCTGTCTGCACACTAGGACAGGGTGTTGCAGGCAGCTGGCAGCATGCACAACAAATATTCAGAGTCCTTCTACTCAAAACACGAGCTTGACCCAAAGCAACACATGGGGATGATATGCTGCTCAGGATATCAGATCTGTGCTGTGTGCTCTCAGATTTCTCACTCAGAACCAGTATCAGCCTTGCAGGATGCCGGCTGTGCCTTGCATGCATACACCAGTTGACTGTGGCTCCTCCCAGGCCAGCTGGGGCCCCAGAGCCCTGCCTGACCGTGCTGGCATCGGAAACCAGCTCTGGACTTAGCATCCATAGGGCCTTCTCTATGCATCAAACTTCACAAGGATCTTTTTATGCAAATCTCCCACCTGAGGGCATGCAAGGACTCAGGCTAAAGGGTGGCACTGTATCTAACGTCTTCTCCTGCGGACCCACAGTCTCCCTCCTGCAGTGTGCAATCTATAGAGATGATTTCCACCTCTTGCTGCCTCAGTGTTACTCCTCCCTCTCATGAATTTGCAACGCTGCCAACTCTCCCAATGCACAACCCAATTTTCCAGACACAACCAATCAACCTCACCTCTGATCTGCCTCGCAGCTGTGCCTGGCATGCAGGCTCCAGCACAGGACCAGAGGGAGATGGAGATTTGCCAGTTTGCAGGAATCTACCCTAAAAGAGAAGTGGGAGGAGGCGCACATGTCCTTGGTGGCACTTAGTGTTGCAGCTCTGCTCTAGTGCGCCTCCCCCTCATCACAGGACCTGTCTAGCCAGAGGCATCTCCCTTTCCATGACCCATGTGGGACTATCTCGTGCATCAGGAAATTAAATACTTGTGAGGTCAGTTATGGATGCACAGCCTGATTTCAATGAACTTTGTAAAGCAGGGCATTGGCAGGATAGGATGATGGAGGCTGCAGGTCTCAGACATGGGAGGGGGGGCAGCTGCCCTTCACAGACAAGGTTTTCAGTGTTAAGGCAGTTAACTTGTAAGGTTTAAGCTTAGAAATGTGTTTCTAGTGAAGTAGGAAGAAAGCTTTTTCATGGCACACTTGGTCTCTCAGCTGTATCTGCTGGCAAGTCCCCTAAGCGGAGACGGTTAAAACAAGCGCACTGCAAAAGCAGGCTGAGAACACGAACTGGCTCCCTAAAGGTCACTCCACTCATGAGACGTTAATAATTTTTCAGTCTCTGCAAACAGTCTGGATGGACAGTGATGATCTACAGCTGAGTGCCAACCCCTGAACTAGACAGAGAGTATCTACCAAAGTCATTTTGCCCTGAAAAGTCCAAAACATTACCTCTAATATGTTCTTATGGATCAGTTCAAAATTTTGTATCCCAGTGCATCTGATCTAAATACCTAGAGAAATGGACCACTTAAGAGCACCACGTAAGACTGGGTGCAATCCCAACCTGCAGTAGACTGTCCTATAGCTCTTGGTTGCAAGGTTTACTCAGCTAAATTTTCCCGGCAGAAGTAAATGTTGCAAGTAATTTTTTTGAAGTTTTTATTTGTGAACATTATTTTGTGGCTTAAACTGCTTTCTGCAAGATATTGAACTAATTCCAGTTTGGCTCAGTATTCCCTTTGAAATGCAACATCTGCTTTGTGTGTCAGTTGAAAAACAGTTATCTGGGTGCAGGGCAGAATTCACCTCTCTACTGTGGTCCGAGAACCATTTACATTCTGTTTTATAGAGGATGAATGTCAGCCCACCCCCAAAGCAGATTTTATTTACAGACACGTGCCTCACACATGGGAATATTTGTCTCTATGGACCGACCATTGAAGTTTTCCACTGCAGATCTCACCCCACTGGCACTGAGTCCCACAGCCCATGTAAACACATGCATAATTTCCAGCATCTGAGTAGCTCCATTAAAGTCCACTGGGCTTAAGGGCATTCACACACATTTAAGTACATTGTTGGATCAAGGCCTAAAGTTACTCACGTCTTTTATTTGTAACTGTTACCCTGGTCTGTAAACGTGACATGATTCTCTTAACAGGCTGTGGTATCAGATATACTCAGCTCATAAGTAAACATGCCTGAAAGTGCTCCACCACTGAACCTAGTGATGGAGCTGGGGCGGCATGCAGTCAGCATGACCTGAGGCAAGCTTTCTACCTTGCTGACCTCAGGCAGCACTGGAAGTTTCAATGTGAGGCTGGATTTCAGTGTTATTATTCATGTTTAGGGTTAAGGACACGCTTAACTACCCTACTAGGTCACAGTCTGAGTGTTGCTTTAGTTGTTTAACACTGTTTAAACAGAGATACCTGAATCTAGTCTTGAAGCTTGAGAAGTCCAGTTCATTTCTGCTCAGTTCCACTGAACTGATGTGGAAAATGTTATTCTGCAGAGATGTTCAGACCCACCACACTCTGTCCTCTCCATCTCAGAGACAACTGGATCACAAGTTGGAAGGAACCTAAGGAGGTCTCTAGTCCAAACTTCTGTTCAAGCAGGGACAGACATGAGGTCAGATGAGGTTCATCAGGACTTTATTCAGCTAGATTTTGAAAGCCTCCAGTGATGGGGGATTGTACAGCCTCCCTGGGCAACCTGTTCAAATGCCTGACTGCCCTCATGGGGAAAGTTCTTCCTTATAGCCAGTCTGAACTTCTTTTGTTTCCATTTATGGCCACTGTCTCTTGCCCTGCTGCCTCACACCACTGTGCAGAGCTCAGCTCCATCTTCTTCATGATCTTCTTGTAGACACTGACAAGCTGGTATTTGGTCTCCCGGAAGCTGTCTCTTCTAGTTGAACATGCCTCCCTCCCTCTAGTGTCTCTTCACAGAGCATGTGCTCCAGTTGCCTCACCACCCTGCAAGTCATCGGACTCACCCCACGTCATTTCCTGGCAGTTCAATACTCCATGCACATGGTCAAATGACTGCTCCACAAAAGGGGATAATCACTTCCCTTGATCAACTAGCTACGCTTTTGTTAATATGGTCCAGGATACTGTTGGCTGCCTCTGCTGCCAGGACACGCTGCTGATTGAAGGTCAGTTGCTGTCTACCAAAACCCTATCAGCAGGGCTGCTCCCAAGACAGCCACTGCCCAGCCTGTGTTGTTGTTGCCTAGGGTTCTTCTTTCCAGGTACAGGACTTGGCATTTGTCTTTGAATTTCAGTGAATTTGAATTTCACTAGGTTCCCACTGTCTCTTTCCTCCAGTCTATTGGATGGCAGTCCTGACCTAGAACTTGTGGGCAAGTCCTGCCAGTTGGTCGCAATCTGCAAATCTGATGAACAAGCAGTCCCCACCTCCTTCAGGTTATTGAGAAAGATGTTAAACAGCACAGGTCCCAGGATAGACCCCTGCGGTACTCCACTGACCTTGAGATTTGACCATGACTTTCTCAACAACTTTCTACCCATCTGATTGTCCACTGATCCAGATCATGACATCCTAGCATGCTGTGAAGTTTCTTGGATGTGTATGTGCAGTGCATGAGCTACCTCACAGTACCTGTCCTTACGCACACTTCTACCTCATGACAATGACCATGGAGTAACAGACATGCTGCATGTTCACGTGAAGGCTGGACTCACAATGACTTTTCCATGGGGTCAAACTAATTTGGACAGGATGGCAATAAGCTTGTAAGCTCTTTACTGAAGTTTTAATGATCCAGGTCATGAAAAGCCTGGCAGAGGGGATCTCTAGTCTGATGGGAACATTTTACAAAGCTTGTTGGCTGGGAATAGAAATTCAAATAAAATTCAGACAAGAAATCAAATCTCATTTTACAAGAGTGAAGCAATTAGGCTTGGGAACAGCTTAGTGATGGACTGATGAATTCTCAGTCATTTACAGCCCTTAAACCAAGGTATTTTTGTCTTCATAAATATATACTCTGACCCAGTCACAAGTTACAAGCATGATGCAGTTACTTCTACATGAAATTCTAAGCTAAATGTTCATAACGGTACCTTCCAGCCTTAAAATGATCTATTAGTACTTACACTAACAGTTAACACTGTAGCAAATCCTGCTCAGTTTCTAATATGTTGTGTTTATTTTAAAAACAAATGAAAGAATAACATTTTCAAAGACTTCATGAGATTCCATCAACTTATGATGACTTTCCTTCCTCTCCATCTTTCCCGCCTTTCCATTGTTTGTAGCTACCTACCACTAGGGATAGAGTATTTATCTTCCGCGTTTCATTTTAAACAGCTGCAGATACTGCTGCATGTGAAAAGTCGGATCAAAATACAGATAACACAGAAATGCTTTTTCTCTTTACAGGACTCATGAATTCTAGCATCTTGAGCAGAGGTCTCCCTGGGGTCTGTATAGTTTCACACAATCCGGTAAGATAATCCACTCGCCTAAATGGATCATCCAGTTGGGAAGGAGCCCTCAAGAATTCACTGTGAAGAGTAGCTTAACAGCTTTGCACAGACATGTCCTTTCCATCTTAAAATTCCTACAGTTCTAACACTGAGTGGAAGCTATACCGTCCTGGGGAAGTTTTGTGTCTTATTCAGGGTTGAATTTTCATAAGAAATGAGCATTCTTTTTCTGCATAGAAAAAAAAAAAAAGTCTTGGCATCCTGTACCAGATGCTTTCACCAAAATCTGGCTATAAACAAACATTTTGGAAGCATCTTCCTTCCAGATAACAAACAGTAGGTTAGACAGCCTGCTGCAGAGATTGGGATTTCAAAGACTTGAACAAAAATTTTCAAAATGGTTACCTTTCAAGCCCTTGTCCGAAACACCAAAAATGACAAGGCTAAGGACATACTGCACAACAACAAAACAGGCATGAGGCAACAGAAAGTAAGGCCTGTCAGCTCTGCTAGTTTGGCACTTGTCCTTCCAAGTTCCAAACAGGTCAATGTTTTTTTTACTTAAACAGTGACAAAAAAAGGAACCATCAGCCAGAAGCCAAACTTCCTTTCACTCTTGTGGTCTTTCCCTTGCCCTCCGCTATTTAGTTAAAACAAGAGGATACTGAATTAGAGGGAGCTGAGAGAGTACCGAATGGTTTAGCCTGCACAGTTGTCTCTTTAGCCAGGCTTCTCAAAACTACTGCTGACTGTCATTAATGTGTCTGCACTCTACCACCTAACATGATACGTCTTTGCAGAGCACAGTCACACATGCACACAGACGCTCCTGCCCACCGGCTACTCACCCAGGGGAAGCTTTTCCAGCAGATAAAGGTAACTCTGAAAGAAGTCATTTCGGATTGCCGTATGCAAGACGAAGGACATACTGTGCCGACAGAGTTCTTCATCTGTCTTGTGCCAGCGCGACTTAAAGGCCAAATGTGCTGCTTTATACGCCATGATGAAGATGTTTTTTGCAAGGGTGGACAGTTGCTGTGGCTCGTGCTCTCTGGAGGACCTGTCCTTCTGAAGAGGCAGAGACAGTGTCATTTAAATTGTGGCAGTGTGCTGTCATTCTATATCGGGGTGTGTGTCTAGAGCAGTGCAGGGGGTGGAGGCGGGTGAGAGGGGAGCGAGAAATGCTGGCTGTTGGCACTGGCTCAGAGTAATCTCTGGAGTGTCGCCCTCTGAAATGAGCAGGTGCTGGAAAGTGATAAAAAACTCAACCAGGAAATTGCTTAGCCAGGGTAAAAGTATATCTATTCCAAAAAAGAGTGGCTTTAATTCAATTACATTTTTTCTAATCTACTCAGCCTTCACTTCAAAGGAACGGAGATATTATCCAGGATCTCCTATCTTCCTCTTTTGTATTTCACAGGGTGATTTTGTTTCTCTGTCTCTCCCGCACTACGTGAACATGCCTCTACACAAGCTGTGTGTCCTAATAAACTGTGAATATAGCAAGCAAAGAAAAAGCAACAGGATCAACTTCACGCTTTGCCACTGTGCACAGCAGGGCAAGCCACTCTCTGCACTACAGTCTGCAAGGTTCATTTAATCTGTTTAAATGGTACGGACTATGTCATCAGCAGAGGCTGGCTGGAAGAAACTGCCGTCTGGGAACACAGGAACAGTAAAGCCAGGGAAGGGTAAAAGCTTCTTGCTTTAGCTAACAAAGTACACAGAAGAACAAAGGGAGATCAACTGCCCATTAATAAACTTAGACAAATGTGTTTGCTGGAAAAGGGCTTCTTTCTGTCCAGGCCACTACAGCAGGCAAAATTCTAGAAGAGGGGGAGTATGGTGAGAAGCTGAAGTGCTTCTAGGATGGAGACTACTAAGCTGCTGAAAGGGGCTGTATATCCTAAGTATGTCCCATCCCAGAGGAAGATCAGACCCTCAGGGGACAGGAGAGACAGGTACTGCTTCAAAACCTTGTTTGCCCTTTGGTAGTTCAGGCACTCAGTGTGGTACAGCTCCAAGCCTCCTGACTTGCAAAGGTACCAGACAGGAGGATGGGGGCTCTCTACTGACTGGACTGATCTGCACATACTGTGCCCATGAGGGTTTCCCTGCTTCAAGCTGTTTATTCCAGCTATCTGCAGCGTAACCACACTGCAACACAGCAACACACCATCAGAAAGTTGGATGTTTCCAGTACCAAAGGGCTGCCATATGCCCTGAGCAGTACTGTGGCTCCCGACAAATAGCTGATCAAGCTTCTGTGAGCAGAACAAAGATGACCTAGCCTCCACCAAGGAAAATCGCTAGTAATTCAGCTACAGATGATGCTAAGCAGCATTTAGCAATGCATCAATTAAAGCCTATTTTCCAACACGACTCTCTTCCTTGGTGCAGTCAATCTCTGTATCTCTGCTTTGATATTACTTATTAAAAAACATTTAGGGGCAAAAGCATGCCTGGGTATTACTACCTTTCTTGTTTCTCCAACTTTCATCCCAAACTACTCATTCTCACCTAACTGTATTGGCACCCTCCTCCCTCAGCTGTTCCAGTCTACATGATCATGCAAATGTGTTGGTGAACAGATCAGTGAATAAATCTTATTCTTTGACGTGGGATCAGTTCCCCAATGCAGCCCAAAGCTGACACAAAGGAATTTGTCATGTGCTGCAGTATGGGGGCTGGAACAGCCACCTGGGATGGTGGTGTGGAGGAAGCAGCCACGCAGCCACAATACGTAGTGGCCTTACCAATCTCGCACACCTCCTCCCTGTGTCCTGTCAGAGAGGTGTGCTGGAGCGGGTTCCACCACAGCCAAAGGTAATCTAAATACTGGAAGACACATTTCTATGCTCCCACCCCTCCCTGCTCAGGCACTCCTGCTGTTGGGGTCTCTGCTGAGCCATTTCAGGTTGCTCATCAGTTGGCTTTTCCTGTCTGGTCAGCGCTGTGAATCAGCTCAGTGCGGAGCTTACAACTGCCAGAGAAGTGCAAGAAGGGAGGCAGAAATATACAGCTGAGGATGGGCTGGGAAGAGTGGGATCTCGGCGATGATTAGATAAGCTCAAGTGCTGCTGCATCAGTCCGAGCCCTTCCTTGAACAGAGGGCGATGGTCCTCATACAGCCTTAGAAATTTCAGCCATCCCTTGAAATAACTCAGTCTCAAATTTCTCCCTGGTTGTGTAGCTATCAGAGAACACCAGGCTCTTTCCAACTAATTTTGAAATATCTGGGCCCAGACACAATCCTGGTGTATGTCCTGATTTTCTCACAAATCTGGCCCTTTCTCTTTGCTTATCTATTTTCAGCCACTCACCAGACAGTGTGCCAGGAACAGATGAGTCAAGACAGCATGCTAATGCTTTGGAAAGACGTTGCACGAGCTTACTTTGTCACCGACAAAAGACACTCCAAGGAACTCAGAGCCCACCTGTTCTGCATGTTTCACATTGGTCATGGCTGCTGTTTTGGCAATGCCCATTGTGTAGCAAAGTGACCCCTCCTCTTAGAGACAGCAGTGACTCCAAGCATGAAACCTAAGCCCTGACATGTCCTACTGGAGTCAAATGCTGGGCCAGCACTGTGGAGAGTGCTGGGAAACCAGCCCCAGGGCTCCCCATAGCTTTGGCACCCATGAGGTAGGTCCACAGGGGCCTGGGCTTTTACATGGCACACGTACAACTGCACCTCTCTTTCCAAGGTGCCATTCTCAACAAGTATGTCAGAAGCAACAGTTTACAGGATTAGTTTTTCAGGTTGAATGTTGGTTAGAAATCTTTTTGATAAATTAGTGGTGGGTTTGACTCACAGTAGTCCCCTCCACACAAAAACAGTGAAGATCTACAGAAGGCTGAATAAACACTAATTCTATTTATTCTATTTGCATGTGATCAAGACTAAGTCCTTCTTCCAAACAGCTCTATAATCTAAGAGATACTGTGAACACACACTCAGTCCTCAGATCTTAGTGCAGCTCTTAGCTGCACTAGGTGAATCACAACAGCATCAAGCCTTTTAAAGCACTTTCAAAGCACTTCCTATTGCTTTCAAAGGTCAGGCAGAAACACAGATTTGTGCCCAGAAGTGCCTGAAAAAGGCCACAGAAATAGCAGGGGTATCTTTTTCAAAACATGGATGCTATATTCTTTGCCTGTTGATCAACGGCAGCATCCTAATGTCTCCTGCTAAGATCAACTCACAACTGCTTCAATCTCCTAACCCCACGTACTGAACAGCAGTAGTATCAGTCTACCCGGAAGCTGCAAACAATTCAAGCACTATTATATACCCTGACATCTCCATCAACAAGAAGTGTGGGGCTTGAGTATGGGCTCAGTTGCACCCATACTACTTGTAGGATTGGTGCTGAGATGTGAACAAAACCCACTCCTCAACTTCAGTTGCCTTTCCCAAATGGCTATTTGATTTTTTCTAAAGCTGAAGCCAGCTAGCCACCTTTTTCAGTTGGTAGTAAGGACACTGAAGAACCTGGAAAAACTGAAGCACTACACTAAAATAACAGCAGACACAGCCATAATGCATGACAGTCACTGGTTCAAACAGCTTCTGGCCTAAAATATGAATGTGCTTGCATTTATGTGGGTAAACGAATAGTTCTTCCACGTGTTTTCTTCCTTCCCATGAGATCAAGCAATTCTAGGACATCAGGTTTACCACAGATTAAAATGAAGGATCAGCTAGAGTGGCTTCTTGTTAAAATACCTGCAGCTGATCTCTGCCTGGGGGGAGCAGGTTTAAAATAAGGGATCAGATGGTTTATGATGAGACACTGCAAGATCCAAGGCAGATCTGTTTGTTGGAACAGCAGAGTATTTAAAGAGAAGGTGGACTTATATATGGACTTTATATTAGTAGGTAACCACCTGTCTCTGGAGATCTGAGCTGTACACACTACTTCTGAAACACATCAGTTGCACAGAAGAGAGAAGGGAAAACACATGCACTAGCTCCACATATCGTGCAGGTCACAAAGGGTCAACTTTGCCTTTAAATGACTGTGTTCTGCTTACAAAACACCTGGAACACAACCTGATTTCCACACAGATGAGCCATTAGGATTGCTGTAAGATGTCTCTTTATCTTAAAACTGCCTCTATATTAATTCTCCTTCATGCTCACACCTGATGTATGCTGTCAGGAATAGATGTGGTTAAAGCAAGTAACTTTTGTTTTATCTTTGACAACAAGTTTTTAAAAGTTCCTTAAAACCACAGGACCATGTTGCTAGAAGAGGGAAGCAAAGAGCACACGTGCAGGTATGAGGGCAGTGAAGAAGAGCTGCACTTTGGATGGCAAGTGACAACCTTTACAATGGACTTTACTGCAGCCAGAAAAGCAACTGCCTGGATTGTTCTGACCACAGCTTCAGTGACTTGTTCAGAGCGACAGCGTATGCCAGTGTCTGGATGTCAAGCTGGGAAAAAGTAATATGACAACAGATGCACTAATTTTCTGACTTGAAGTCCAGAACTCTTACTCACAATCCTCACCCACCTAAACTCCACTCATGGGTCCAATGAGACCCAGCAGTCTTCAGGATTATTACTGTGAAAATAAAGTAGTTTTGAGTTGTGTCTGGAATTGAGAAAAAATAATGTTTGGGGTTGATGAGAAACTGAAATATTTCTTTTTTCTCACCCAAAAAAGAAATCTGTATCAGGCCAAACAAAATGTTTTTGTTTGTTTGCAGGGCTATTTCCCTTCTTCCACTTCTTTATTTGTTTATTTGTAATTAAATTTAGGTAAATTTGGTTTCTGCATATGATTTACAAGTGCAAACAATAATAATGTTGTTGTCACCCGTAGAATAGTCAGTCTTGCAAAATCACTCTGTGGCAAAAGGACCCAAGGAAACGCAGAGCAAAACAGGTCCCTGGGCAAAGACCCAACTTTGGGATGGGACTTCTGATGTCTCATGAGAAACCCTTGCTTTGAACCACATTTCCAAAGCAGAGTTCACTGCCTGTAGGTCAGGATGACTCACGCCCTTTAGGCCTATCCTGCACAATTCCCGTGTGCTTTCACGGGTGCAGTCACAGCAGCAATCTGTTATCATTTATACAATTGGAATTTAGCAATCTGGAATTCCATCTAAAGAAAAAAACACAGCATGTGAGCCCTATGGGTAAATACATTATAATTCATGTAAATGAAATTGGCCAGAGCTTTATCCCTGTGGAGAGAATACACAGCTCTTTCCCTCTAATCCTTCTAGCTCTGAGGCCAACACTAAATTACATTTTTAAGGGAGTGAATGAAACCACTCTTAGGTAGGAGTGGGAGCCTGTCTCAAGCACTTTGACAGTCACAGCGGGACTCTGATTTGGAGATCCATAAACAGTATGCTAACATAAATAGCGATATTTGGGGAGGACTCCTGCATGCTTTGGCTGTGAGGATTTTATTTGGTTCTGGTGAGGGACTCTCAGTAGTGCTGGGGCTGAAGGGAAGGAAGGGCAGGGTTCCTGATGAAACTGCAGCAGGGGCTGCTCTGTTGCTCTTGATAAGAAGCATGACAGCTGTGCCCACAACATCTGGTTTTCATTGAACCCTAGTGAGAGTTCCTTGCTGAGTCTCTTCCACCCCATATGTGGTGGTTTAATTGATGGGAGCCTGAGAAGGTTTTAGGTCCAGCACGGAATGCCGCCTTTCACTGTGATATGTGACTCCAGATACAGTAAGGGCTGGGTTGCTTAGAGTCGTCTTCTGAAAGCATTTCTTCCCAATGTTGCATTTTGCATATATTGCCCTCTGTTGGCTCAAGCGCATGATAAAGGTCCTTTTCTAGGTGAAAGCTAACAAAAATCTCCTTCTGGCTGAGCGGCAGGGTTTGTGGGTTTTGGATAATGCAGGATCAAGGTAGCTGTAGCCTTGCGCATGTGTGTGCATAGCTCATATCCCCCCCACAGCTCTGCATTTAAAAATGCAGGCACAGCTCTTTAACTGAGGAGGAAGGAGGTCTGGAGACTGGCTGCCTCAGCCCTGGTGGACTGCACGTAACAAAGAAGAGAGCTTTAAGGAGTGACCAAAGGGGATAGTGGTTTGGTGAGCCAGGAAAAAGAGGATGTTGCACACTCAGGAGACAGCACAAAAAGCAATACAGAAAAGCCTGTAGGAGAACTGGGCAAGTGGGAGATAAACTAGTCTTAAATGGCTTTCAGCTTTGGCATGCAACTGCCAGAAATGCTTTAGTAAAAAAGTCTCTCAAGGCTTTATTTTCAATTCCAAAGCAAAAGAGATGGCAACCCACACCGTCAAGGCTCCTTCTGCACACAGCATGGCCAGAAAAACATACCTTTCTACTTCCTCTCAGCTGGATCCTTCCTACCTAAGGCATATGACTGACCCATGTGCTCAGACCAAAAAGCATCCTGCCCAGTTACCTTGTCTCTGACAGCAAAGCGCAGCCATGCCACGGGAAACAGGCTAAACCCATGAGCTAGGAAATGTGCTTTGCCTGGTTCTTAGCACTTAATATGCTGCTCCTGCACAGAGCCAGACCAGGTATTTTCCTGAACCCTTAGAAGGCCCAGGCATGAAGGCCTCCACCCTGGGCATATCAGGGCACATGCTAGTGCTGTGACATGAGAGTGGTGATGCCAGGAGGAGACAGCCTTTTTCTGGAATGTCAAAATCACCACAAAACAGAAACTCCAACCTGAGGGTGTAGAGAGTGCAATGGATAACAGAGCCATAGAAAGAAGTGATATGGGTAAACCATGGGTTAGAGAGATCATATAACCTTCTGCAA
The DNA here is from genome assembly GCA_013400335.1 of Eurystomus gularis. NCBI lineage: Eukaryota > Metazoa > Chordata > Aves > Coraciiformes > Coraciidae > Eurystomus > Eurystomus gularis. The sequence continues at coordinate 185,648 of VZZY01010580.1, forward strand.
TATGCTTCTCTAGTAAGAGAGGCTGAGATGTCAAGATCCAGGCTTTCAGATCTGGAGCCCTGTGGACCTCTCCCTGCTGTTGGCTAGAGCGGCAAACCTCAGACTGGCATTTTTCTGATTTCGTACAGCAGCACATTTCACAGCAGTGCTGGAGAACATCCTTTTTGTCAGGGCAGTTAAAAGTGGACCGAAAAATCCATTGTTCTGCGAGTCATAGAGCAATATGACACAGTTTCTTTTAGGTTTGTGTCTCATTGCTTCTGCCTGAAATAAGCCCCATACCTCCCCTCACTTGCCATCTATCGTGAAAGATATCAATCCACCCTGGAAAAGAAACTGCCTGTGCTGCAGCCAGTCTGGAGCTGTTCCACGACAGCTTGGCCAGCCTGTTCATCTGTGCTGTCTGTCTGGCTAGTGTGCACAGATTGACTGACCCCTCGCTGCTGCCAAAGAGCTGAACTATGCTTAACTCTCCCTCAGCACAGTTCCTATCATGGGTCTCTCTCATCTACCTGGCAGCCAGCGCACACAAACCTCTAGAAACTTCATTAACTTTCAAACTCTGTGGACATCTTTCAATGGTGATTGCTCCTGGCCAACATGTCATTAAGTTACTAGAGGGAGGAAGAAGAGACCTGATGAATGCATGGATAGGTAAGGCAAGATAAAACTTATTTCCTGAGGAGGCCACAGGAAAACAGGCTGAAAGGAAAAAAGCAAAAGTTCACTGTAGGGAACAAATCTGACAAACAGTCTTGCAAGGCCTCTTCCACCTTTAGCTCCTGGGAACGAATGGTCTGGCAGAAGCTGTGTGTGTGTGTGTGCGTGTGTGTGTGTGCACACCAGGGAAATTAGAGGGGGTCAGGAGCTGGAAGCAGCATTTTTAGTGGATCAGTGAAAGTATCATGAGTACACTACCCCCTGCATTTCATACACAGTGTATCTGTGATACTGCTAGCGTGGAGAGCCTTCTTCCTTCACTTCTCTCTGAGTTGTGCAGAGTTTCACAACACCAGGAACTATGCAGTTAAATCCTGTGCATGCCTTAGAACATTCAACTCCATTTCTGGAAAACTAAGTGATAAGTATCTAAGGGCAAGAAAACTAGATTAAGCCCAACTCCTGGACTGCACAAACACAGATTAACATGGACTGCAGAGACTAAAAACACACCTCTTCTTGTGAAATACTGCTCTTAGACAGACGAATGGCTCAAAACTTGCAAAAAACACCGTTGTTAAGAACTGAAAGTAGAAACCTAAATTATCAAGACTGGAAAGTATTTGCTTTGCATGAACACTTTCTACCTGAGTTCTCGGACTAGAACCATTCAAAAGCCAAATGTATGTGTGTTGTCCTTTGGAACCAAAAAATAATAAAGACGTGAAAAGTTCAAGATGGTTAAATGTTTCCTCCAGAGGCTGGGGATTAGAAGTCTCAGCAAGTAGCAGAAGAGGAAGAAAAAAAAAGAGTTAAATAAAAGAAGAAACTTTTAAGTGACCTGACAAGGGAAACTTAAATCTTATTTTTAAGGGGTTAGGTTGTACTAAAGCTTGAAAAATTAAATCCACAGCTGTCTCCAGAGGACTATATCTCACTAAGAAAGCTTCAAGTAAGTTTATCATGTATCCAACACCTAGACATTGGACCTCAGGGACCACTAGGTATAATATTTCCTCTGGATTAGCAAGAAAGCTAGTAAGTGACATTTGTAGGAGACGAACTTTAAGGGGTTTTCTTATTACAAAATGATAAATGAAGAATGAGCATACTGGGAAGAAAAGTTCTTGCAGTTTGTAAATCTAACACATCCCCACTATTTCTTTAAAAATACACTGTTATCTCTTAAATTAGTTTTATTTGGTGACATCAGTAATTTGATGTTTTTACGTCTATCATCCTTCAGTGAGGATCAACATGTTCTTTATAAGCAATATTTTTAATCTCATAATCCCCTTTATGAGGAATGCTTTTAATTTCAGAGACCTTGAGCACTGGCATCATAATATATATGAAAAAAAATAAAGAATGAAACTATAGAAAACATAGGATGGATCTGGCACAATTACAGTGCTTACCTTCTGCTGGGATTCTTCAACATTAGCCAATAAAGCCCAGGATACACTGGAATGCTCTTAATTAACTCACCTCACCGTGCCTTGCCACGACAACTGATATGCCCTTGGGTTCTACAGAAATCTTATGAATCATATGAGATGCAACACTTAGCCAGAGCTGGGTGAACTAAGGACAACTTTAACATGCTGACTTTGAAATCTGAAATCCAACAGTGAATTGAGTCATCTACAGAAGGCACAAAATAAAACTCAGACATTTATACAAATGCCAATGTTGGAGTTTTGTAGGATAAAGTACTTCTTTATTTATCTATTTTGCAGTTTCTGTGCCTGTCTAAAATACACCAGTGTGAGGAACAGACCACAGGTCCCCACAGCAGAATGCCTACAGCCTGTGGAAGGGTTACAGTAATCTAACATTACCCCATTCTGCCCACAAAGCACATCAGTGACAACTGCAGTTTCCAGTTCTATGGAAAATCCTGAGTTACACACCTAGGTGCTACTCTGTGCCCGTACAGATGGATATGTAGGAGGTATAATGAAGAAAAGGCACACATAGCAAAATTAAATGAGGAAACTGAAATGAGGGGAATTACCTAAACAGCTTACAGATGGTCACTAAATTAGTTGAAAGCTGAAGGATTGTTTTTTCAACACACAGCTCAACAGCATTGTAAAACTTCCATTATTGTAACCCAGAAGCTTATGAGACATAGTAATTACCAGAGCTGAACTCCTGGGCTCTTGTATTTTCTCACCCACAGGCTGGCCAGATCAGTCCCCTATCCTTCCTTCCCCCAGTGCTTTCCAGACTCCTGGAAAGTACAGCTGGGAGGGTGAAGAGATATTCTTCATCCCATGTTCCCTTCCACCTCTCAGGTCCCCTGTTGCCTCATCTACACCATGTTTTGAACACCATTACCTTCCTCTTCTGACACAGTCTCTTCTAGGCACCCCATACCCTCTCCTGCCATTCTTTCACTGTGTTCACAGCCAGCAATCCCTCCGGCTGTTTCTGTGCTGAACCAGCTAGGACAGCACCTGAAACACACACTGCTCCAGAGCTCAGGCCGCCTGCAAGTCCTGTCAGAGGCAGTTTGGAAGGCCCCTCAGGAGAACATGTCTTGCCTGATATTACTCCACCCAAAAATGATGGCCTAGGTGGAATATGAGGTAGGGTCTAGGCAGCAAGCAAGTGCAGCCTCATCATCCACACTCTCTTTCTTAGATCTAAAACCAGGAGTGACTTCCATGACCATCTAGTTGGCCCTTCAGTATAATACACGCCAAGGATCCCCATCCATTGATCCCTGCATCAAGACCAGCCTTATCACTAGCAGACAGAAGGACTACTTCATCCCCATCGACAATATGAACTCATCATTCTTACCTATTCAGCACTGTAAAGACCTCAGCTGTACTGTACCCAGCTTTGGGCATGGCTCTTCAAGAAAAACACGGGCTGACTGAGTAGCTTTGATACAAAACAGGAATGATTTTTTGCAATAACAGTAATCCAGTCCTGGAATAGATTCCCCAGAAAGGCTATAATGCCCACCACTGAAGATGATACAAATTATTTTGCTTGGGGCAGGAGGCCAGACTGAAAGAGGCTGCTTCAGCACTATATGCTATGAACCTGTGAATCTCTTTAAGCGGAAGCTTTTGTTTCACAAAGGCATCTACTTCTGACATAAAGACTGGTAATAATGGGGAAGCATCAAGTTATAAAACCTAAGGTAAGTTATTCCACTGGCTAAGTGCTGTCCCACTAAAGTTTTATGCTTGATTTCAGGTCTGAATTCATCTAGCTTTAATGCTATGCTTCTCATGTGCTTCGGTTAAAATAAAGTGAAAACAAATGCTCCTATCTGCAAAAGGGGCAGAATTTGCCCTGATATGAAGAAAAAGGCTAGTGTTGTCTGCAATACTTCAAAAACTTAATGGAAAAGATTGTGGCTGTACAGTGTTGTGGAAAATCGTCACTTTTTTTTTCTATAGAAATAGCCACTGTCTGAGGTATTTATAATAAATTGTTGGAAATGGAAATTTCCTTTTTTAATCTGTTTGAAATGAGGAACTTGCTTTAAGTCAAATGTCATCTGAGAAACACCACTTTAGCTGAGGTACTCATTCCTTACCCTCTCTTTGCTTTTTTTTGACAAAATAAAAAAAAAAAGGCAATTACTTTTGAGCAAAGCATAAAGAATTTGATGATCACATGCAGAATCTGTTTCTTTTGGAGGGGAGGGATGAGGAAGAGGGGGAATTCCTGATTTATGATCAAATATAGACCTGTTCAAGTGTAAAGGAGACCCTTCTTGAAAACACTTAAGCTGGCACTTAACTTTATTACTGTGCCAAAATTAAGCATGTGCTTGAGTGGTTGCAGAGTCAGAACCATAAAATGTCATAGCCTTTATAGCTATGAGTCTGCTTTCTGCCTGCTGCATCTAATAAACATTAAGAGGTGAAATTCTGTCCCCAATGGGGTCAATGGTAAAGCTCTCATTGATTTCAGTAGAACCAGGTTTTTGCACAAGAAAACTCCACCATTGTCACTGGGGCCCACAAGATGATATTAGCAGAGAGAGGCCACCTGCTCCCTCTTGTATGGGCACTTCTATATTTAATCTTTCTGTTTTCCTTAGTTCATTTACAATTAACCCGAACTGAAAGCACATCATTGGCTCTTCAGACAGGGATACTTTAAGGATACTTAATTTCAGGTTGTTTGTAAGAAAATAAGCAGAAATGAAGCACACAAATTGCAGTGCACCATAAATACTGAACATACACACAGAGAACATAATGAAAACGCACAATGTGCTATTCTGTGTTCCTCACAGCAACATTTTCTCTGAAAGGGTTGATCCCATAAGGAAAAAAAGGTAATGTAGCACCATCAGGGTACATTTTATAGCTTCCAACACTTTGTAGATCAGCCTTTCTTAAAATTTGAGTAAACTGGTATTTTTTCCATAAGTATCAACCCTCAAGTCTCAAGTGAGGCACTGAAAGACTGTGTAGATAGTTGCTTTGCCACATCCTCATCCAAGCTAAGCTTGGGCACTTGTATTCCTGCCGTGCAGGCTTGCGCAGGTCTGCACTTGCAGAGTTTGTAACACTCCAGCTGCTGAGGAGCTGTGAGGCACAAGATGGCAAAGGTCAGTTTACCACTGGGTGGATATACTCACTCAGCCAAGTGAATGAGTGTACGAGGCCATCAAACAAGATCACTGTCAAGGAAATGAGCAATTCTGATTTGAATAAGCCAAGGGAGAAAACAGTACACCTTTTGCTCTGTAATATCTGGTTAAAAGAAAGCTCTGCTTCTCTATGAAGAGGTCTGCTTCTTTCCACATCTTTAAATTTTTCTTTCTACATCTGAAACAATGAAACCCTACAGCTAATTCTCTTCACTGGTTTAAATGAGCCACAAATTGATGCATTTACTTAGGTCAGTGTTGAATTAGATATATTATAAAACACAAATCAAGCTTTCCATAGAGACTCCTGTTTTCATTTTTGTGAAGTCTCGTGTTCAAGGATATCAAGAGCAACCAGTATTTACCAGCATGATCATGTGTCGTATTGCAAACACCCTTCTCTTGCACAGATGTCCCTGTCACTGCTGATCAAAAAGGCATTCAAGAATCACCTTCATCTGTGTCCCAAGATTAATTTCAGCCAGAAGTTAAGCCAGACTTTCCCTTTGCATATCAGATTTTGCTTTGCCTCGTCTCACTTCTTCCTTCCAATATAAACTTTTAAGCCCAAGGTTTATTACCTCCATACCTCAATCACTCGCTATGTGACAGCACATCAGAACAACATCATCTCCGTCCCTCACCAAGCAGCATAGTCTAATCACGTAAAATGTTTCTCTGAACATCATCTTTTAAGATTGCTGTACTTTATTTTAACTAATAAAAGGCATTAAGGAGATTTATACTTAGTTCATTTTTTACAAGGTCTAAAAAAATATCTCATATTCACTATTTTTCCCGTGAAATCCACCCAGGAAAGCAAGATGCAGTCTTCAATGGAGAGATTACAAATCTCAGGGTTGCTTTGGTTTCTTAACTCCGCAAGGCAGCAATTACATTTTAACAATTCCATTTGCTACAGAAAAGCAATACTGGTTATTTTGTTCATTCTTTTTTTCACAATGATGTAAAAAAAATCTGTGTAGGATTCAACGAAACTTTGAAGAAATCAGACTCCAGGGCATTTTCAACTGGCAGTCTCGTATTTATACACCAAAGGTCCATATAAAGCTCACTGAAGACAATAGAAACATCCTTTCTGACTTCAAAATCAGGCTTAGCAGCAGTACTTTTTAGTCATAATGTTTGTTTTATACTAACAGAATAAATAGGAAGAAATAAAACTAAGTTACCATGAGACAGTATGGTGGGCGTTGCTCCAGTGTCACAGAGTGTATTCTGTCCATCTGCTTAAGAACATCTGACCACATCTTGAGAAAAAAAAAGAAAAATAATCTCAATTTTTTGTATAAAAGTTGCTTTTTCGATGGTATTAAAAAGGGTTTTCACTTTTTTTAATGCAAAGAAAACATTTCTTCTACACTCATTTAAAAAAATTGTTGTCCATTTCTTCTACAGGTACTCTACCCTTTATTTTACTTGAGAACACTCCAGTCCCATCTTTCCCTGTGTTCTGTTTCCCTACCTGCTTTGCTGCTCTCTCACCGAACTCCTCTTCCTGCAACTTCCTCCACCATTCTTTTCCTATTCTGCTTTTCTCTGCAACTCACATGGTCTCTTCTACCCTTCTTTATTTTGCCTCACCAAAAAAATCTTTTCTTCTACCTGACTCTAGAACAGCATTTTGAACAACTGCTCTAAGTAAAAAACCTCAAACCACCCAAACAAAACAAAAAAGGAGAAACCCAGAAATGCTGCACTTTCCAGCTTTTCTTTGCAACTTGATCACCACTCTGCCCCAAATACCACCCTTTCCTTCTCCGTGTGCGTGCCTCTAACGTGCTGGTGAGGAGAATCTCCAGGATCTCACAGTAATGCCATAAACTTCATCACACCGTAACAAAAGGGATGTAAGACATTGTGCAAAGCGACAACAACAGCTCAGGGAAAGCCAGCAGAACCAGACCTCAGGTGTCATTTACAATTTAATTTTAGAAGTATCTACCATGCAATGCAAGGTTTTTAGTGTTCATGCCAAGTGGTTTTCTAAACCCAGCATCAACTGGCTGTCACTGACAAACAAAATTATCTGATCTTGGCACAGCCTGTGGCTCAATCACTGCGAAGCAGAGAGATTTTCATTTGGACTCTGCCACACAGAGACAGGCTCTGCTGTCCTTTCAGACCCTGACAAACAGCCAATTTCAGCCCAAACATTGTGGCACACTCCACTGCAATAAATGTCCCTTCTCTCATATTTTTCAGGTCCCACACTCTTTTGTATCAATCTCATCTTGTAATATTTGACCTGCTTCTTCATAGGTATCTACACCTATTTTCCAATTGTAGGCATATGTGACCAGATTAAAAAAAAGAAATACTCAGCGAGATAGATGGAGATCGTCAGATACTTCATACTTGGGAAATACTTATTTGTATGACTATTTATTTATATGACTTCAGAGTTTGACATTTGGCTCATGCTTAGCTGAAGAGCAGCTGAAATCACTGAAGAACTGTTGCTCTGATCAGGTGGTCATATATACATTTTTTCTTTATGGCAGTCATTAACAGGAAATATTACTGTGATAAAGAATGGAACACACAAAAGCGTTACATCCTAACAATGTTTTTGTAAATTCATTTTCCTAAGGGAGTGCTTTCTATTTCACAGGGTACCTTCTTTTTCCATTTTCTGTAAAAAGAAAAGGCATGGCACAACACGGATACTGCAAATTAATTTTTGCTGCTCTGTGACAGATTATGAAAATACAAGAACTTTCAGTGTTCAATAAGATCAGTAGACATTAAGTACCAATTCTTAATATTTTGCCATAATGAAAAGAGAAGTTGGGTACCTGACTATTATTTATTTCTGCATTACTGCTATGCCTCTGGGTAGACAGCTGTATGTAACGGGGCTGTGGTCCAGCAAAAAGCACTCCACAAAACAACACATACATGCATCTGCCCTAAATCTTAAATCTAATAACTGCTCTTAGTTGCTACAGAGTGGTATTGCCCTTTTATTCTGAAACCCAAACAACAATTCACACTCCTCAAATAACTCTTGAAATAAATCATATCTGAAAATCGCACGCAAGTTTAATTGCATTCTACAAGAAGAAGCAGGAATGAAAGTCCTATTTTGAGAAAGTATAGAGAGTTCAAAAAGCCAACAGGACACTGCTGTACCTCTAGTTTCATGTGTCAGTTTCTACACAGATGGACAGCAGGACTCCTAGGCAGCTGGCAATGGGCCTGCTTTACCTGTCATGAATATTAGAACAAATAGCTCAGAGAAATCTCCATTTGGGACTGGATGCTGCTCTGATACAATCTAGTTAAACTACAGCCCATTAAGATGGTTTCTGATACCTCCTGGACATGATATCATTTGGTTGTTCTTTAGAGTGGCTGGGAAACAAGGTAAAGCAAATTCAGATGCTGGCTGTACAATATCACATATCCCAACATAACTCTGGATTTCCAGCCACCTGGCAGAGGCTGGAGCTACAGCAGTACTGCCCCCATGTATCCTGCACATCAGCATGCAAGCAACTGTGCTGCTGACCCAAGAGGAAGATTATATTTCAAAACACCATGCTGACCAAGGCTGCCTTAAGACTAGGCTCAACTAAGAGGTGGAGCTGAGGAAAAATGAAGGCTCAAATGGCCATAATAGGGCAGGACACCAGAACAGCCCTTCTTCAGTCCTCCGTGCAACCAGGAACATAGAGTCCCCTTATTCCTCCTGTTCACAACTTTCAGAAGTACCAGGTGGTACTTCTGGATCTTTCCGTAAGGGCGGGGCAGTTTCTTGACTCCCTCAGGGCTCAAGGACCTGTGGCCATTCCTTACCTAGGTCCCTGCTTTCCTCAGCACCATTAACTTTGCTGGAGAACCAGCCTCCCCTCCGGCCTGCCCTGCTCGTGGCCTACAGGCCCGTGTCCCACTGGCCCTCCCGTGAAGGAGTGGGTAAGCCCTACGGCAGCAGGGGGGCTTGCTAACGGCCCAAGGGGGTGCCGAGGTCTGTGGAGGGTCACCCCGGCCCTCAGGCGGGGGGCGAGGGCCCTAGGCCCGGGGCGCTTACCTAGCGCGGTGGGCTGAGGCCGTTGTCCGGCCATTGCACCCTTGAAGGGGCAGAGGGGCCCCGGCGCAGCCCGGTTCGGCACGGCACCTCCACGGACGCCAGCACGATTCGAGCCGAGCCCTCGCCTCCGAGTAAGGCGGGCCCGGGGCGCGGGGGCCGCCTCCC
>VZZY01010580.1:204057-226947 GCA_013400335.1 Eurystomus gularis
TACTCTGTAAGGGTGTCAAACAAATGAAAGGTAAGGGCTGTCCAGAACTCCAAAGTGATGGTAGGTTCATGTCTTGTTAATTTAATAATTTTTTTTTCCCTTGCCTCCTTTGTCTCTTTTACTGAGCCCTTATAACCCCACATTCCTGGAGTAAATGATGACTTCAGTGTGTACTGTGCCCATCCAGCAATGTCAGCAAGGAAGACTATTGTAAGAATTTGAATGGGAAGGGAATGGTAAGCCATCAAATAATGGCTTGTCTCCATGAGTTGTTGAAAATTACCAGTTGCTGCTTTTCTCATTCTGATTGTATCACAAACATGATGTCTGTGAAGAGGGACTAGATAGGGAAAAGTGAATGGAAAAGAGAAATGACTCAAGAGAGGAAAAACAAGCTGAAGTATGACAAGAAGAAATATAAACTAAATTATTGAATAATACAAAGTTGCTACGGGGCAGAGGGAATAAATAGAAGTCGATGAAAACTGATAGTTGTCAAGGTAGAATTTAAAGGGGATTTGGAAGTGAACGTGGTGATGTTCCAGGTAGGGGCCACAGTGTAATACAGAACATAGAGCTGGCAGAGGCCATAAGGTCTTAGGGTTAGCTGTAGTTTTAAGGTGACCTTAGTGTTTGATTGCAGTTTTCTTGCATGTTGCCTCTTAGTGTTTGTGACTAGATGCCCACCCAGGTATTCTTTATTTTATTACCTTTTCCAAACAGAACTTGTGAGCAGTGTGACATCTTAAAGTGATATACCTCTGAAAGTCTTCAATAAGAAAACTGATTGGTGTAGAATAAGGTGTATTCAAATTCTGAGTCTCACAAGACAAAAGGAGTGAGGTGAAATGCTGATGCTCATCTAGATCTTGTTTCACTTCAGAAACTGCCCTGGGTGCGTTGGCTAGAGTGCTGAGGGAAGACTGGAAACAAAGTGTGGAACTTGCTACCAATATAATTTATATTTTCTTCTGCTTTTCAAGGTGAGTGCACAGTCCCTGTGACATAAGGAACTTCTCTCTGCTTAGTGGCTTTTCATTTGTTTTCTGCACTGCGCTACAAAACCTTCCTGAAACACGAAAAAAATCTGCTGAGACTGAAACACACTTGTTATAAATGATAAAATCAAGGCACAAAAAGAACCACCCTGCTGAGGCACTGTGTAATAGAGCTGAGAAGAAGCTAGTAAGGATTATGACCTGTAGCTTATAGACCAAGCTGCCACCTTTTGTTTCCCTCAGCATTCCTACTGGGAAGAAATGATATTCAGAATAGAAGCAAGTGCTTGCTCTTATTTAGCTATGCCAGTGTTTCAGCATACCCTACCTAGAAATAATTCAAATGGAATTTGCATTGCAACTTGATTTTGGAGCTGTGTTACATTTCTGGTGAGTAGAGGGTCTTCTGAAGTGCTTGTAACATGAAAAGTGGGGCGATTGGAAAGCATTTTCCTTTATGCGGGAAAATTGGAATTTTTTTATTTCCACTTGGAACAACAATCTGTTGCTTGTCCTTCTACAAGTTTGGAAAAAAATCTTCCTGTTTTCAGGATTTTATTTTGAAATAATTTTCCAATAGAGAAGTGTTATAATAGAGCACAGAGTAAATACCTTTTTTTCATACTTCATATAGTGCAGTGTTGGGCTGTTGCTACCATAGATGTCCAAACAGATTTGGGGTTGTTTGCATTTATCTTTTTCCTCACAGGTGTTTTTTCTTCAATGTAGCTTTTCTCAATTTCATGGAATAATCACACACTACAAAATTGGAGCTCTGTGTATGAATATCATAGACCATGAACTGAAGAGACATGAACTTTGGCAGGAAGAACTTGCTAAAAAGAAGAAAGCTGATATCCTTTTTGCATGCTGGGGCAGCTCATACAGCAACTTCTGTGACAGCAGTAGAATATACTAGAAAGTGCAGACCACAATTGCAGATACAAAAAAGACCAAGAGTAAGGAGTGTACGTTGCTGAAGAGGTTAAGCTGAAGTTACTAAACACAAGGGAAAATTGGTTTATTTTATCAGCAATATGTCTTATGAACATTTCAGCTATTAGGATATAATACGTCGAGGACTAGGTGTACAGGTGTAGCAAGCTGTTGCTGAGGTAGTGTTTTTGCATTGGCTATTCCATAGATCTCTTTGCTTTTCACTAGTGACTGGATAACACCTTTGAGGGTAATAGTCATCTAGACTGTGTAACTTTTATCTGAACTCCTTAACTTCTGCAGTTACTTGATGAAGATCCTGAAAATCAAACCTTGAAAAAGGACTATGAGAAAACTTATAAGAAATATCAAGGACTGGTTGTCAAGCAGGAGCAGCTACTCAGAGGTACCAAATATAAACAGCAAATTATGTCCTTGTTGGGGAACGTGGGTAGAGGGTTCTGTTGGATGCTTGTTATAACTGAGGTGTCTTAAACATACTGAATGAGTGGATGAATATGGAAGAGTATCACCAAAGAACAGGGTGAAGATGATCAGATTGACAGTATGCTAACAATTTTTTAAGTGATCTGTCAATTGTAGAGGAAAAAAAGCAAAAATGATCCACTTAGCTTTTCTTTGCTCATGATGCTGGTTTGGGAGGAGTTGGGTATTTTGGTTTTGTACATTTGATTTGTTTTGTTTACTTTTAACTTAGCCTGTACCTGATTCAGATTGAATAGCTTTCACTCAATGTCTCAGTTTTTGTACTAAAATACACTTAATGCTAGATTGAAATGATCTGAGTGGCAAAGCTTTCCTGAGAAGAGGTTTTTAATAGTTCCCATTGGAATTTAAAGGGGAAAAAATATAAAAAGCTTCTAGTGGTTGTAGTTCTTTGTTGTTTTTTATTTGTTTTTTGTTTTTTTTTTCAGAGTCACTATTAGAATTAATACTCTTAATGCTTTCTAAACAGGAATAAAAAGCATTATGGTCAGTTTCCTTCAACATGCATTGGGAAGGGAGCAGAATGCTTCTGAAGTCTTAAACACTTAATGTTTATGTAGAGACTTGTTTAGTTCTTTTGTCTTTGATCTGTTGGTATGGTTTGTATTGGACTTTGTTAGTTGCACTTTACCTACTCCTAAATCTTGCTGAGGATACTCGCACTGAGCTGAAGATGAGAAACAAGAACATTGTCCATATGTTAGTGAAAGCCCTGGATCGTGATAATTGTGAGCTGCTTATCCTGGTTGTGTCTTTCCTGAAGAAACTCAGCATATTTATGGAGAACAAAAATGATATGGTAAGGCTCATAGCAGTCTACTGCAATATTGGAAAGGTGTGGACTCTGAAAACTTTGTGTGGTTGGAGGGAAGAGGGAGACATCTCTGTCCCCAGATTAAATATCTGTAGCAATGATAATACTCTTCTGTTACTAGTAAAATGAGTACAATATCCAGCCACAACATACTGCAAAACCTTTTGAAGAACTGTCATCCCAAACAGTGAAGCTGCCTCAAAATATGACACACGAAATAACAAGTTTTGAAGTCAGCACTGCAAAGTCTGGTCATGCCCCCACTTCTGGAGATGCCTCTGACCCATGTCCCTCAAAGTAGACTCTTCTGATTTTATGCTATGTGCTGCCTTTAAAAGAGAGGTAGTTAATCCTTTTGCAGTTTACTGGAGTGGTTTACTTATTTCCTAGGTCACCTTGGTCTTTAAAGACACCTCACAACTGTTCCTTCATGCTGCCAGTGGCTCCTAAGAATTGGAGGCAGGGTTATTCTTCATAAGCTTTTTTTATCTGAAGTCTCAAACTTCTGCGATTGTGGCTTTTTTTTCTCTCCTGCCTTTAAGCTCTAGCCAAGTATCTCCTTTACTGACATCCCAGTGGCTTTTAGTAAATACATGCTTTCACTTCTGTGCCTTTATGCCAGTTTCTCAAATGAAAATGATACATTTTCCTTATCCAAGAGGTAATTTCAGATGAATGTTACACTTAGATTGTGAGATTAAAAGGTCTGTGTAAATGCAATAGAAAATTAATTGCATCTTTGTTACTGGAACTGTCATTTGCACATGTATGCACTGAACACTGCTGACGAGATATCTCCCTTATTTGTATATGGCTATCCTATTTCTTAGCAAAAGTCAGACACCAAGCATGTGTTTTGGGGCAAATGGAGACTGTTTATTAGGTGATTAGCCATTGATTTAGTTTATACTTGTGCCCTGAAGAACTTTATTAGGAAAATAAGGATTAGCTTTCCAGCCCACTGATTTGCTGGCATGCTTTCTGCATTCCATTCAATTTAGTGGAAAGACAAATGAAAGAAAATTGTTGAATTTATTTTATTGCAGAGTGTTTTAACAGTTTGGAAAAGACTTTTGAGAAGGCTTGTATGCTTCAGGTCAGCTGTTTGAGCATTTCTTACTGATAATGAAAATGATACTCTTTTCTTTGCAGTATTATTAAGGAAAGCTACCTTTCCTGAAGTGAGGAAGGAGGTGTTCTAATATTTGTATTGGGCAGTAACACAAAAATCTTGAAGGCAAAATGAACAAACATTAGTTGTGCAATGCCTGATTCTAACTAAAACTGAACAATCCACGTATATTTATAGTGCATTCTTTCCTTTGGTATTCAAGTGCCATATTAGATTCAAAGCAGTGAAGTGGGAGTTCTTGCTATCTGATTGTTTTTGATCAAAGGTATCCAGTCAGTTGTTTGATTATTGTACTATGCTTTGTGGGGAGAGGTGTAGTTTCTTACTAGTCATCCCATGTGTATTTGTAACTGGAAGGGTAGTTACATACATGCAAAAGTTTGAAGAATGCGAAGTAATTTTATGTGCCACCACCTGGCCAAAGAAGGTTTTGGGGAACAAAAAATGAAGGCATTTAAAAGATGTCAAATAAAAGCAGAGAAATGTTGTTTAAAAGATGATAAAAACTTTCTGAAGCCTTGCCAGTCAATGCTTAGATGCCTTTTCTGGCTGGTGAAGTGAACATGATCTCAGGAACTGATACCATTTCTCAGTTCCTGGATTCTTCTTTTTAATTTGAAAGTGATACATGTTTCAAGATGACTTTCATGCTATTATTAAATTAACGTGCAGGATGGTGTGCCTCTTGAGTGCACATGCAATGTTCTGTCTAGGGGTTCATTTGAAATCCATAATGAAAGGTCTCATATTCTTTTTGGATGCCAATTTTCTGTCTGTCTTGGTTGGGTATCTCTTTAACTCTAACGTCAGTTGCTCCAGGGTTGCTTGTGTTTAAGTTTAAATCAGTGTGTCATCCCCTGCCAATCTAGTCTTGCAAGTGATGTCTTGACCACATTCTTGCAGTATTCCAACTGTGAGGAATGTTTCCAAGACATCTGAACTGTTTGTTTAAAAAACTATTTTAATCAACATTACCCAGTAACCCAATCTAGAAGACTTCAACCACAAAGACACATGCAAAGCTGCTTCAGATGGAAATGCATTGACGGTCACTATTATGCAAATCCATATCCAGTTTGTACCCATATGCGTTCGTGTGAATATATAGTACACCAGGAGGTTTTTTTACATTGAAGACAAAGCTAAATTTGTATGGATTGTGGATTTTTCTTTTTCTTTATATACAGGTTGAAATGGATATTGTTGAAAAACTTGTGAAGATGGTACCCTGTGAACATGAAGACCTGCTGAACATCACTCTTCGACTCTTACTGAATCTCTCCTTTGACACAGGCTTGAGAAATAAAATGGTACAAGTTGGTCTGCTTCCCAAACTCACTGCACTTCTAGGTATGTTTACCTTTGTTTTAACAGACATTTCAGCAGGGACAGTGAAGCTGTTTGCATCATGATGTAGCATGCCTGAAAGTTGCTTCGTCTCTTTTCTCTTTACCAAAGAACTTCCACACTACTACTAACTTTTTATCATTAATAATCTTTTCAGATGCAGACTTAACTGAAAGGTTAAATGTGGATCCTGGTAGATTTATTCCTATGTTCTTGTTAACTGTTGACTGAGTCTTCTGGTTGTTAAAAATAACTTTGATAGCTACCTGAAAACCAAGAGAGCTGATAAATGGGTGATGCTTGTAATTTTTTGGGAGCACCTAGGAAGAATAGCTGGAAACTTCACAGAGCTTAGCTGATGGGCATGCCAACTACTGCTTTTTTCTTTCTGCAGCTTGATATAACTGCTGCCTGTTCCTTAATGATCTAGATAGAGGGATCAGAAATTTCCCGGCTGTGTCAGCTTCACTCTAGGTAGTACTGATTTTTAGGCTTCCAACTTGACAGTCTGACTTGTGTTAAGATCATGTGAGTACTTCAGATACAAGAGAAACTTTTTGTTGGCTGTAAGAAAAAGCCATGGAGAGTATAATAAAGAGTAAAGAGCTTAGAAAAAGAAGACAACTGTCCAGTATGATCATCGTTGTACACTGGAGTTCTCAGGAGGAAGTTTTTATTGTTCTGTGTGTTCTTTGGCTGATACTATCTAGAGGCCACTCTAGTAGATCACAGAATCACAGAATGGTAGGGGTGGGAAGGGACCTCTGAAATGATACACTAAATGTTTAGCAGGATTTAGCCATAAGAATTGCTGAGGGCTCTTTTTAGTGAGAGTTGAGGATCTTGTATTGGTGGAGCCTTAAATGTGTGGAACACTGATGCAAGAGATTTTTAAAGCTTTCTGAGAAGGCTAATTTAGGACATACTAAATCCAGTGCAGCCGGTATATTCAGGTGTGATTGGAACACAAGGAATGCAATGGTGAATCTGAGTGTTCTCCCATGGCTTTTAGTCTCTTAAGGCTGTTTGCCTTCTCAGTTCTCCATTGAACCTCGATGGGGCCTTGTTGCTGTTTAGTGTACAAGTTAATACCATGAAAACTTGCTTTTGAAGCCTTAATCCTGTTGGTGATTAATATAACTGCTACCTCAAAAGCCTCACATCTTATTATATGTTTTGCCCCACAACCATGTTTGCCCTTGATATCCTCCTCTGAGCTGAGCTAGGAGGAAAAGTGGCATTTGGAATCCCTCTTCTTTTTACTTTTTACTTCAAGACAGTATTATTTGGCAGTAAACTGAGAAGTGGAAGCTGGTCAGGAAGTATGTTTTGAGAGATGATCTGACTAGGTAGTCTGGTTCAGCTTGGATTGTAAGCTTTTTGGAGCAGGAACTTATCTCTTGTTTATATAGCAGCTAGCATTGTGGCCTAAGGCTGAAGTGCTTGTCACACCAAGTAATGACATGACATGAATAGCTGAGAAGTCCCTGCTCCCAGAAATTTCCTATTTAATGTTAGAGTCAGACTAAACTCATCAGTTAAATATCTGCCTTCTAGTGTCTGATTTTAATGTTAAGAGGACAATTTATTTTCAAATATCATTCTCTTGGACTTGTAGGTAGGGCTGTGCAGCAGGTGGTTTAGCTCAGAAGAACTGGCTGCTAAAATTGAAGTCTGTTCCTGAAGTGGCTGTTAGGGTAATCTACAGCAAGTTCTTCTAGTAATTCGAGAAGCGTCACTATCTGTTTGGCTCCACAGCTCGTTCATCTTTCCTTGCCATGGAAGCATTTGACCCTTTTTCTGTGTGGGTTTTTAAATTTATTTTTATTTTGCATAGAAGTACGTGCTGTTTGCCCTTGCTCCTCCCTTTAGAATTACTTGGTACTTATTTTGCAGTGTGCTGGTTAGAAAATGTAGGTATAAATATTGTCTATTACTTGTTTCTTAAGCCAGCTCTGTGATTTGTAAGACTCTTCTTGATATGGTGATTCAAATTCTCAAATACAACACTTTATATATCCTTTCTCAGGGAAGCCTATAACCTTAATAATAAAATAGTCATGTGCCAGATGCCCCTTTTATACAGGTTGCTTGGGTATTAAACACACATTATTCAAGTCAGTACCCTCTGGCTTACATTTGCAGGTCTTCTTAAAGTGCTAACACACCTCAACAGCTGTTGACAAGTAACCATACAGCTCCTAATGCCAAGAGGTCATGTTTGTTGACTCAGTCTACTGAAATTTAACATTTGTGCATGCTGTGCCTTTGAGTCTTTAGCCCTGAGTTTGAGATGAATATAAATTAAGTGTAGTAGGTGTTTAAGAGGAGAGTTGAGGTTGCAAAGAATTAAAGGACAGGATTTGTCAGGCAGTGGCTTAGGGCTGAGCACTGAGGAGGCTGCAGTCTGCAGTTCTGGAAGAGATGCCACTTTCCCAAGGGACACTGTGTGGCGTGGGAGCAGGAAAGCTCCAGATATAGGTGAAGGCTGGAAGTGGAGGGGATGGACTGGCTTCAACTGAGCTATCAGGAATGGACTAAGTATAGCATGGATATATTGGGATGGTCCATCTTCTTTTTTTCTTTCCTTCCTTCTCACTCCAGAGCATTGAGGCTGCAGTTGGAAGCATGGACATGAGACATTCTGCTTAGTCTTAGTTTCCATTTTAATTAGCCTTTTCTTTTGAATGGTGCCAATGCCTGCTTCTCCATGTAGCTTTGCCAGTCAACACCACTTGCTAGTTTTCATGGCTTCTCTTCACAAGTCTGAAGTATTGTATATGACAGACTCCTGTTGCTCCCTCCAGGCACCCAAGTTAATCAACTACAGATGATCTTTGTTTTCCTCTGAATCTCAAAAAATTGGGTGCAGTTGAGGGAAATTTGGCTTCAGACTTGAGATCAGAAGCTGGAGCAGAGCTGTGGAGGCCTGTGAAAGGTAGCCTGCTGTGGCCAGGCTTTTCCATACACAAGCTGCTTGAAGAGGTATGAAAAGAAATTTTGTTGATTTGTGTGACTTTAGTTCTTTAAGAAACCCTTGCAATTGTTGAGTCACCAGGGCCTTGTGGATAATGTTTTTTTGTACTGGTGGCTTTGCTTTAATACTTAGAAATTATATTTACAGAGTGACCTTTCTTTTTTATACATTCTATGTAAATATTTCATGTGTCAGTATGTGTGAAGTATGGCTTCAGTGGATGAAGGTGAGAATTCATGTGAATTCACCAAGTAGTTTAAACTAGAAATTTGCCAGAAATGTGGAAAACACAGGTTCAGTACCCTCTAACCACCACCTTGGAAGGAGAGACCAAAGCAGCATGCTATAGACCACTCTGTGGAGGTTTGCTTCACTCTTATAGTGCTCTCATTTTGCTTTGTATGGCATAATTCAAGCAAAATGGAGTAGAGTGACTTGCTCCAAATATGGTGGAGGTTGGTGGTTAGTGTATTTGATTGTGGAAAGTATTCTGACTGAAAAGAGGAAATATAGATCTAAACTTTAAGAAAACAGATTCACATCCTTTCTTTATCCCTGGAAATGGTCTCCCACTGTTGGGCAGAAGGGAAATGTTATCATATTTCATAATTCTTCTCCTGGATGTGTGATTGGTTTCTAAAGTAAATGCCCTGGCAGCAAACAGAATAAAACATTGTCTGCAAGGAAGAATAAAAACCCCTCACTTCTTGTTTGGAACAAATCCACTTTATTTTTCAGTTAACTGGCCAAACCAAATACAAATTTTTTAGTACAGCTCTCTTAAATATATGCACAGCTTGTGATTCCTATTCTTCTAATAGGGGTGCTATATTGTCCTGCGTCTGAGCGGTTTCTTAGCTATGCTTTTGTGAAGTGAGACAAATAGTTCTTCATGAGAACAGCAGGCAGTTTGTACAGCAGAGCCAGCTGAGTGCTGCTGTATGTGTTACGGCAGGCTGCAAGCTCTTCTTGGGGGACCCTTGTTCAGAAGGCGCTCCTGGCGGGAGGCAGGTGTGGCAGACAGTACTGGGATTTCTGTGTCCACCTGTGAGGTAGTTATTCCTCTCAGAAGGATAGAAATGATGGGGAATAGTACAAAAGCTGTTACAGTGGGAACTCTGTGGCTGCTCAGGGTGGAAGGAGTAGGTCTGGCTGCATGCAGGGAGAAGACTTTTTTTTTTCTGTGATATGCTCACCCCTTTGAGCTGCTGGACAGTTCTTAGGTGTACTGAATTCATATGGTCTTGAAATACCATTTTCTTTTCATTTCCCAGTGCAAGCCATGTTTAAAGAATGAAAACTCATTATGCTTGGAAGTCAGACTGAAATGTCTCCTCTTGGTTGCTCAAAGTTACTAGCTGCTCTTGAAAATCGAGGGCTGACTGAACACAAGTACTGGTGAGCTGAAAGTGGGCAGGTCACAAAACAGTACTAGTTGCCAGTTGGGCCTAATGGGACATGGAGTGCAGGAGGGTCGTGCGTACAACTGTGGAAGTGTCACACAGTGCCAAGTTGTTCAGTCGCTGAAAGATTTTAGGTGATGATGAACATCTTGGGTTGTGTTTTTTGGCACAAATTAGTGACTGAAACAAAATTGACTTTGTGGATTTGTGTTCAGCCAAGTAGATAAGTGTTTGTTATACAAAACTCTGAAGTAGAGAGTGATCAGTCCAATAGCAATAGGATAGTTTTGCCTGTCACAGTATATGTTGAGCCTATATGCCTTATTGATGTGAGCATCCTGGCCTGATGTTCTTCATTTCTTGGTGTTCCAGGACTTAGTTTCAGCATGCTGAGAAGTAGTAGCCACCTGATCTTACATAGAATTCTAAGGGCTATGCAATAGTTTGCAAACTTCAAAGTAGGTCAAAGTTTTCTCTTATGAGTTCTTTAAGCTGGTGATAGCCGGAGCAGAGGGTAACTTTGACTGGTTTAGTCCTCGCTGAAGCGTCTGTCTTCACTAGGTTCATTGATAGAATTTTTGAGAGTTATATTTAAATCTTTTCTGGAAACTGCTGAAATTTCTCTGATACTTTCCCTTTCTTTACAAGTTAGGTTTAATGAGCAATCAAAGAATTGCCAAACAGTTGTATGTTGGGTTTCTGAGCAATCAAGTCTTGATATGTTAGGCAGCCAAGCTGGATTGTATGTTGACTGTTGTTTAAAAACCAAAGTAGTACTTTGCTCTCTAATTAATGGAGTGCTGTGGGGTTTTAATGTTCTATTCCTTTTATGAAAGTTTCTTTTAAGAAGGGTTAAAGTAGATGTGTTCTCTTTATGAGTTCACTTGGCCTTTTTGTAATGAACTTATTATGGAGCTTCACACATCTGTTGAAAAATGGAGCTTCTTATAGGCTACTGCAGTGTTTTTTCTGACTTTAATAGGCCTCGTTTATCCTATAAAGGAACATACATTTTCTTACCTGATCAAGTGAGCAAACAATAGGGGTCAGATGTGGCAAAGGCCCTAACAAAAAGCACATGTCCAGCCATCAGGGTGAGGTAAAGTCATATCGGGATTGCTTGAAGTTATTAATGGCAGTAAAATTTATGCTTCCTCCTGTTTTCCCAATTAAATTGAGGAACCTTTTTTCCTAAGGTGGCTCTGCAGCAGCTGGTTCCAATACTTGTTGTGTGAATATTGCCTGGGGTGTCTCCATTCCTTTATAGTAGAGGCTGGCTGAAGCACATTAAGTAACAGTTCAACTACAGGGACCGGTCTGTTGGAAAGCAGTAATTATTAAGGGATTTATTTTAATGGTAGGGTTTTTTTTATCATTTGTGGTCACTATGGCTAAGGCTTAGAAAAAAAAACAACAACAAAAAAACCCCAACGAATCATGACAAACAAACAAAAAATACCCACCAAAAACCCCACAAAACAAAACCATCTCTTAACATTCAGCTCCTAAATCCTTATTAGAAGTGCAAATAAACCTAGCAAGTCTGACCTAAGGAGGGTGTTGGGTGCACAAATGTGTCATAGAACCCAGCACTTTAGTTACCTTAACCATGGATTAGACGGCAAACATCAGACAGAAATCATCAGTCCTATTAAAGAAAAGGTGGCTTCTGATGTTGAGAAATAAAGAACTCAAAGCAGAGAGATGTCCGTATGGCTAATATTTTTTGACACAGAAATAGAATCCCAACTAACTTTAAGGTAAAAGCCCTCCCTGTATCCCTGCTTCATGCTACTGGTAAATTATACTGAATTATCAGGAAAGAATAAGAGAAATTCATAACATCATTTTTATGTAAGCTTATAAGTTTTTGAAGAGTATTGTGTAAGATTTTTGTGACTCCTTTAATACTCTCTAGGGTTGGAAACTGTTCTTCTATCTTGTAGCTAGTACCAGTGGATCCCTGCTAATCTGAACAGTCAGCCTTTGACTGTTCAGTGAGTGAAAGCTCATTGCTGTGGTGTGCTGCTCGCAGGTCCATGTGTGTGTTTGGTGACGGTACTAGCTTTAACTAAGGATAACTTTGGTGTAACGCAAGCAACTAACTTCGAGTGTTGACTGAAAATCGAAATGCTTACGGCAGCAGCAGGGACAGGAGTGGAGAGATGGCAGTAATCTAAAGATAAGGGAGCCGAGTTGTTGGAAATTCACTGAACTGATGAATGGAGAGGGTCCCTGAGCTAGTATTTCTACTGTGGAGCTTATGATATGTGACTGCATAATTAATAGAATTCTTTTGTTTCTTTGCATATTGCCGGAACAAATTGATCCTTAAAACTGAATCTAGTCTTCCATGTGAACTGTTGACATATGAAAGCTTTACAGGCATAGTTTGGATGCCTAAAGCATGACAGGACAGAAACAACCAGCTCTTTCTTAGAAAATCTCCATAAGGAAGGGGTGGGGCACTTCTGCTAGTCCTCCTAATCTATGGTAAAATCTTCATAAAACCTGTATGAGGGCCCAGGTAGAAGAGAGAGGAGCACCTTTTCCAGAGCCCTTGGGGAACCTGCAGGCAAGAGGGATGGTCTCAAAGGATCATATGGAACAATTTCGCAGATGTAGTAGTCCCATAGATATGGAGGCTTTTACAAGTTAAGATGAAAGGTGAAAGGTTACAATCCGCTTTCCCTTTTGGAAATGTGGAAACATCTGCTTAAACTAAGAGTTTCTAAGATGATTTTCTCCAGTGCAGAAGACTAACTGCAGATTCCCCATGTCTGCAGTTGGTAAGGTTAGAAATCCTTTGTCAATTGACAGTATTACTTTCAGACTCTTAGAGCTGGTGGGGGAAGAGATTTGCTAACATAAAAATTTGACTATAGTGAGTATAATGCTGGTATAACTCTATACAATCGGTTTCTGTTCCTTTGGTCTCAGACATACAGATGCTTTGCAGGGTGGCTTATAATTTTCCATATTCCAGTATTCTCATTGCATAAAACAAAGCTTTCTTTGCGAGGCTGGGGCCTCAAATGTCTTTATTCTTTTTAGAAGAGCTATCAAATCTGTGAGAAACTTGTAGATCCTCAGCAAATGACCCTTTAAATAACAAAACCGTAATGTTTTCACAATGAGAATACAATTCAGTTGCTTGCCTTACTTCCAAGACTTTGCAAGCAAGAGTATGCTGGTGCTTGCACTGGAACAGTATCTCTTAAATAATATGGAGCTTAATTCTTGTTACCTGAAAGACTCAACCAATATTTAATTCCACATTTTGGGCTTAGTAGATTCCTGCATTGTGTTTTTTTTTTTTTTTTCTCCTTCAAGCAGAAGCAGTTTGAAATATAGCTGCACTATCCATTCAGAACTGAGGCTGCTCTGCTGTGGAGCTGTGTACCCACAGAGCCAGGAGCATGGATAACCTCCACCTGCTTCCATTCCCACTGAATTCCAAACAAGAAGATTGGAAGCTTTTGTTTGTTTTTTTTAGAACAGAGAAGTCTGAATATTTTCTAGTAATTGCAATTGGAGCAGCTGATGTAGCTAATGAAATCTAGTGCTTATATAGCAAAAATTATGCATGTCCTATAAATTTCCATGTAATTGTATAGCATTTAATCTATGTAGCTTGGTGGAGATTTTCAAAGGAACAGCTTTGTGTGGAATTTTTTCCATCTACTTTGAAAGGGAGTGTTTTATTAGTTTAATTCAAATGAAGAGCCACCTTTTCTAATTTTCACATAATGATAGTTAATTCTTTTTCTCTCTCTTGCTTTCTTCCTTGATCATAGCCTGATCCAAAACATATTTCTTTTGTGGAGAAAGGAGAAGTAGCTTTATCTTCTTTCTTCAGGGATAATCTTATTGCCTCCTGTTTCCTCTCTAATCTGAACTTCTAATTGATTTATCTCTGGTTTGTGCAGTATATGAGATATTACCACCAATTGGCTTCCGATTTGTGTGAATTCACAGGGGTTTAAGTATGATTGGTTGTAGGACATCCTAAATAACAGAAATTTGTTTGTTTTTTTCTGTAGGAAGATCAAAACCCCCTAAAATTGTATCTAAATTTAGCGGTATGTTGTCCACTCAGTGGCTATGCTTTGTTGTCTTTTATTAGTAGTGATACTGCAGTGAGGTGTTTACTGTATGCCTTTCAGTCTGTCTTGCATAGAGCTCCAGGCAATGAAATTGGGCCTGGGGCTCCACATGTACAGTTTCATTTTGGCATAGGATTCACCATTTTTATTCCTTCTGTTTCACAGAAAAAAAATACATCCATGTTACAGATGTGGCATGTACTTAATTCTTTAGGGGAAGAAAAAAAGCTCAAAAAAATAACAGACAGAACAAAATCAGGACTTTGTTAAGCTTAAGGCATGAAGCTAGTTTCAAATAACATAAAGGTGGCACAAGCAGGCTTATTAGTATGTGATTAGTATCATAATGTATTATTTACAATGCCTAGTCTCCTTGAGTATGAGCAGATTTGAAAATTCTTTCAGGTTCTCTTGATAAAACAAACTGATATATCCAATATAATTTATATTTACATATGTAAATCAAACCAATATGTCTAAACCACACATGGTATAGCTTAGTCCAACTGTTTCAGAGCTGGTTGCAAGGAATAATATGGGATAAAGGTAAGCAGAGAGACCTTTCTGTCACTTTTTATTCGAAGCTCACTGCTAACTGACACATGAACAAACACTTGATTTCAGTGTTTTCTGAGAGCAGTGTGAGGCAGTGTGTAAATCTGGTGTACACTTTGTGATTTCTTACCCATCTAGATTTCTTATTTGCCCAATTCTGCAGCAGATTTGACTTGAGAATATCAGGGTTTGAATCTGAAATGAAGATTCACTCTGCCATTTGAATAGGTATTTACCTTCGTTTGTGTTCTGGTTTTGATTGAGTGTAGTTAATATTTTGCACATGGGTTAGGATATATTTCATATCTGATGTGGAGACATTGATTCCGTTAAAAATGATGGCTTCTGGAATTACTGGTGGTATTGCATTTGAATAATTTAGTCCATAATTTATATTCTCTCATTTTAGCTTTAGCATTTGAATGCTGCCATAGATCAAACTGGCATCTCAGTTTTACAGCTTTAGGGTTTCTCTGCTGATATCATGGCGCTAATGGAGGGCTTTTAATTTTAAGCGCACAAACTCAAGCAAATTTCTTCATCTTGTGATCAAGAAATTGCATCTTGTTTCTTTAGCTTCTGCTATTAGTACCATTTATATCTTTAACCTTAATAAGAACTAGACCTGGAATTGAGGCACTCATCCACAGAACTGACACATGGCTGCTTATTAATGTTCAAAGGCTAAAAATCTGAAGCCATTTTGAACTCAAAACCATCATGTATTTATTTCCCTCTCTAATTTGCAGAAAACTAGTTGTGAAAACAGCCTGAGGGACCTGATATTTTTCCATCCCAGCTGCTCCAGCTGAACTACAGCTGCAAAAAAAATCAAAGTATTGTTTCTATAAACTGTTGAGTGTATTTTATAACACAATAATTCCCACAAAATCAGTAACTGCAGTTAATGACCGGTTTGTTAAGGCATTAACTGCACTCAGCTGGGAATGACCAATTTCTCTGGAATGGCTGTATAAGAATGAAGGATAATTCAGTAACACTTTCAAATAATTATTTTGTTAATTAATGGTAAATTCTTGTGGAAATCCTATCAAAGTACTCATGACCCCCACATTTTATATCCAATGAGTTCATTATGATTCATGTTTTATTGCCATAAATACCAGAAGAATCCATAATGCCTAGGCCATTATTTTGCAGGGCTGCCCTTACTGCTTTAGGCTATTTGGCTCTTCTACCTTCAGTCATAAAAAGCTTGATGCTCAAAACTACCAGCATTTGTAGGCCATAATTTTCTGGCACCCCACCAAAACTTTGGTGATTTTTGCGGACACATTTGGCAGAGACCTGTTTTTTCTCTTCTTTCTCTTGCTTTTCTAGTTAGGGGAATAATTGGTGCCTACTGTACCAAGTCATAAGGAAGTCATCCTTGCAGTGTCTGATTTTTCATGTGCGGCCTTTGGTAGTGGTCAGAAATAGCAGAAAAGGTATCACTTCCATGCTTTGGAAAGCTGTTCTCCAGCCAGGTACTGGGCAGGGGTTGAAATTTTTACAGCCAAGTCTCCAAACAATTATTAACTTAGGGCTTTATTCATTAGCATTCAGATGAGTATAAAACAATTTTTAAAAACCAAGCTTGGACCTGGCATATTCAAGTAATAGTCAATAGCTGCCAGTTTACATTTCGGGGAGTGAAGTCCCTGTGTAAAAGGATGGCAGTTGGCTTGGTGGATTTTTTCATACTGTTGTTTCCTACCCTTTCATACAATCTTCAGCCTACCAGACAATGCTTAGTATTTAAAATGCTGTAGCTGCTAAATCTGTTCTTGTTGTAATTTTTAACAAGTTATGCACAGTTTCCAGTCAACTTTCTAATAGGCTGTAGGCTTCCTAACTGAGCACCAGATTTACAGTCATGCTGGCTGTGCTTAAAAACAACCACCTCCTCTTGATTTTCCTGAAGTGTTTGATTCTTCATGAGTTGCCACTGTGTTGCATGAGAACTGAAAAACCTTGGGAGATGCTGCTTTTTCTCCACCAAACTGTTTTCATAGGGAAAGTGAAACAGTGAAACTCCCAGACATCAGCCTGAAACTGGTTCCTTTCTGGGAAATTAAAATGAAATGAAACTTTAAAAATACACGCACCATTAAATACTTAAAAGCTGGTTTAGTTGCAGGCTGTTTTTTCACTTTAGTTCTATAGTTTACTTTCCTCTTCAAGTTAGTAGAATTCAGGGTTTTTTCCATTTATCCACAATTGAAAAACACATCCTTGCTGAGCCTGTGCAATAAGTGTCTGTGACTTAAATGCTCTAAACCCTTCTCTGTTCCCTGCACTGACAGTAGGACAAGGGAATTCAGGGAAAATGGGTCAGTTAACTGCACAGCAAGAAGGAATTTAAAATCAACTCTTCTTTTCAAAACTATAGTTGTCTTTGCCTTTTGTATGCTGTGAAGTCTGCCTTATGGAACATAATTTGGGAGAATGATTGAAATGACAGTCATTAAAAGCTAACTCTTAAAAGAGTTTGTTCGGTTAAAATAAATTGAATTCTAGTTATTCTTCACACTTTAGGTTGAGTTTCTAGGGTTTTTTAAATTACTTTTGGTAGTTGAGAAACTGAGGCAGTGCTGTCACACAGCACTGATACCCAAGGTATTGCTCAGGCATCAGAAAGGTTATTGTGACAGGCTGGACCTTTGAAAAAGGAGGAAAGTTAGGCAGAGAGTTTGCTCTCAAAAACCAGGAGGCCTCGGCAGCTATAGTAGGCTGTTTTCTTTGAAAATAAGCTACCAGCATTGCTAAATACCTGGAAACTGCTATTGCTACCAAATGTTAGACTGTATCTTAGCTGATGCTTTATCTTAGCATAAATGAAGCTTGCAAAAATAAGGACAAAAAACCCATGAAGGACAGAGGTTAAACAGATATAGCGTAATTCTTGCTGACTGACTGCCAGTTCATACCTGCTGAAGGTCTGATATGACTTCATTCTAGTTTGTTTTTCCTGTTGCTGTTCTGAGGAGCCAATTTTCCTTCCTTTTATACTGGCTTACCTTTTATTTCACATAGTGTTTTATGCGTTAACCAGCAAAGTGCAATTGTAATTTGAGTCTCAATGTTTGAGTCTTAGAGGCATAGAAAGAAGTGCTAAGAGCAGTGTAAAAACTTTCTCCTTTTTTTCTTTTCCTAGCCCTGTGAAATTTGAAGGCATAGTTAAAATTTCTGTATTTGTCTGATAAGCCTTTAGCCCCATGTATGGGAAGGTTGTTTTTTTATTTAATTGTTGAATTTACAATATCACTACAAGTGAATAGGTAGGTAAGATAACCAATCAGAAGAAAAGCACAAAAAATACTAAACACTTCATTTTGTTTGCTTAAAGCAGAGTGTGTGTGCTTTAGTGACTACAATACTGTCTGGGCTTTTAATAATACCTAGAGTAGCTTTCAGATTGGGGCATTATCTTTTCTCCAGCTATTATGTGCGGGGAAGATTGTGCTACGAGTCATGTTTTTTCAAACAGGTAGGAATCCAGAAGGATCTGAAAAGTCAGCTATGTTTTTAGGTTTGGCAACTGCCAGAAGGGTTTAATGGGTCTGTTTTGGTAGTTCAATGTCGAAAAAAGGCACGAATGTGCATTCTCAGGGTAAAGGTATCATATCCTTGTTGCTTAAAGGAAATTCCAGCTCCCAATGATGTGTGCAAACCTAAAAATTAACTGTTGGTTACTGTTTGAGGCCTTGATGCTTTGCCAAAGTGTTAAACATACATTTTAACTTAGCTTAAATGGCAGTGGGAGGTAGGGTATTTCCCATCTGTTTTGTAAGAACTGTGAATAAATTCTGAGTTGGTGACCTTATTACACCCTGGTCTAACTAACAGAAATGTTCAAATGAATGTTTTATCCCATATATAGCCAGTATCCTGCTAGTGTAGGGCTGGGGGAGAGCTCAAGACAATGCTCAGTCCAAATTTCAGCAGTGAGTCAGGATCAATTTAATCTGTGTTATTCTTAAACATTCGTATGTTTGTCTAAGGTTTTATAGAACCTTTTAGTTAAATACCTCACAGACAACTCACATTAACTGCTCCAATATTTCTTGACAATCTTTCTCTTTAAGTATTAATGTGAAAGTATACTAATGTTGTCTTTGAAATGTATGAAACACAAAAGGCACCCACAGGATGATGTTATCATTTAGGATAATAAAACAGTTAGTGTGTGACTTGAAAGGCACTGGATTCCTTCTACAACACTTTCTAGTGGTAGTTCTTACGTTTATCTCTGGCTTTGGTACATTCTTTATCATTTCACTTTGAGAGACAAGGTTGTTGTTGCAACAGGAATATCCACAGCTAAATTGGCATTACATTTGATATTTAATTTACTAATGAAAGCTTTCTTTGGATGGCCTATCATTATGAAGTGTTCCTTTCACAAAATACACTCCTTGAAAAGTGGGGTTAAGGAAATGTTTTTGAGGTGCTGGGGAGAGGGGGAGTAGTTAACACTGCCTTGGTTCCCTCTTTGCACAAATCAGAGAACCACAGAATTCCAAATGCATGCTTCTTTGGATCAGCTAGACAAGACCCTGTTATTAATGTTGCATTCCTGATTTTAAATTCCCCTCCATTAGCTAGGATTTTTGTGCTTCTCATTTTCCCCTTTTGTTTACAACACCTAAAATACCAGGCCTCTATTAATATGTTGGGGTTTTTTTTGCCTCCTTCTAGCAAATGAAAACTACAAACAAGTAGCAATATGTATTCTGTATCACATAAGCATGGATGACCGCTTCAAATCGATGTTTGCGTACACAGACTGTATCCCGCAGGTACGTGCTTTGATGTGGGATGAGGTGGGAGAATGCACCTTTCGCTCTGCCTCTTCCCCGGTGTCTTTTCCTCACTCATAGCAGAGCTCGCACTGACGCCCACAGGTGGAAGTGGGAACAACCACAGGGCTGCTGAGGCGGTTCTCATCGGGCAGCCTGGCTGTTGTTGCTGTCTCTTACTGGTCCCCAGAACTAGGGCTGGTGCCGCGTTTTCTGTCAGTGCTGCTACGACCTGAACCGCAGCAATGAATTGGTAAAAATACAGGTGACCTGATGGATTTCTACAGAAGATTGGGAATGCTTGAAAGAGATTAAAGTTTGTGCATAGCAGGTCCTTAGGGAACCTTGTGGAAAGTATTTCCTTTACAGTTTTAGAAGGCATTCTTTTCTGATCCCATTGGGCATCAAAATTTCAATGTGTCCAGTATTACAGGATATGAACTGGAAACCAGCCAAGCAGTGCTATGTTCCTGCATGACAATTCCTTTTCCAACGACTGGCATCAACAACAGGGGACACATGAAGGCTATGGAAGACTCTTCACCAATCTTTCAAGCTACAGTTTGTTGCATAACATTTTGTCTGCAGTCACAGTCTTTGATCAAAGCACTGACACAATATTATGGGTGTTGGGGTGTATGGTTTTTTGTGTGGTTTGTTGTATGTTTGGGGGGGTTTATTTTAACATGTACCAAATCTTCTCTTGTTGATCTTTTTCCTCAGTCCTGATGAGGCTGGAGTTGAGCAAGCCCATGTTGCATAAGTGTAAAAGCTCTCTGGTAGCTTTTTCAGAATTGCACCGTGATGTCTTCTTCCCTGCCAAATGTGTTTTTAACACCAAATACATCCAGAATGGGAAGTTGCCATGGAAAATTTTTGGAATGGTTCTGGTCGTTATCTCATGACAAAAATGGTGATGCTTTTCCAAATACAGGAGGATTTTGGAGAATAGGGGAGAACTGATGGGAATAACTAGTTACAAAATGGTCTTGTAAACATGCTGCTGACTGCCTTTTTTGCCACAAGAAGCAACTATATGTTAAGGTATTTGCGTGATATGAGAGACCTGTTTTGTTTGGAGCTGTTAGCAGCCAAACCAGAATTCATGCACTGTGTTTCAGGGCTCGCTCATGACGTGCTTTTAGGAAATCTTGGCGTGGCTCTTAGATCCCCAGTGCCAAATGTAGAGCGCTGTGGAAACTTCAGTGATATCATCCTTTGAGCTTTGGTGAACACTGTTGTTCTGATAGGCAGTGACTGCTCAAGCTAGTGCTTACAAAGCTGTATCCAGAGACTAGTGGAGCAGGAAGCAAGTCTTCTGCCTTGATTGGACTTTGGCTAAAACCATAAAATTCAAAGGATACCTATTGCTTTTGATGCTTCAGTAGCCAATGTAACTAATTACTCACAGATACATCTGCCAGCTGTTCAAAAAGGACAAGCTGGACATCCAGAGCTTAAATTTTTATTAATGAATGTTCAAAATTAGGACAGTTATTAAGGAAGATAGAGGTAGCAGAAAACAGTGGAAGTGGACAAGACATCAAGAGAAGAAAACAACCTTTCTAAAGTCTCCCTGCCATCTAATTCAACCCTAGAAAACCAACTTCTTTTTTCAATAGTAGTATATCCCCTTCTGTGGGTTTTTCCTTTCGAGGAAAGGTATACATCTAAACTGGCAACTACTCAATAGTGAAGATTCAGCTGTTGTAGAAAATAATTGGAAAATCAATCCTCTGTCATTCTGAAGAGGCGAAGCGCTTGATGAGGACTTGCGCGTGTTGTCCCAGGTAAACATCCATGTGGATTGCAGGAGTTAGTGGGTGCTATTCTAGTAACAGTTAAAAGTGAGTATTAACAGTTCATTCTTGTTTAGACCTCAGCAATGCGTGTTTTGTTTAAATAGGTGCAAATGCCATCCAGATGCTTATAAAAGCCTTTATTGGCAATAACCTGGCCAATCAAAGGGCATGGTTAGGCAGTGATGTCATGGTGATATTTAATATTTTACCGCAGAGCAGTGTGCAAGGGTCTCCGCAGCTACCCACATGTTTTCCACCACGGTCGTTCTGTTTGGCCCCTCTTTGATCTATAAGCTTCTTTTCAGCTTAATGCTGGTAAACGTCCTCTCTTGACAGCACCCTTTGCTCCTGTCCGCCATTATCTGCTGAAGTTCAGAAACCAGAGCATCACTTCAAACAGCAGAGTTTGGGGAGTAGCCGGTCAGGAGAGATTCCTGAGGCATGCAGTTCTGGCATAATCATTCAAAGATGTTTGAGCTGGGCTTGGGGAGGGGGTTGCACAGAGGTGTATGTGAGCAGAGAGCTGTGGGGGTTGGCCTCTGGTCACTGGTAAATAAGTGAAGGCAGGTGCCAGAGAGTCTAGACACAGTGATTTCAGTCTTGGTCTGTGGTATCTGATACTCAATATGGGACTTGTCTGATTGAACACTACTGCCTCTTCATTGCACATGCTGCAGTCTTTTTACTGCCTTCCTGTTAAATCAGTAAAAGATGACAATGGACATAGTAAAAGCAGAACAAATTTAATTTTAATATTTCCTATTTGGCAGCAATTACTCTTCCTTTTGAAGTGGCACAAGAAGCAATCAAATTAAATGAAGACATAATGGGAAACATGGAGCTCGTACAAAACTATTATTTTTAAATTTGAACGGCTTTAATTGAAACTGGATATATTTTTTCTTTTTATAGAGAAGTAGTTCAGTAATTAAGAGTGTAATCCCATCTTGTTAAACGTCTAATTTCCACAGATTTTGTATTGTGTAAGTAATGAGAATGTTTCCCTTCAAATTATTGGAAGGGTTTTAAAATCTGTTTTTAAAGCTTTTGTAACAGAAGAGTTGCAGGGGGTGAGTTTTGAAAGCTCATGTTCCAGTTATTAAGTGGCAACTTTCTTCTCTGGTTAATTCACACTTACGTGACTGTCAGGCTTATGGATTTAATAGACTAGGGAATTTTGTAAGTTCTTAAAACGACCTAGGGAAGTCCAATTCTACCTTCTTTAGAAAAGGAGGAAGAAATCAATGATAACTTTTTAATCAGTCCATGAATGTCATGGAGAGATGAATAACTATGTTGTAACAATTTCTAATTATTATTGTTTTTGGGAGGTCCATTTGGAATGACAGCCTATGTAACAATAGATAAACATACACAATTGCTGTAGTAAAATACTTTGGAGTGAAGTTTTTTATTCTTCTCTCTAAATGGGTTGTTCACCCATTTTCTCTAGTTTTCAATGCATTACAAACCATCCACAAGGGGGCAAGCACACAAATATCTAATGATTA
>VZZY01010580.1:226976-270159 GCA_013400335.1 Eurystomus gularis
CCCCCCCCCCCCCCCCCCGGCATTTTTCGATACAAACTGAGCTACATTATTTTTTAGTTATGTCCTGCTTATCTTTAGGTTCAGTTGTTACTTCCAGTAATCTCAGTCTTGTTATCATGCTGCTTTGCATTAGAATCTTGATGTGTCTTTTGGCTGCCATGGTTGGAATCAGAGAAGAGTAAATGGATGTATTTGAGTCATGTTCATGTATTCTATCTGCTGTTTCAAAAAATGTTCATATTGAACAAAACTAGATAGCCTGTGATATAATGGACAATACAGGTGCCAGGTGTATAAAATGATGGCAATCCATAGGTTATTTGCCTAAAGAATCATCTGGGAATTCACTGATGCTTACTAACCAGTTGGAACAGGAATATGGTGATTGTCTGTTTATCTTAACCCAGCTGGTTCTGTCCCATTACCAAGAGAATAGGACTATTCCTGAGAAGTCTTTGGTTATAATGGCAATGTTCCAGTCTAGCAATGGAAGCTGCAAAGATAAAGCACATTGCTGCAGATACAGCTAATTTACCTATTGATGGGGTAATCTCAAAGCAAAATAGTAGTAGAATTTTTCTGCAATGAAGTATCTGTTTAGATTTATTAAACAACCAGGCATTAATCTGACTTTCTGTGAAACTAAGTTGTGGGGTTTTTTCCAATACTATGTTCACCTAAACTTTCAAAACAGTTTTATCCATTCACAACTTTAAAAAAGAACGACAAAAAAACCTGTAAAAATGAAAAAATACATTAATAATAAAATGTAACTAATCCAAGTTCATTTAAGGTGATGACTGACTGCCATTTTTGGCACCTTACAAGCAAGCATTGCTATCCCCAAATAGTGGAACTACACATCGTGTGTCCTTGACCTTTAATAATTTCACTGTTCCTGTGGAAATTTTACTACTATTCTGTGAAATGCTGAATATTAATGAAAAAAAAAAAAGCTACTGGAGTTGATCATAACATTGCCCTTCAGTGCTTTGGAAAGATTAATGACTTAAGTGTGCTTGTGTTTCTTGGCAGTTAATGAAGATGCTTTTTGAATGTCCTGATGAGCGAGTTGACCTGGAACTTATTTCTTTCTGTATTAACCTTGCTGCTAACAAAAGAAATGTACAACTTATCTGTGAAGGTAAGCCCACTGAGATTTTACTGTTTCTTGGAGATGACACCACTTTATATATGGATTTTTAGTTATGTACAAGTTATTTATAAATGTATATATGTATTTCTAAAAAATAAAAGGCACTTGTTTGGGTAATGATTGCAGGCAAATGGCCATATCCTCCCCAAAACTGGTCTTAGTGGCAGGAGTGAGACTGAATAGCCCCACATGCCCACATCTCTCATATGTGCATGTAGTTCAGTAGAACACACTGATGACAGTACTGTGGGAAACTAGGCCTCTATGGAGAGATCAAGATTTTGTTCTACCTGATGCCTAAAATCCATCTTCAGCTAATCAGTGTTTCACCTGCCAGTACCAAATTAATAGCACAGTGATGTCATTTACTTGCATCTTTCCATTAATTTTTCTCTTTTAATTGAGCATCTTTTTGTTTCTAGTATTTTATTATGTGGTATAGATGGGGTTCTGCATTTCATTCAGTAGCTCTCTAGATTGCTTTTAAAGTTTGATTATTTTCATGCTAGCAGCTTTATGTGCAACATTATTAATAATAATATTATTATTTGGTAGCTCTGATTTTCACTTGTGCTCAAAAATGTCACTATGAACTACTGCAATAGATCACTAGACTTCAAAAGGGACAATTGCAATCAGTGAACTCTATGGCCAGCAATTCCACTTTAAAATTCTGTGTGTAGCTCTGTAGAAGGGGGAGCAGGGAGATCCAGTTCTATATTAAAGGTACACATGAAATTCAAGCTGGTAGCACTCCCTAGATAGGCAAGGTGATCTTTTGGAAACATACTGGTAAAAGTGGGTCTTGCCCTGTGCAATCAAGTACTTCAGATCTGAGTATGTCTGTTATGTGTATTCCCTAGCAATGATCTTCGTGATGGGTGGAAAATACAATGTGTTTAGTCCCTGGAGTGGGGAGAGGAGTCTGAGCTAGTACCAGCACTGTGCTGCATCTCCATTAACTTCACTTGATAGTAGGATAATGATTCAGATCTAGAACCTTTCTTGTCTAAATAAATAACTAAGCACACCTGACTTTTTTCTGATTTTTAAGTATTCCCCCAGTACATATGGTCATTGTAATTGTTTTAGAGAAGCTATAGACTTTGTACAGAGTAGGTCTTTTCAACTTAAACTTGGAAGAAGAAATAGTTCCTGTCTAGATTCTTCACTTTTTCCTTATAAATTTTTAAAACTTAAAGCTGTTTTTGGTGTGTGTGCATCTTGTTCGTTTTTTGATCGGCCAGTACTTTCCTCATTATTATTTTTATTTGGAGGATTGTGAAAGTGTTTGTTTCTTTTCAGGAAATGGCTTGAAAATGCTAATGAAGCGGGCTTTGAAATTTAAGGACCCGCTGTTAATGAAGATGATCAGGAATATTTCACAACATGATGGGCCAACTAAAAGCCTGTTTATTGTAAGTATTATCTGCTACCTAATTTGATCTCTGATACTTCCTACTGGAAAAGACTAGCTGTGGAGAGCTGCTGTGTTTTATCTTTACAGGGTGTCCAGTTTAAGTTCTTGTGGCTGTTTGTGGGTCGATTTATCTTTTGTTTTAGAAGGCTATCTCAGCTAGATCAGAGGTTACCTATTCCCTACTACAGGGAAAACAGATCTTAAGCTGTATACAATAAGTTCCTGTTCCAAAACAAACACACAAAAGCAAGCAAACAAAAAAAACAAACTTAACTGCTAGAATGCACATCATAACAATTACCAGTTATCCTAAATCTCTACTTTTAGAGCTAGAGGGCAAAATAATGTGTGGGGTTTTTTGTGTTTTTTTCTGTGCCAGATGTTTTAAGTGGATATTTTAAAGTTTTTGAATACTTAATGTTCAGTTTACCATGTGAAGTCACCCTTTCAAAAGAAGGACAAATCTTAAAATGAGAATTGAGTATCAAATTGTCTTAAAGTAGTATTGAACTGGTAAGTAGATTCCATGATTCTCCTGTTCATGTCTCCAGAAAATGTTGTAGTTACTTCTCAAAATCTTTAGGAAGAGAACTCCACTATTCTCCCTAACACAGTATGGTCTTCGCTATCTTCTTGCCCTCATTTCCTAACAGCTTTCTCACACTGTGGTAGCTAGTTTTGGAACGTCTGAACAAATGATCCACATCTCTTGAAAGGATGAAGAGGAAGAATGCTGAAATATTTTCTTGGATTATTAAACTGAAATTGAAACTGCCTTATTAGCCCTTATTTCAGGAGACAAGTCTCCATAGCATTCTTAGTTGCACAAGTTGTGAGTTCTTCAGAACCCTGGATTATTCACCTATAATGTTTGTTGCTGTTTTTTCTTTAGGATTATGTTGGTGATTTAGCAGCTCAAATATCAAATGGTGAAGAGGAGGAATTTGTGATTGAATGCCTGGGAACACTTGCAAATTTGACCTTACCAGATCTGGACTGGGAACTTGTGCTGAAAGAGTATAAATTGGTTCCGTACCTCAAGGATAAACTAAAGCCAGGTCTGTACAAAGCTGAGTTAGTCTTTCTAAGTAAAGTATCTTGAAGAATACTTAGAGTACTCTTTGAGGAGAGTCTGTTTACCTTTAGAATTTGTGACTGGAGAAACTTAATACTGAGGAACAGAATCATATCCACAGATAAATATACAACTGCCACAACATTAAGAATTTCTAAAACGTAATTTTTATTTGCCTTCTGACTTACCAGGTTCTGCAGAAGATGACCTCGTTTTAGAAGTGGTGATAATGATTGGAACAGTTTCTATGGATGACTCTTGTGCTGCTCTGCTGGCTAAATCTGGGATCATCCCTGCACTCATTGAGCTTCTAAATGGTACGTTGCCAGGTTTGACTTATTTTTCAGAGCAGCTCAGTTGAGGTAGCTGTGCTATAACGGAATACACCATTTATTTTCTCTTGCAAGGTAGGGGTAGGTGTTTCGTACATGAAATAAGGAACAATTACTCCATACTGAGTAGCAGTCTAACGAAATTAGATTTTTCCCACACCTCCATGACTCTTGCTGCAATCTGTAGTCTTTCTACTTGGCTGGAGCAAGGAAGAAAACACTTGTTTTGTGTTGTCAGGAGATAAAATCTCACACATACAACTAAACTGTCTAGCTAACATGTAAAAGCTGGGCTTTCTCTACGCATCAAAAGCTTCTTGTGAGATCTGAAATTGTCATTGTTTTGTTTTGGTTTTTTTTTTGCAGCTCAGCAGGAAGATGATGAGTTTGTGTGCCAGATCATCTATGTATTTTATCAGATGGTCTTCCACCAAGCCACCAGAGATGTCATTATCAAGGAAACCCGTATCTTTTTAAAGATTAAACATCTAGAATTACAGCACTTGATTTGCCATCACTGATTTTTCAGCCCATATTTCCCTTACATAAATCTCCTGATCTCAGAGGTTTCTTTGTAAATGGTTTATTTCAGCTGAAGAAAAAATCCAAGCAGCCTAGACATGTTAGAAGGACTATTCAGCTAATTTGGACTGCAAGATTGATAGTAAAGAGTAAAAGTTAGTTTGCTTTGAAACAGAAGGGCGTAAGAGGAGGATCACTGGACCACATGACCCATTAGTTCCTATCCAATCTGAATTGCTGTTTGAATTTGTTTTGCAAATCGTAGTCAAAATCAGACTGTAGAAAAACTTACATAGACCATAGATAAAATTCTTGCACTGCACTGCTATACATATGTTGCATAGGCTGAAAGGCATTAAACTACTTTAATGGCATTATTCCTTATATCAGTCTAGACAAAATAAATAATGCCTGCTCTGTATTTTTTTTTTATTCAGCTAATTTTCCTTTAATTTTGTGTTTTGTGTAAGTCTTCTATCTTCTCACTGCAGAGACTTTGATTTCTGTTCCTGCCTTTCCTCTCTCCTTTTTTCGCCTGTCTGTTGATGACTGAATCTGTTCTTCAGTCTCCTCATGTCATGGATCTGTTGAATTTTTTTCGTATGGTACTTATAATTCTTGTTCAGTCTTTATGACTTACTCTTTCAATCACAGCTGATGTTGAGCTCATTCAGATGATCTGAAAACTGTGGAAAGAGTCACCAGCTGTCTTTGTGGGCCTTAACTGAATGCTGAATTTTATGGAAACAAAGAATCAGTTGAATGGAGCCCTTGTAGGGATAGCAGATTAGTGATTACTTTGCTAACAAAACCAAGACTACTTCTTAACGTCCTTTCTCCTTTTAAGCTCTGTGGAATATCAGAGAAGCCATTTGGGATGCTGTTCTTTGTCTCCAGTTTGAATTCCTAGATGGCTAGGAGGTTTAAAAAAAAAGCATCTCTTTTTATATCTATAATAAAGCACCAACATTTGAACAACTCTTTTCTCACTCAAACAAGACTAGTGTTAATGCAACCATTTGCACAATAGATTATCCTCAATATTTTTGAGAAAAATACATTGGAAACCTTTTTTGAAAATAAAATTGCTAAAGATTACAAAAGTAAGTCTCAAAAGATTCCATGGAATCTACGATCTTTGGACTGGCATGATAGGCGCGTGGATTTCCCGCAACAGATCAATATGCGTTTTCTTTGTAAGAGGCATGTAATTTTTCCTAATCAATTTTGAAGAATATTTAATCTTTAAATATCTTAAGATGTGGTTTTAAAGACAGTGGTTGGGGGAAAGCTGCTGACCTTCACATGTGATAGAAAAGTCCTGACTACGATTCTTAGTGAAATTTGCAGTTGGAAGAACCCAGGGCTGTGAAAAAAATAGCTTTTATCCTTAACAGTTTCTTTCTAGAGGCTCCAGCGTATCTTATAGACCTGATGCATGATAAAAATGCTGAGATTCGCAAAGTTTGTGACAACACTCTGGATATTATAGCGGTAGGTCTGGTTTTTTTTATCATCTGTCCCTGAAGAACCTTTTAACATGAGGTAATTGTAAAATAACTAAGTAGCAGTAACTTGCGAATTGTGAATATTTTTCCTTTGCAACTTTCTAATCACATAGTGAGAAGATGAATTTTCATGGGACAATGACAATTATCTAAGCTGTGTACCAAGCTTCCAAGCAGTGCATATATACTTTGGAAATTCGCACCAGTTAGCTTTACATCACAGACACTTTTAAAGGAGTGCTTTTATACTTAAATTAATCACATTACATTTAATTATTTCTTAGTTCTCCAAACAACTGGCTCTTGTTACCCAGCAGCTTTTATTCAGCTTTTCTACATCGCCTGATGCCAATATTTGTTTCAGAATGAAAATGTGGGCAGCGATCCTGAAGCTGGTTGTTTTCTGCTGGGGGAACAGTCAGTATAACATTGAACTTTTTAACATTGTCTCCAACTCTGGGATAGGTTTCCTTTAGCTACATGACTTAGTTTGTCCAACTGTCCATTAATCACAATAAACTTCTGGGACAGTTGTTTTGTATTTAACTGCTAAGTTGGAAGAAAGAAAGAAAGAATACTAAATCATGAATCGCTGTTGCTTTCTCAGCTCATATAGCATGTCTAATCTGCTTCTGGGGATCCTTGACTCTAGAACCATTAATATTTTCTAGGCTGTGCTTCATGTAAAGACATTGTGAAACTGGTTCCAATTAAAAGTTGCATTTTGTTGTTAAAATTTCTCTTGGCTCATTTAATTTAATGGATTTCTAATAACAAAAATATTACAGGATTTTGTGATGTCATAGGATTGTGCAGACTGCACATCCTTTTAAATGAAATTAAATCTTACAGCCAAAGAGAACTTAACTATGAGTCAAAAGTAGTGTCTTTGACTACCTTGACGCTTTTCTTGTCATCTGCTCAATTTCTGCTTTAGTTGAATTATGCATATTGCAACTTGTTCTCTGAAAGCTTTAATATAGCGTAAGACCTAACTTACACTGCACAGTACTATAGCCTATTTAGTCTTTTTCTGTTATACCCATTAGTAATGCTTTCTAATTTAATGTTCACCTTAAAGTAAAATGATGTATTTTCTGTGTTGGAATTCTTCTTATCTGGCTGTGGTTTTGCTTCATGGAGGTATGGAATGAAAACTGTGCTCCACTAGTTTAGTGGCAGAGTTGCTGCTGACATTCATTAAGGGCAATATTTCACTTAAGAGGAATTTGCACTTAGTACTTTTTTATGATGCATATTGTGTTTAGCTTACCAAGGTAATTTATTTCCAGGGACATCTTTAGTGGAAATAATAAAAATATTTATATCTTCTGGGTGAGACTGGGCAACCCAAGGTGCCTCCAGTGCTTGTTTTATCTTGGAGCTACTGCAGTTTCCAAGTGTCTCAGGTGTTGATTTGTTCATATGGGGGAGCTTTACAGCGCGGTACATATGTAGTGTCTAGTTACTGAAAAATTATGTTGATATTGTTAACATTTATTTCATAGAATCTAGAAGAATAAATGCATTAAGACATAGCTTCATATTCAGTGTTAACATCTGTGTAAGATATGCTTGGCTTTTTATTTTCTTCCTAAGAAGAGGTAATCTTTATGCTAGCCATGTTAGCCATGAGTAAATGAGGAGAGCTATGATGGATGGGAAAGGCTTCTCAGCTTGCAAGAAGCACTGGACAGGACTTCTAGGGCCTTGAGGAGGAATAAGGGGAGGACATGATGTAGTACTGGTTTTAGTGGGGATAGGAGGAGGTGATGTCAAGCACATACTGAAAGCAGTTTGCATGGTGGTAAATTTATTTTTTACTTTGCTTGTGGGGCAGTGCCACACTTAAAATGATGTCCACTAGAAAGCTAGGAAAGTTCCCTTTCTGAGAAAATCTTTTTAGCTTTATTATCTGGCTGTTGGGTTATAAGTTGCATAAACCATAACTAACACCATGTCCCTGTGGGGAATAGGAGGCACAATATGC
The DNA here is from genome assembly GCA_013400335.1 of Eurystomus gularis. Lineage (NCBI taxonomy): Eukaryota > Metazoa > Chordata > Aves > Coraciiformes > Coraciidae > Eurystomus > Eurystomus gularis. Next base: position 234,980 of record VZZY01010580.1, read on the forward strand.
TGTATTTTCTGGAAGACAGAACCACTAATTGATTGCTTTCTCAGCAATGTTGTAAGCCGGTTGCACTTTGTCTCCAAGCACCACAAATCCCGGTAAAAAGGCAATGTGTTTTAGATGGTGATGAGAGAAAATATGAGATGGTAAGCTATTAGAACCTCAGATCTTGATAGGTGCTCTGCCATTCCGTTCAGAGGATATGGTAAAGCAGCCTGTAAACACTAAGGTGTTTGGTTGTGTGGCAGTTTTATACAACTAGTGCCTTCGGAGGTGTCTGAACAGACATAGGTCTCTAAGACTGTTGAAACTTCTTATCTGGGCTAAATTCACAACAAGAAAACCTTAGGTTTTTAGTCTTGTTGTTCCATACATGCTGACAGGATTAGTTCCTCTGATGGAAATCAGAAACTAAATGTTGGAGAAGAGAGATTTGAAAGTAATTTCTTCTTAGGGAGACAAATGCTTCTTTCACTCATCAATAAGCTCTATATAGTGTGATTAAAATAACACTGAAGAAAATCAGATGCCTTATAAGCCTTAGGGGAGATACGCTTTCTGTAGTAAAGTAATTGTCACAGAAATTATGGAAATGTTACACTAGTGATGATTTGTTTAATATAGCTTGGCTGGGCTCTGCCATTGATGAACTGAAACAGATGTGCTGCTTCAGCATAGTACATACTGGGGAGTCTCAGCTTTGCACTGGTAGATGCAAGATAATCCCTTCTGTCAAAAAAAAAGTCTGCATTGATCATTTAGGAATGCTTCAGTCTCCTGTCACGTGCCAAGTCTTGGCACCAAGCAGCTAGTTTAGCGTAACTTGGACACCTAAAGTGGGACAGGTCTCATGGCTCAGCTGAAAGCCTGGAATCTATAGCTGGTGTAGGATTCTTGAGCAAATGAAGTTCCCTTTTCCTCTGCCTCAGAAGCCCAAACAACTGCAACTCAGAGCTTGTGGAAAGAAATGTCAGCTTACTTGAGATGGTTTTACTCTATTCACATTGGATAATACTATCAAGAGCTGAGGGGAGGTTATTAATCTCTCAGGTTTCTCATTCTTTTTTTGCTACTAGCTCAGTCTTATTGCAGTTAAATGATTTTTCTTGTGTATTCGAACAATATTTAATTACTCATAACGATAACCTTGAACTGTGTAGTCTGAGGCTCTCCCCTCCCCTCTTCCCCCCCATTTTCTGTTTTGGTGTTTTTACAGCTTTGAATCCAGGCCTGTTGTACCATCTTGTAGCTCTTATGATCAGGAGTGGATCATTAAGCTTCCTGCAGAAGTAAACATCATCTAGATAGCTATAGCATTGTCCTTGGGATTTAGGAAGGGCCTTATGCCTTAGGTGTTTTTCCAACTCTTGTTCTTTGCCCCAAGTATTTGTAAGGAATGCCAAGTAACATTCGTCTCATATGGAAAGCTGTGTTAATGAACAGCTTGCATCTTTCCATGTTAGTGAAATGCCCTGACACAAATTCTCCACGTTGGGAATGCTGGAATTCCACATAAGAAGCAGGAATGTGCTGTGAACCCTCAGTGCTCTGGGATTTGGGGCCAGCTGTGCAAGATGTTTGCCAGCTCTTTTAGAATCAAGGAAGAGCAGACCGCAGGGATTTGGTGTGGGCTTCATTTGAATAAGCATTGTACTCTGAAAATAGATAACCTTTGACTCCAGCTTGGTGTCCTCTTTCCATGAAGAGTGCTGTAGCCACTCCAGGAAAACAGGTTTTCCCTTCACATGTCCAGATGCCCCTTTTCTGTGGTGTCTCTTGTTGCCCTGTTATCTAACAGTCATGAATACAGAGAGGTGGACAGAAGAGCAGGTAGGGGTTGAAGCTGCAGGCTGAGCTGTTGACATATGTTTTCACTGATTAACTTCTGCATTGTTTAATTTGCAGTCAATCTGCAACGGTGCTGGGAGCTTTCTGTGGCAAAGAGCATGCACCCAGCAGGAAAGGCTCTACCTGGACTAGAATAACCACACTGCAGGCAGTGTTAGGGCAGGCAGGTCCCAATTGTTTTTTGTCTTCACATAAACTTATCTTAGACAGATTTCCTTCCAGCATTGGTGCTTGCTCTTTGGAGCTGTAAGACTAGGAAGGGGAGCCAAACCACCCGACTCTGTTACTTTCCAAACAGCTTCCCCATGAGATACCTTACATTCCTCCAAAGGAAAAAAACAACAACAAAAAAACACAACACCAAACAAAACAACATAAGAACCAATGGGTCATTTTATCTCAGCTATTAACTATATAGGAACCCTGTGGACAGTGTGCATTTTAGGTAGGCACCTAAATTTAAGGGGCATGAACCTTTACTCTTTTTCTCTACCTCGTCATTAGTTTAATATTTCAGGTTTCTATGAGCTTCTCCCTCAGAATATATTTAGTGATGAACCTGATTGCGAAGTGGTGACTCTGGGTTATGCAGGTGTAAGTGGTAAAGTGACTTTTTTGGCATGTGAATGAGTTGCCCTCTGGTGCTACTTACCCGAAGGGAGGTGTTGTAGACACCTGCGGAAGGTGATCCGTAACATCTGTTTCTCTCCTTGGTTTATAGAGGCACATAGTTCAAATGATGTGCCTAACTTTTAGCTAGCTAGAAAAGATAAATCTTTTCTTTCTTAATAAATGGTTAATTTAACCTTTCATGTAAACTGTGTGTTTTAAGGATGGTTAAATAATGAAGAATGTAACATAGCACCAAGTACAACCTTGAATGTAATGAGCATTCTACTTACTGTATAGCAGCTTTAGTTTAGTATGAGGAATCACATCAAATGAACCCTATTACAGACCCAATTAAAGGGCAACCACATTAAAGTGAAAAGGAAAATCTGTTTTTCATCAGCTGTGAGAGAACACAAAGCAGATCTGTGTAGCTCTATGTTATCCTATAGTGTGTTAATCAGATACAAGGTGTGACGGAAGCCAGTGACAAAGGGGACCCCTGATAGGGAACAGACATGCTCTGATAATAGGCCAGTTAACGCTTCATAATATTTCAATGGTTCAGTAGTAAACAAAGTTGGAAGTAGAACTTCAAAAACGATGGCACATTCCTCATGGAGTCAAACCATACATCTTCTATGACACTTCTGGATTTATGGAAACCGAATGTTAAAACCAGTGATGTCAGGGAGCTCCAAAGAGAATAAAATCAACCTTCAGGATTCGTCCTTTTATGTTTCTCAACATGCAATATTGGGAGGGGGTGCAGGAGTTTGGAGAACAGGCACATTCTGTCCACCTTCTTGTTCCCCCACCCGCTGCCTAACATTTAAAAGGACTGGAGGGCGCAAAGCTATGTTTGTATGTCCATGATGTCTAGTTTTTGGGCTTCGTTTTTGTAGGAATTCCTTAGTAAAGAGTACTTCATGTCTTTAAAAAACAAAACCCAACCAAAATGAGGAAAAAAAAAACCCCACAAAATAATAATCACAAATGAAAAAGGTTTTTAATGGCTCAGAATATAATTACTGGAAAACTTGCTGTGTTTTAGGGAATTGTTTTGCTCTAAACTTCTTTAATTTGGTTTCTTTGTGCCTTTTGGCTCTGGTCCTGCGTTTACAGCTTTTCTTCCATTCTGATGTCATTCCATTAATCATTTACCCAGTGGTGTTTCTGCACATTTCTGTGGAAAGTCTACAGACTTAGTCCTAATCTAGCAGTACTTAAATGAACTCTTTTGTGCAGAGGTTATGTAAATTGTTCTAGATTAATGCAAATCATCCTTTTCTGCTGTTCTTCCAGAATGAAACTCTGGACAAAACTGATAATTGATCTGATTCTGGTGCCGCCACTGCTTTGTTCTTGTTGCTCATCCATAGTGAAATGCAAGGTACAAATGTAACCAAGTAGCCAAACTGCTTGAAGGGGTAACTTGTGTTTTTAAATGCTGTGTGGATGTGCTCAATCTTACAGCTGCTAATTTGCCATTAAGTTGCTAATCCTGTTTCCCAAAATTTAAAGGAATGGTTGAGGTAAAATACCTCGGAGTTTTAAGCCTCTGAATATAAAATAGGAAACGTAGAATACATGAGAATATTCTGCCTTGTTGTCATTGTCTAAAGAAAAAATCATTTAGGATCTCAGAACTGTTGACTGGTTTTTTTTTTGTTTTTTTTTAAGAAGGATGTAAGTAGTTCATGTCTGTTCGTGACAGACATTCAGCATATTCAGACAGTGGTGTGGAATGGAATAGTGATGTTGGGCAAATGGGATTCATTTAGGATTGTAACTTTGGGAAGATTAAAATGTTTTCAAAGTGCATTTATGTTAAATGTGAATTGGTAATTTTAGCTGCTGGCCTTCCTGCTATTGAGAATTTTTAAAAGGTAAACAAGGTAATGTAGAGGGGATTCAGCTTTCCCACAGACTACTCTAATTTGCTGTTTGTTAAATTTGTTTATTTTCCCCCACTACTTTGCAATCATGATTTCTGGGAATAGTTTTCTTAAGACTGCAGTATGATTTCTGGCAGTTACAAGGTGTTTCTCTAGAGCTTGTAATTCACTACTGCTGGAGGCTGACATAATAGAAAGCACACAGTTTAGCTCTGGCAGATGTAGCAAAGGAGATGTTTCCAAGATGATGGATGTCACCATTGAAAGCCATGCCCTTTCATTTTTTTAATGGGTCATTTTATAAATCTCAGTGATAAGTTTAGTTTTTCCAGGGAAACTCTTGTTTTGCACTGTTATTTCTTGCCTTTCCTTTTAATCAAGTGTGCAAGTGGGGGAAAAGGTCAAGAGGCAGAAACAGCCTTTTTCCAAACAGTAAGAGGCATGGGAATGTGTGTTGTGTTTTGGGCATTTTGTTTGTTTTCCTTTTTCCTTCCCTAAGATTGCTGTGTTACTGTGGCTGACAGAAACCTGGAATTTGGCTTGAGGCTGCTGGACACCAAGAATATCTCTAGATCGCACAGGTGGTGCCTGTTCTATGTATGGAAGTTATGCAGGAGACCAGGTTTTGAATGGGACCGCTTGTACACCAGGATGGTACAAAGGGGAATTAGAAATGTGTAGTAATTTGAGTTGATCAGAGGTAGAATTGGAGAAATCTGGAATAATGCCACAGACTGATCAGAGCCACAAATCTGCAAGTATTTGCATGGATGTCCCACCAAAAGGGAGTTTAGGTTCTACTTTAAACCAAGAGAAACAACCTTGCCATTTCTCCAACTAAAACAAAGTTTTAAAACTCACTGCTGTGTAATAAGGGCTTGTGGTTCCACAATGTGACGTGATTCCCCATGAAATCTTGGATGCTCTAGATACTTGTCGGCGATGTCAGAGAAGCCCCTGCCAGAATGACAGGGCAAGCTGGTTTATTGTTACTGACAAGTCAAAAGGATGGAAAAGGCATGGGGTAGAGTGTGTTACCTATGCCAGGTTTAATAGCAGTGAAGACAAGGTAAGTTGCATATTATGTCAAAAAAGCTCAAGTTCAGGCTGTAGCGGTTTCAGAAGTTTAACCTGAACTACTCAGCCAGCTTATTCTGTTTTCACTGCCATTTTTTGACCTCTGGTTATAGACAGTTCTACTTTTGTATGTTTAGCTACAGCAGTTTAAGAAGTTACCACTTCTGCAGCCACATTCTTGCTAATTGTGTGAACGGTCTTCATCCCCTTCAGGGCTAAGTAATACAGATTTTAAAAACCTTAAACTACTCCGGCGAGATCCCCAAGAAAGGTCTGTCTAGATCATGTGTTAACCAACATGAGAGTTAAGAAATAATTTTCAATTTTTCTCTCCTTTGTAGTTAGAAGACAGTGAAGTAGGACCTGTTTCACAAGTATATTTCTTCCCAGAAGTAGAAAAGTTTTAGTTCTGAATGTTATTCTTGTTTGCAGTCCTTGATTGAACAAGTAATAACTATGGTGCATTATTTGTGAATATTCCCAAATTGATAACATCTGCAGATTTCATATGTTGATGAGTTTCCTTTAGTTAGCTGTGCCTTGTTTTTCCAGTAATATTGAGAAACTGAGTCTTATCCACAGGTCTGTGTTCCCTCAGTGGTAATCAACAACCCACATAGAAGGTTTTCCTTCACAGATCAGACTAACAGCCTATTGCAGGGACCACAGGCTATGTCACTTCCTCCTGATGCGCCTTTATATTGAATATCGCAATCACTTGAGTACAATTAGACCATAATCCAGATGGAGATTTCATGCCTATGTTTTGTTTCCATAGTGGCTGGAACCTATATCCTGTTTTCCTCAGCTTTTTGGAGAAGTTCCTTTTGGATTTTAGTTGTGTATCTTAGATTCTCATATTCTCTTTATTACAAATAAGTACCATTTTTGTGAGTATTCAGTATTAACATAGAAAGCCGTTATAAAATTTGACAACGAGTTGAAAATGAATTCCTGTCTTATTGGAGCTTGTGCAACAAAGTAAAGGTTTATTGGTTTTATCCCAACCATTTTTTGTTGTATTTTCTAGGAACTAGTTGTCCAAGTGACTGCTCATCCAATGAGGATGTAGAGACTATTTGGCCAGTGTTAGTAATTAATTACTGAAATCTCCCTGAAAATTGGCAGTAATTGGCTCTACTTGATAAACCAAATGAGGAGACTGTGGTGATGGAACTTCCTGCTCAAAGCAGGATTTTTTTCTTGATGGTGTAAAGTTACAAACTCTGAAGGGAAAATTGTACAAAATGAGAATAATGCCTAGTGCTTGCGAAACCCTTCCCTTGTCTGCTCGAAGTACTCTGCAAACTGAATACAGGACCTTAAGTCACTGAGCCCTGAAACTTAATCTTTCGCTGACATTAAATTCTCTGCCACTTCCTGTTAAACCAAACAGCATTGTCTGCACCTCATCCTACAACACTGTTTTGTGAATTGTAACAGGAATATGATGAGGAATGGGCTAAGAAAATCCAGAGCGAGAAATTTCGATGGCACAACTCTCAGTGGCTGGAGATGGTGGAGAGTCGGCAGATGGATGACAGTGAGCAGTATCTGTATGGTGATGATCCTATTGAGCCCTACATCCACGAAGGGGATATTCTGGAAAGACCTGACCTCTATTACAATGCAGGTAAGGCAACATACATTAGTATTTGGGACTGGGACTGCTACCTCTGTGTTTGGAAACGCAGCTTGACTAGGGCTGTAGAGAGAATCTGCTGACTCAAACCAGTGAGACAGTTTCCTTTAGTGTCACTGGGAGCAGCACTAGCCAGGGATGGACTTGTCCTTGTTCGGATGTTAATGATTGAGTAATTTGTATCCATGATCTTATGAAATGTTACAGGTCTGCAAAAATCTGAGTAGACCTATCTTGGAGAGCTAATGGACCATGACAGCTGATCTCAATAAAGGTGGCCCAGCCTTGTTCTTCACACCCATTTCTTGTGTTCATAGCTTGCTTGCTTTGCTAACACAAACCTTTTCTCATCCCTGTTAAACTCGCAGCTGTGAGATTTGTTGCTGAATGCTCTTCTGCCTCATGTGCTAGTTCTGTAATAGAATTTTTATTGCAGTTCTTGATGAAATACTTCAGTAGAGCCACATCAAACTTGTATGTTCTTTAGCAGAGGCAGTCGTTCCATGACTTTCAGCTAATCTGTATGGCTTTTGCTGTTGTAGATCTAGTGGAGTGTGTGAATCTCTTCTGTAAATACTTTTTTTTAGTTCCTCGTATGAAAAAGTTTACTACTTCACAATTTGAAGTAGTTAAAAACAAAAAAAATTATTTTTAACAAGTCATGTTCTTATTTGATATTAACCCTAGTATGTTTTCTAAAGGAAAAAAATTTCTCATCATTTTGCATAATCCTGTTAGTAATGCAAAATTGCACTGTCTTGGGGGATCACAAATGGAATCTTTGTCTTTCTCTCCTTCTGTAAAGCTTTTGTAGTTACTAAGAAAATAGTTGCTATACTAGATTAAGACACTGATCTATCTAGTGCAATGTTGCCTTCAAAGGAAGGTCAGTAAACTCTGCAGGAGACAATTGTGAAATAATTTGCCCACCGGAAAAACATCTTCATAACTTTTCATAACAAGGCGTTGGCTTATGCTCTCAAACTTGTGGTTTTCTGTCATTTTCAAACTCCTGGATGATGGGGTACACATGGATTTTCTTTTTTTTTTAATTGCTGGGTTTGAGTCTGTGGTTTTTTATTTTCCACAGAAATGTCCAGTCCTTTGCTATGAAGCATGAGTCACAAAAGTCTGACTCTGGATGAATTTGCAGAAATAGTAGTAAGAAAAACAAAACCACTAAAACCCATAAGCTTTACTTGTACTTGCTGTGAGAAAATAGTGCAAGATCTCAGTAGCATTTCAAAATTATTCTCATGGGATATCAGAACTTAAGGAGTCTTTCTTCTAGTTTTGATTACAGCCACTGCAACTTGACTTTTTACTGGTGTGTTTTTTCCCTTTTGAATCCTGTAGCTTTACCTTGCTCTACTACACCTATGAAGTTAACAGTGTGAGCTGTGTGTTATATGGTACCAGGGTCTTTTATTACATCAGATTTCCTTCAGGCTTCCTCAGCTAAAGATGTGCCAGCATGCCTGTTGTAGGCTCCCCTTTACAGGTCTTAATAATAAACGTTTGCTTATTTCACAGAGCCATTGCTTTTCCCAATAGTGTGAGCTAGAGATGGAGTAGTATCAGTAACACTGAATTTTTTTGCTTTTAATCTTTCATGTTATTTGAACAAAGTTTTTTGTATTGGAATTGATATTTGACCAGGAAGGGGAGGCAGATTTCCAGTGATATGTTCTGCAGATGTTTGAAATGTGCTTTTGTTTTTAAAGGTATAAGAGTAGGTGATTATATTTAAAATACAGATTCACTTCTCAGGTTCCTTCTGACAAGTGCCAGTAATGGTGTGCTTCTGAAGTCTGCTAGATTTATACTTTTGAGATGTGGCCAGAGGGGACATAAGATTCCTTTGAAAAGGCTACATATTGTTATACCATTCAGAGCAGGCATTTGGGTTTCTGAAGGACAGGGTATTACTTAGTCAAAAAATACAAATCTTTGTGCAGTCCAAAATTAAATGCTTGCATTTCAATTTGATAGTTTTAGAAATGACCTGCACTGATGGCTGATGCTCAATACAAGTTGCCCTCCCCAGCCATAATAGTTCTTGAATTTGCTGATGGCAAGAGTTCCTCTTAGCAATGATACACCAACAACTTTCTTGCATAGTAATGTAAATATACACGAGAAACTTTGCAGAACCTCTGAGGTTACCTTCATGAGCTTGGTGTCTCTCTTGCTCTGAAAGTACATAACCCTAACTTATATTGAAATGTACATAACAACAGATGTCCTTTAACTGTCTGATCGTGTTATATGCAGCTGATGCTACCCATGTGCTTTCATTTTCCTATAAATTCATATGAGCCATAACTCTTGAGTTTGGTTTGAATGTTAGCACTCTTGATTGAAGACACTTTAAGTAATGGTAGCTCTAGCCATAGAGTTAAAATGTAGCGCTTTCTGTATCAATATAAAGATAGATGTTATTTTTAAGTCTGTCTGCTTTCACATAAATTTTAACCAAACCTGACTGTTTAAAATAAATAGTCACTGAAATGGATTAGTTTTGATCGGAAGTATTGCAGGTATAAAAGTGCTGATGTTCCCCCTCATTTCTTTTCTGTGAAAAATACAGAGGTAATAACAGCCATTTCAACTTCCCTTCCTCTTCTTTGGCCAGTTTACATCCTTATGATATCACAGGGCACTCGGGTCTTGTTGAACATGCTGAAAGACAGTACTATCAATCTATGCCAGATCACTTGTTTTTCAAGTAATACTCTTTCACATACTGTATCCACATGTGCACAATTAGAATGTAGCCATGTACAGCTATCTTACGCTACTAAAATGTAGTCTGATCATGGCTAGCATTTTTCATTTGCAATCTGTTGTGTTGTATTCAGTCACTTTCCCATGAGATATTATCTTCTAAATGAATCTCTGTAGCACCTCATCAAATATCTGTTAGAAATCTAGCTGTGTCAATTCTATTCCTTTTATCATTTGTCACTGTATTATCTTCAAAAAACATAGGTAGATTCATAAAGCACAAGGAGATTTGTTTGAATGCCTGAGTCGTCATCTCTAAGCCCTTGCGTCTGTAAGTAACTTTCCACTGCTTCCTGCACAGGCAGTTTTAGTGCTTTTGAAACCACAGAGGTTAAGCTAAGTGGCCTGTGACTCCCTGGATCTTATCTCTCTCTTTAAAGTGGAATGGCATTTGTAACTTCCTAGTCATTAGGAATCTCTCTCTCTTCTCTGTGGAACTATTGAAGTGTCAGTCTGAATATACCTGTTTCTGCCCTGTTTTTACTGGGATGCTTTCTGCACTGCAAGTCAGGGATTGTTTTCGTACAGTAATGGAGACAAACTGATGCAGGATCTGTTTTAATGAAATAGCTTGTTTTATCTGATTAGAGCCTAATACTAATTACCAAGTAAGAACTGTGCCTTTAATGTTAACAAGAAATGTATTTTTTGAATGGGGACAGGAAAGAGTTAAGCTGGGCTCTCATTCAGTTGGGGTCAATTCACTGACTTTACTTCAAAGACATGTTGGATTTACACTGATGTAATAGAGGGAAAATGTTAGGTCCTGATTTTCTTCTCTTCCTTAAAAAGCAAGCAGAGACTGTGAAGCCTTTAAGGAATACTTACTACTGGCTTTACAAATGTCTGCATCTTCATAGGCCAGTGTTTTAATATAAAGGAAATAAAAGAAAACTGTAATGTATCTTCTTGAGAAGATGTCATGTGAGAAGACCACCCTTTTAGGAAATAGCTAGGAAACATTAAAATAGGGAGGAATAAAAGAAATAGGTTTGAAGTTGCTTTCCTCTTTTTCTTAACCAGTTTTAAGAGATACAGTGGTAAAAGGTAGAGTCTGAACAATTAAGATCTTTGCTGCTTTTCTACTTTTATGCTGCTAGCCCAGATTGATGTTTGACCTTTGGGTCATGATGGGGCAGTGAAGATAGGTCTTGATATAACCTTTCTAGGCCTGAGGAAGAAGAGGTTAGAGAATATTTCTTCAGTACAGCTTTTTTCAGGGCAGTAGGCTGAGTTACTTGGGGTCACAGTAAAGTTTCTTGTTTTTGTAAATGAAGCTGCTATTTTTCAGTGTTATTGTTGCTTCACATTTCTCCCAGAAATATTGCAAGTTACTGATGAATTCCTAAGATGAACCAGCACAGGTTGTGTTTCCCCCTTGCCCTGAAGTCATGCTCCTTCATACAGTCACTGTATCTTGTTTTCATAGATGGCCTAATAGCCCCCGATGGAGCGGCGAGTCCGGATTTTTTCAGTGATTACCATCTACAGAATGGAGACCTCGTTGGGCAGCATCCTTTCTCTAGCAGGTAAAGAATGCATGTAATCTACCAGTGGCTGTTCACATTTCCTTACAGGGCTTCATTTGTGGTGTTCAACAGTTTTTGCCCTTGTAGCAGTGGGAATGCTTTATACTGAAAAAGCCATTCTCATTGGTCTTCTGAATTACATGTTTCTTTTAACGTATTAACATATGTGTTGTAATACATCATAGCTTTCCAAAAGCTGTAGAATAGAAAAATGAAATGAGAACACACAACTAACTACATGTTATGACAATTACTCTGTTCAGACGTTGTTGGGAAATACCTGGAGAGGCTCGAGATGCTGATTACCTTGAAGAGTTTTGTTTCCAATATTCTTAAATTGTTAAAGTTTCTCAGCTGCCAGAATTATTTCTGTGGGTTTGGTTTTCTGGGGCTTTTTTTGCCCTTAACCTGAGTATTCCCAAGGTATTCTCAGTTAGATTATTGATGGCACTTTGCAAATCTGCTAGATGAGCAAAAGATGTTGGCTTGACTTTGGGGAGATGTTTCTCTGAATTCCCCCTCTGGTCAATGACCTCTCCTTCTCTGAATGTTAGCAAGCTGTTCCAGTTTGAATTTCTGAGTAGACTTCTCCCAGGAGTTGAAAATAGAAAAGACTCATTTCAAAGAATGAATCTTCATAGATCCTGTAGCATTTAGGAAATGCCTTTTATCGAGCATGAATTATGTGCATTCATTAGCAGGAAGTATTTCAGACGCTTCACAGTCAAGGTACAGAATTCACTTTAACAGGATGCTATCTGGACAGGCCCAGCCCTGTGGTTGAAGCTGTTTCTTCAGGGACAAAGGAAGAATGTCCTTTTGACCACTTACAACTTTAATCGCCTTTTGTAAAATATGGGTAATTGACTGTTTGTACAGCCAAAGCAAAAACTATTTTTCTCCCATACTTTGGCTTCTTATAATTGTTAAAGGGCATGGATGGTTACACTTTGTTTATTCTACCTGTGATGCACCAGAAGCTGAAGATTCAACAAGAGTGGAATAGTGATAACATTTTTTAATAATAAATTAAAATAATTAAAATGCTCAGATCAGGGGAAAAAGGTAGGATTTAAAAGATGGATCCCCTTGAGATCCTTGGCGGGGGGGAAATCTTGAGTGTCCTTGGGTAAATGTTGAAGTAGAACAGTCACCCTCAAATTTCAATCCCTTATCAGGAAGCTACATCAGCTACTTTTAAATCTGAGTGTATTCCAGCTAAAATGGGTAGCAAAAAACATCTGGTGTATACCTAGTTAAATTGAGTATTTGTAGGATTTTCTTGTAATGTCTCAAGGCATTTTGGAGGTTCACATCAAGAAAGAAGATGGAGGGAAAACTGCAGTTTGGCTAAGGCCAAACATGGTAATTGCCCGTTGATGATAGCTTCTGTAAATGCCAGGTTTCTCATTAGAATTCTGTTTTCTAGGAAGACTTTTCAATATGATTGCTCCATGGATTTATCTGCAGGCGAGACGCACAGTCTAATTGGAAACAGCGTGGACTGCTGCAAATGTTCTGTCTTATTTGTAACGGAGCAAGACTGAATTGTTTGATAGAATAGATACTGGCAGTCGAGCAGCGAATCCTAGTTTTCAGATGTGTGTCATTATCGGTTTGAACTTCTTGGCGCCAGAAGTCAGGATTTCCTGATGCTTAGAGCTAATGTAAAATGCATTAATGCTCCAAGGCATGAGCCGTGGAATTGCCAGTCCCATGAGCTTGGAGAGTCAGACCCTCCCTTTTCCCAAATTTGAATTGGTGTTGGACAGTAAAACCCTACGTGCTAGAGAGCCTAATTAAAAATAATAGCAGCAAGTCAAGGCTCTTTTTATGTATTATATAGTGTACATTTCATCCATACCAAAACACAATTCTAGGGTATTTTTATGCTTACAGTTTAAAGCTAACAAGAACCTTATGTCAAGGATTTATTTTTAACCAGTTCCAGCTTTTAATAAGTCAAGATTTTTGTTATAAAAATATTTCATTTTTCTATTAATATTTGAATATGTTTTCAGAACCTTTTTTAAAGAAAGCCGAGTTATGATTTGCATAGACAACTAGCAAGGCAGGGAATAGTAACATTTTGACAAGTTCAAAGAGAGATGGACTAATAATGAGGAGATGCGTTTATTTGGTCTTCTGTTAGTTTGTTATACATTTATTTGTTGTGCCTGTGTCTTCTGGTCTTGACCTTTTATATTAGACTTCTAAATTCTGTAACAAACAGTTGTTTGCTAAGCAATAGGGTGAGTTCTGAAGGAGTCTTTTCTGTCATTTAAGACCACCCCGTGAAATTTGAGGTAGGTGAGAACCATGAGCTGACTTCTTGCTACTCAACTTCGAATAATCAAATCCTTCTCCTTTCTGCATTCCTACGAGGAAGACATAGGATATGTTACTGCTTTAATTTATCTGAGGTTGTTTTTTTTTCTATCCTTGCAACAAGCTCACAATAGATCAGGAGTTCCCCTTGCCTCCAGGAGAACCTAACAAGTCAGCCAGAGACACTCACCTTTTTAGTGCCTGCATGGCACTGAGAAGCTGAGCTAGTGTTGAACTGGTGTTGGTGTCCCCAGTGTGTTACCAGGGCTTAAGCGTATTCTGATCACCAGCCTCATTTTTTGGAGCTAAAGAACTGGGTCTATGGGAAGAGATTTGCAAGGACTGCAACCAAACTCAGGTTGCCTTGAAGACGTTCACTGTAAGCCACACTTAACAATACCTGTGCGAGGGAGCTCAGCCTACTCCCACTGCCGTGTATCAGATTGTTATACCAGTTAGACTGCACTGGGCAGATAGTGAAAACCGTGGGCTTCCTTGGTTGTAGGACGCTAGTTCTAGCAGAGATCTGGGGCAGCTTCTGCCACTGCAGTTCCATCATGTTACATTCAAGAAAATTCAGGGGAGTTAGAGCAGCAGCTGTATCCAGATGTCAACTGCTTCATCAGTTGCACTTCTCTGTAACCCAGCAAACCATCTCCTGTGGGGTCCCTGTCCCAAGAGACACTGGGCCTACATACCTAGACCTGCTGCACACTCTTAGATGAGTAGGGAAGTCCATTTTTGAAGTCAAGAGTGCAACAGAAGTTTTAAAAAGTTAAGGTATTTACAGGCATCTGCACTCACTGGGTTAGCACATGGGGTGGCAGAGGGTGTTCCCCACATAATTTTGTAAGAGTATGAGCAGTAAGAATATCTAGAGATCTGGCGAATTAAGTGGCCTGTCTTAGGGGCTGCATTTTTCAAAGACATTGCCTTCCCTTCACAAGGTTTCTTGGACTTCTCTTTAAAACCCAGAGTACTGACTACTGTCAGGAGTTGAGAACGCGTGATTGATTCCTGCATCATGAAGTACATAACTTTAAAGGGAATTGTAAAAGTATGTAGCCCTAAATTCAGTTTTTGGATTTGCCTGTATGCTTACTGTTCTGGACATATCTTGAAGCAAGCAGGGATAATTGTTTCTGGTACTTGTTGGCATAAAAGAGAAACAGCAGATAAGTGAAGACCTGGAAAGCTGCCATTTTTTCTAATACTGCCACCTCACTTCAGGGACCTGCGGCATTATTAGAAACAGAAATGCTTTGTTTCTGGTCATCTAGCTTGTGTTTTGCAGCCTTAGTTTACAGCACTGATTTCTGAACTATATTCTTAGTGGAGTTGTACTGGTGTGTATGATGCCTATAAATAGAATTATTTCAGAATATAATGTACACAGAAGTGGGGATAAAATACATAAACAGCATCTCTTGTTTTCCTCAAAGGCTCAGAGCAGAATGCAAACAGATCGTAAGGTATGTTTTCCATTCAGCAGAAAATATATGGCTGAGGAGGTTGTTTTGACAGCTTGTATCCAGGTTTTTTTTATTGACTAGGAAAAGACTTTTGTGATTAGATTACCAGCTTTGAATCATCTTACTATCTTTCAGAAGCAGATGGGCATTAGACATAGATTTGAAATTTTCATCTGTTATTAAAATCTGTATTCAAGTCTCCTGGTTCTGATAACTCTTAATATGGAGTGAAAGTTTTATGATTGTAGCAAACAAAAAATCCCTCACCTTTTGGCTAATGTGATGACAGCTTAGTATCTGAGCTGCAAGGGATAAAGACCAGCTGAAAGACATCTTCAAGAATCTATGGCCATTTATCAAATTTTAATCACCTTCTAGAGACTAATTACTTTCTTAAGACACAATAGTGATGGCTAAATATCTTATAAAAGAGATATTCACAGAATTTTTCTTAGTCTTTGGGGAAGAGACCACTTTTTAACCTTTCCCAGCTTTAACTGGATAATGGTATAAACTTTAAGTGTAAAAGCCAGTTTTTTGTTAATATCCTCATCAGATTTCCCGAATCCTCTCTGTCTGTAGCTTTAGAAAGATTAATAGTTAGGGAATGCTGGAGCTAGCCACAACTTTATTTTTCTTTCCTGGGGAAGTTTTCTCCAGTACAGAATCCTTTAACCTCGTTATAAAATGTAGCAGAGCTGCCATTGCACAACCTTTGTTTTCACGGAGACAAGGCGTTTCTGTGTGTGTGCTCTTCCCAGCGTGTGCACTCACGTCTCTTCTCAACAGAGATCTGACTGAAGCTTCTTCCCAGGAAGCAGTGAGGTTTGGCATGTCAAACAAAACGAGTTTTATGGGGTGACAGTCTCTCTGTCGTTGGTAGAACATCTTTCCTCTTGCCTGGATTTACAGCTTAAAAGTGGAGCTGTGCTGCTGCTTTTTGCCATGGCAGGTCATTGTGATATTTTGCGAGCTAAGTACATAGAGCCGGGACCCTGCAGGCTGCTCTGTGTTGACCTCAGCAAAGCTGTTACTGCAAGTATAGGCACGCATAACCAAGCTGTTGTATCTTGAGTTGATGGAAACTGCAGTCATGTGGGCTTCAGTAACTTAATACATGGCTGTAGGTCCTGGTGGGAGCGCAGGGAAGGCTGTTACTGTGACTTTGCTTATCTCTAGCTAAGCTACCCACATGTAGTGTCAGCATGTGCTAAAAGTCCACACTGAATGGCAAGAGTGGTCATAGCCACAGGCTTTTTTGCTTGGATACCCTGATGAAAATCAGATGTGAATTTTCATGGTGGAAAGACCTGGATCTGTGGCCTTCCACTCCTGTTGACTGCTGCGATGTGGTGTGAACTCCCCGTCATGAGTCACAGCTGAGTAGCTTGTGTTCAGCTCGGGTACAGGATCTGCATTGGGTGCTGGCAGATGCTCAGCATTGTGAATGTTCATGCTTTGTGAATGTTCATCAAAATGTTTTTAAATGCTTGTACCTGTAATTTATTTCCTACATCGATATTTATAGGTCTCTTCCATCCGCAATTAGAGTTGCTAAAAGCAGTCACATGTACTACTTAAGCCTTGAGACTAGGATTTGATCTCTTCCTTGCTTCAGTGTCTAAATCCTACAAGATATATTGCTGATATAAAGAACCTTCTCCCGAAGGAGAGGGCTGAAGGAGCTGGTGACCCTGATGTGGATTATTGCTCATCCATGTTGTATTTCAGTAACGTTGTGCAGAGTTTATTTAGAAGTTTGAACATTCCCTTTCTAGTCTTTCAGCAGCTATCTTGTGGGCTATGTCTGAGGGTGAAAAATGAAGCATTAGTAGACAGAGTGACATGCCTCAAGCACTGATAGCCTTCACAGCCATCAGTGGCAGAAGGAGAATTGTGGCTTTGTGTCATGGTCCTTTGAAATACTAGCTTAGATTCAAAAAAACCAAAACATTGTTCTCATGTGGGCTCTGTGGTACAGCAGAACTTAAAGTATCCATATCTCTCTTTCCTCATTTGAGTAGAGGCAGTAATGCTTTAATGACATAAAGTGAGTATAAAATATTTTAATTAATAGAAACAGAAGCTAATACAGTGGAAATTATTATTACAATATGATGCTACTTTCAAGCATTTTACCAAAGTGATATTTCTTAGTTCCTTGCATTACTTTTTTCCATACTTAGACTTTATTTTAAAACCAAAACAACTTTTTTTGCCTTTGCAACATGTTCAGCAGAGTTGCACTCAGCTTCTACTGTTTGGACACTATTTAATTTGCATTTCCCAAGAGAATTGAATTAAGTTTTATTAGTAAATTGGGCCTATAACCTTGTAGGCAGGTTTTATTAGTTTATCACACATCAGTATTAGCAAATTGTAAATCCCACTGAAACAAGTTTGAAAAGGCCTTGAAGGGAAACCCAGAACCAATGGAATTTCTGAAGACAAGTTGCTGGGCTTTTTGTTGTTGTTTTGTTCTTGTTTTTTTTAATCCTACAAAAATGTTGTTAGTGGTAGTGGAGTCATATCTTTTTTTTTTTTTATCGTATTCTGTTGTCCTAACTGCCTACATCTTTAGTTTTAAAGACATTAAACTGATCAGGAGGATTTCACTGTAACAAAGATAAAGCACACTTCTCATTTGGACAATCTGGTGTGTACTGACTATTTGTGTGAACCAGACAGGTAAGTTTTTCGTTGCTGTTCATCAGTGCCTGTTTGGGTGGTACATAGGCTTGGAATTAAGATCTTGCATCTAAAAGGCAGTAATAAGGAAAAAGGGACTGCTGCCTTTTGGAGAGTTTTAAGCACAGTCTGGGACAAGCTTATTGAAAGACTTCACTTGATTTCTTCAGATCCTGGATCATGGCCTAAATTAAAATTCACTGTATAGTTCTTTTCCTTCAGCACTTGAACGTGGGAGTGGTGCTTCCGGAACACAAGCGCTTCATCGCTAAGAGGTTTTGAACACGAGCTTGAATTGCCTCATGTCTAGTTTATAACCATTTGTTTCTGTACCAGTCCTGAACTAGTTATCCTTTTCTTTTCCCTGCTTCTTCAGGCAATGGTCATATTTCCTGCTAGCTGTCACTTTATCTTTTTCATACTGTTTTTCTCAAAGCTATGTTATATTATAATCCAGTTTAGGTGTCACTAATATATATTTGACCAAATGATGCTGTTATGCAGTGGACAGTTATTGTAGCATTTTTGAAGGCCAGGAGTCTGATTAGTCAAGGGGAAGATTTTTCTCTATGACCCATATTCATCAATGAGATTTTCCCAGGGTTTGGAGATCCATCCATACTGCACTACTAGAGGATTAGGGCCTAGCACTACCTGTGATTTGTGAGTATCCAGATGAAGATAATCTTCTTCATATCCAGTATTCTATATACAGCAACTTTTTAATGTGCTTGGGTGCTTATTTATTTTTATCTTGTTCTTGGACTGCATCAGAAGAACCTTCCAAGCAGTTCTTCTTGTATCCCCCAACACACAGACCATGTCCACAGTGCAACACAGTCCTTGTCCCAGAGAGTTGATAGTGAAGCTGAGCAGGGAACCAAAGGCAAGAAGTTACTCATTCAGAGTCAGGTGCCGGAGCCTGGAGTAGAGCAGAGCTCTCCTGACGGCTCTCACCGTGCCCTAGTGAGTGGACCACACCACCTCTCCAAGGTGTGTGTGGTCTGTGATCATGAAGGATCATGTTGCACTTGTTTCATTTACTGTAGGAGCTATTTAGTTGCTCTGAACAATTACACTAGTATGCTAAGAGATGAAATAGCTTACTTGGGAATATTCCAAAGGTGCCATTTTTTCAGCAAGTTGCAGATGCCGTTTGGGAAGAGAGTTAGCATTGAAGTTTTAATGCACTTCAGCTCTTTTGGAATATGGGATACTTGGGCCTCTTTCACTCTCAGTTACTTTTACTTTTTTTTTAGTTGCTTTTTATTTAACTATATTCCACCTGCAGTTGGCCTCATTTAACCGTCGTGGTTTAGGTGGCTATTGAGAATTTTAAAACAATACCAAAATGCTGTAGCAGTTAGCTCAAGTCCTTTGGAATGTCTTACCAAAAAAATCCGCCAAACCTGAGTCTGTCTCTTCTGAAATATAACATTAATTAATTCCCACGTTCTGTCTGCTGCTCTTAGTCCCTCCAGATGTGCTACTAGGAATAGACTGGCTCCCTGGTTACAAGCCATCTGGGCTCTGTAAACTGATTTGCACTTATATTAAACAATAAGTGAACAGAATGCGGAAGAGTTATTAAAGCAAATGTACATTGCTTATAAATCTCGAAGTAAAATATTAAAATGTAGTAAATGGGAATGGAATGTGCAAATGAAGACCTGCTTGTTTTTAATGAGTTTAGCTGTGACCTTCTCAATTTCAACCAAAAGAAAAGAATTTTATTTTTCTCTTAAAAAAAAAAAAAGAAAGAAACTATAAAACTGCTTACAGAAGTATCTGAGACAAAAACAAGGAAATATAATGTTCTAAACTTGACTGGTCCAAACCACTCAAGCTGCTGTGACAGCTCATAAAACTGAGAGTAGTTTTTAACTGGACTCTGTTTTACATTGCCAGAGTGAATTTTCCTTGCAGGAAGTAGCCAGAAGGTTTATTTAGTTTCCAGACTCCTGCTTTGATCTTTCCATTCTGTCACTTCTCAGGTTACATAGCCCTTTTTCACTGCAGTAAATCTGCAACAGTTAATGAGAATAAAATTTCCTCCTTCTCACTGATCGCATGCTGTTAAATGCCAAACCACAGCCAGCAGCATATTTGCAGAATTCAGCTGCACTGTACAAAAACAGCACAATCAGTTTAATCTTGTTGGGTTTGTAATTCATTTTATTGAGCTTTCCTTTTTCAAGTGACCTATTTTATCAAGACAAGTGGTTGCAAGGCCAGACCTGGAAGAAAGATTTAAAACTGTAATAAAGCGAAGGGTGTTTTGTATGCTGTGTATAAGCATGCTCACAGGATTCAAAATTAAACCTACAATGAGTAGTTGGAAAAAGTCCTGTATATCAGTGGGATATTTCTTTATGGTTATTATATGAACTGAACATGTGCTAGCAATGGGTCTCTAGTAATGTAACATATCAAATTAATTTCTTTGTCAAATTGTTTTGATTCTAAAATTTGACTGTCCAAATCTGTGTTTATCAGCTTCAGCCATTCAAGTATGATGACTGAACTACCGTTTTGTCTTCCTGCTGAAAAACTAGAAGAATTTTTTTTTCTTTTTAAACATGAGATTTAAAAAAAAAAAAAGTTTAAAAAGTTTATTTGCCTTCTGGGTTTTGAGCTTTTTGGGTTGTAGTTTTTTGTTTGTTTCCTCCCCCAAGACTCCTTGCCCAACCTTTGGCCTGGAAACCTTTTTATTTTTTATTCATTTAATTAAAGTTGAAATTTTGTATAATAATGCTACTCTAAGGTATAGATCTCCAAGAAAATGTTCCATGGCCATATCTGTATCTGACTTGTTCCTTAATATATCCAGTGTTAGCCCTAAGACAGAAAGCAGTAAGAGACCTTGAGATTTACATCCTTCTTGGTTTACACCAAAATCATCACTGATTTGGGATAGATTTTGACAGGATTTCACTAGACCCTGTGGTGATGTATAAAAGTGGTTGAAATCTGGACAATCATCTGTGGTGGTAAAAAATATTTTAAGTTTATTCCTCAGCAGTAATGCTCCAACTGCATTTGCTGTGTGCACTCCAGTGAATGCTGCAAATCCCCTAGTAATGTTAACTTTGAGAAAAGACTTTGAAAGCTTTTATTGGCTGCAGCTGTAACTCAAAGCAGAACAGATTTTTTTGACTCTCCCTTCCTCTCCTTCCCTCCAGCATCTGGATTATCATCCACACTGAGTTGCCCAGTCCTTGGTGCTGAGCCCTGGAGACAGCACAGCGTACACCCAGTAACCTGTTGGCATGGCTTTTCTGGGTATTTGGGTGCAAGAGGGAACTTTTTTCCCCATTCATATTGAAGCACAGCGGGGCTGAGTGGCAGTGCTTGAACTTGCGGAGTTTCTCTAAGTATTTATTTCCAGCTAAGAGCCCTTTGATGCAGGGCATTGAAAACTTGCATTTCTGCTTCAACTGGTTATCTCAGAGTACATTTTCACAGGGACCCTGCTCTGTAACCTAGCACAGGGAGCAAGAAGGGCTTCCCATCTGGAAACAGGAAGGGTAGAAGGGTCAGAAGCCTGTGGAAGATGTCGACCAGATTCTGAGCTGATCAGTGACACCAGTCACCTCTATGAAGTTGCCACTTCAGGATCTTTTTCTGCTCAGGCTGTTGCCTGAAGCTTCTGTACCCAGGATAACACTGATGTTGCTGGAGCTCTGTAAAAGAGATGCTTTAAACCTTGCAAAGCCAGATGTATGACTAGTTTAAGATTAAGGCAAGGTACTCTTCAAGTTACGGGGTTGACAGAAATACTTTGGACTGTGCAAGGAGAGAGGAAGAGAAAAGGACATCTTGGGTTTTATTGCCTGCTTCTCAGGGCTTTTTAAAATTTGGTTTAGTCCTTAATTTTTAAGAAATGGATGTATCTAATCAGTGGGTTTGGCCAGTTATTGAGCCAACAGCACAGGAGATGTTTCTGTCAGGCTTAGAGTGGAAAGTCAGAACTATTGGTTTCTGTTCCAGCTCTGACTGTGCACTTGACCTTTTAACAAATCCTGTAGAGAACGGCTGAGAAGCTTCCCATCCGTGTGGTGGAGCTGTGAGCCAGGATGAGGGCACACTAGGGAATTTATTCCAATGCTCTTCAAACAAACAAGATGGCTACAGGAAACAATCTGAGTTCTTGAGTCACTGCTTTGCCCCCTGGCTGTGTTCTGGATTGGTTGCTTTTCTAGCAGATCAGAAATACTCTTTTTTTCCCTCTTTGAGGGGTGTCACAGAACGAGCAAAAGTCCTTTCTGTCTACATCGGTCTCATTTGAGTCTTCCCATTACTGTAGTTTGTCCCTTGCTGTCTTTAATGTCTGGGGTGTCTTTTCTTTCAATACTCCAATGGGAAACTGAGGTCATGGAGAAAAGGAGCAACTTGTCCGGGATCACACAGCAGGTAACTGACAGAGCAAGAAACTGAGCCCAGGTCCCAGGCTGCTTTCACAGAGCTGGGATGGCAAACTCCACAGCTTTCAAGAAAGGCTCTTACTGAATTTGGCTGAACAAGGTCATTTGTTTTTAGTTCAGAGCTTTGTTACTATGCAGTTGGGGAATATTTGTTGGTTTTTTTTTTTTTCAATGCTGCCTCCCCACCAGTGAATTTTGGCATGCTTAGTGCTTGGTGCATAGCTGGAGCCTGACACAGAAGACGCGGCGCTCATTTCTCCACAATTGCCAGATTTGCATTTGTTTATAATTAAATGGCAGCACCAGCAGTATTGTGCTGAGATACAACTGGGCACCAAGTCCAGAAGCAACTGGAAACTTTAAGTCATTTAGTGCACTGAAGAAAGCTGGATCACATGGAAAAAGAGACAGGATCATATCCCTAAAAGCTGTATCATAATGCATGAGGGAGCTAAAGTATTATTGCACAGGTTCATTCTGACATTTTCTGTCTTTTGAGCAGATATAGTATTACCATTTAAGAAACGTTAATATTCAATGTTCATGTAGAGATGGACTTGGTATTGACGCAGTGTGCGCAGTCCCTGCCCCAAAACTCCCTCCCACTTGAGCTTGAGGGATAGAAAGCATGGGAAAAAAGCTTCACAGTTAAGGGAGAAAAAGGTGGGGCCATGAGAGGCAGAATTTAAGAGACTAGCGTTTTGTAGTTTAACGTCATTACCAGTAGTGGGAGAATCTACAGTTACAGGACATTATGTAAAGAAACATTGGGTTTTTTGTAAGGCTTCTCAATTGTATGCTGTTTGCCTGTAACCCATGGTTTGTGCTCTTACTCTGAAGGACAGAAAATTTATGGTCAGTGAAGTGAAACCAGAGGTAGCTGGTACCTAGAAGTAAGTAGGATTGTCGTCTCAATTGCTAGATTCTAAGCAAGGGAAAAAACAACCAGCCGCTTTGATGCCCTCCATTCATGACTGGTGTTACAAAAACAGTGTCTCATCAAGTGTTTAGCTGACAGTGAGTGTCAGCAGAAAGGCCAAAGAGCCTTTCACAGAGTTTCACAGGCTTTGAGCCATGGTTAAAGTGTGGTGGTTAGCTGGTACTGGCAAAGAATTAGCTAAATATTTCTTACCTGCAGAGAATTCTAGAAGTTGGAGTTCTATGGAATTCAAAAACATTTCCCACTTCTGGTGCTTGGATGCACGCTGTGCCTGAATCATCACTGTACGACAGGACAAGGTCTGGATGTGCCCAGCTCCCCCTGCCTTTCCAAACCCTTGTCTTCATGCAGAAGAAATCTGGCAAGGGAGAGAGGGAGTGAGTAGATGGTTGTTTTTAGAAACAATAATATAAGATGTATAAAAGGAGAGGATACAGAAGAAACAAAGGGGTTACTATGAACTGTACTGATGTCAGGCTTCTGAAGGATGCTTAGAAATCTTCTAGTTCAAACCCCATTCTCTGCTACTCAGGAGGAGTTTTCCAAAGCTGCAGGTGTGATCAGTGGCAGCAAGAAGAGGTGCCACGTGTGTCAACAGGGGCTGCATGTTTTTGCCTGCATATAAATCTTCTCAGCAGCTCACCTGAACACATGGAGAACTTTGGGTGTGATTCCTTCAGTAGGATTTGGTAGGGTTGCTGATGAACTGAGAGCTGTTAAGTAGCGTTTGTGTGGTCTTACCAAGGTCAGAAGACCTAGTGAATTACAAATTTATAGGTTTTTTTAAAATGAAGTAGATTTTTATTTTTAGGACAATTATATCCCCAGTGAGTAGCTGAGAACCTCTCAGACATGAGGCTGGTATAAGCCTTGTCGATGGTGAGTAAGGAGGAAGGATTGGCAGGGTTTTAGAAAAGATTTAGGATGAAAATAAATGTAGCTGAAATCATGGTGGAAGCATGTCTGTGTCTAGCTTGGATTTCATTTTCAGTGGGCAGTGGTTCAAGGTGCTTTAATTTAGAGTTATCAACCATGAAACTGATAGGCAGAAAAGAATGAAATTTGGGCCCTGAAGTACAAGCTTGTAAAGTGATATTTCACCCTTTAAGGTAAGGACTTTTCCTGGGCCACCTTTGCCTGCACAGGCAGTCAGTCTTTTACAGTATGGTCTGGTATGATTCTTGTCCTGCTGCTCCATGCCTCTTCGATAAGTGTGCAGGCCTGTTGCCCAAGCAGCGTTGCCTGCTGAGATCACTCCTAGATCCATGCATTCTAGTGGGGGATTTCCAGCTGGACTCAAGGGGTTAGCTTTGACCAAGAATTTCCCCAGTGAGCCAGGACTTGCCATTCAGGAGGCCCTGCTTACACCAGAGGAATTAGTACCCGTTTTAGAGCAACTTGTCAGCACCAGTGCTAGTAACAGTGTGAACGCTGGTGTGGACAGGCTCAGGTGTCTATCGCATCAGGAGAGCTTACAGAAAGCAGCCCTGCTCTGTGGCCAGTCTGCACCTGGGTGCTAATTACCCTAGTTCAGACCAAGCTCAGGAACTGCTCTTCCCGTGCCGTGCTCTCCTGAGCAGCACAGGTACCTGAGCGGGAACCCCAGCAGAGGGTTGCTGGCAGAGCGCTCCCTTTCTGAAGCTTGCCAGACGTACCACAAAGCCTCTCTGGACTCTGCGGCTCTGGGCGCAGGAGGGAGTTGAGGCAAGTATGTGTTTTGTGGACACAGGGCATTGTGGGCTGATGTTTCCTGCTTGGGGGGGACACATTTTAAATTACATCAGGGCACCTGAGATCCTAGATGGGCATATTTTGGACTTTATGAATCAGAGTAAGCATCAATAAGCAGAGCTGTTAAGAAATCTCTCCTCACTCATGCACATCAGGAACATTTTCCTTTTCGGCATGTGTTCTTCAGTTCCCCGGCAGTACAAGCAAATTGGAAAGTTCAGCTGTCATTTGGTGAAGGTCATAGATCACACTAGCAGCCTGAGTAATCCAAGAGGTTTTAAGTATCATAGCATTTAGTTTAAAGCGAAATTTGCTCTGACAGGGGCTGGCAGACCAATAGGAAAAAGAAATATTTGTGCTTGGAGAAGTGCATGTGTAGAGACCGTGAGTATAACTGATGGCTGGAAGTGATTTCAGTCTAAAAAAAACAAATCATTAACAGAGTGCATAGGGGTAAAATACACAGTTCATATTTTAAAGGGTCTCAAAATGAACCAGCAACTGAGGTTAGCAGTACATAGTAATTAACTGCGCCGTTTGCTGTTTAACTCCATCAGCTCCAGGCATGGTGGTAAACTTTGCGCAAGCAAATGGTTGTGCTTTATCGGTGTGGTTAGGGAGCGACAATCCCTCTGTATGCACACGCGTAGTTTTGTGAGACAAAACTGCCTTAAATAATTTGTAGATTAAGGCAACAGTGCGAGTCATTTATCTGAGGAGTTCGTTGTGGTGTTGTGTGATCTGTATCCGCTGTGCAGGGATTGCATGCGCTGCTGCTGAGTGCATTGTTGAACAGGGCTGACGGGGGTAGGAAAAAAAACTGAATCAAGGATGAGTATTGTTGCCTCCATGGCATAATTGCATCCCTAGCTTTGGGAAGACAGGCTGATGCTTGCTCTGAGCACTGAGCTTCCCTGCAGTTGCTATGTAAGTAAGGCCAACAATACGCTTTTCCTAGGAGCAAGTTTTGAAGTTGGTTGCTGGTATAAATCTAAGAACACATGGCACAAATCATGAGCTCGGGCCAATCATTTCCTAGCAAGTGTTTGCAACTGAAAAACTACCATCTTTCCCAGCTCTGCCCTTCTGCTGTTCTTGGCAGAAGTGGCAAGGATTCATCAGGACCCCTGTCTCCACCTCTGTAGGTTGTGCCTGCAGAGTCATTACCCTAGGCCTGCCAGCCTCATGAGTAAGCCAGACTTTAGTCTGCAGACGCCTGTTTGCTGTTTTGTTGCCCCACTGCTCAGTTACCTCCTGGGTTCAATAGCCTTTCCTTCAATGAAGAGGACAAGCTTCTTGCTCCAGGCTGCCAGTGCAAACTATCAGATAGGCAAAGCTGGTGTGTTTCAAGAGCACTAACATGTAAAAGTGAAGCCAACTTTTTTTGAAGCATGGACAAGTCTTCATTTACTTAAAAGAAATATTTAGATAGGAGAGAGTGGTGATTTGATCAAGGTGTTTTAATGTGATTTTTTTCTGTTCCTTTTCTTTTTATATATATTTTTTTTAACTGTCCAAAGCAGTTATCAGCTGATCCATCTCTTCCAGTTTTCTTCAGGACGCTAACATATGTCTAAACCATTTGGAAATAACTGATACTCCTCAAAGTTTAAACTCTAGGGATCTTGACCTAATTACTTACACATTTATAAAAAAAAAATTGCTGAGAATATGATTGAAACCATATTTTCCCTGCTCTTGTTATCAATTTAAATACATTTAAAAGTTCTTTGAATGAGGATTACCGAACTGGAAGTATCTGGGAGGGCTCTGCCTGCAGCGATAGAGACCTATTGCCACCTTGTGGCCCAGTGTCGTTAGTACGCCTCACCCCCAAACCCCAATGTTGTTTTAGTATTATATTTATATTTTATGTAACGGAGGAACCAAAAGAAGTTCTTGAGACTTTACAGGATCAAGAGAAGCCACATTTACATTTAAGAGTAAAGTCCTGCTTTGGGACAGGTCTCTCAGGCTGCTGTACTTGAGTGTCTCTCTCTGCCCCAGTAAACCTGAGCCAAGGCATGGCCCCTGCAAGCTTTACTTGCAGTCAGCAGCCTCCCTGCCTGTGGAACTCACAGCTGACAGCACCCACAGTTGCTCGTCACCTACAACATCTTTCCAGAATGAGGTTTTCAGTAGTTAGCAGAAATGAAAAGAGCCCCTATTCTACTGTACCAGTAATAAACCCAACATAGTCCCAATTGTTATAGTCACAGGAAAAAACATTGAAAGGTAAACCCATGAAGGAGTTTTATGTTAAAATACCTTTTCATTAGAAATCAATCAAAGATGCTTTAATGATCTTTGGAAGAAAACAATGGAAATCCTGAGTTTAAAGGCAGCCCTAAAGGGTCCTACTTCTCTGCAGTGTTACATGTGTGTGCTATTACTGGGTACTTGTAGCACCACAAAACTGGACTTTGCACTTCCAAATCTCACTACGTCTTCTTTTAGTATGTTATTAACTCCTGGTACTAACAGCACTGAAAACTCTTTAAAAGAGTTGGTATTGTTTTACAGCGGTTATTCAATTGGTTTCTTTTCTAAACAAGTGAATTGGTTGACTTCATGCTAGGTCCTTGTTGGCTTGCTGGGAAGAACTCTGTGGCCTATATTCAGAAAACTATACCTGATGGCAGCCCATGTGAGGTGTGGCTAATCCCTTTGCATGATGCAAACCAGTAATGGTGGTAGAAGCAGGGACCATCCTCTGACTAAGGTTGAGTGCAGGGTTTGGTGTTCCTGGAGACAAGATTAAGGTTACAGACAAAGTGACAGGATTTCTCTTAATCCCTTCTTTCAGAAATCTTTTAAAGCTTCAAGCATGCTAATGAGAAGCTGTTGCAAAGCAGGTGCAAAGGAAGGACCTGGAGAAGGTGCCTCAGAGGTCACCAGCTCCTTTCATAATAGGCTTGGAAGAGACTAATAGGACTTTGGAGTGGATACAGGAAGCAATGGGTGGGTAGAGGAAGGTGCAGAGCCAGAGGCATGTGTTCACATAGCTTTGCACCCCTACAGGCTACATCACGGCTATTCTGCCTCCATTTACTGTTGAAGGGGCTGATCAGCCTTTAGGTCAGACTGATGGCGCTCTGTGCGACTCACAATACAGGGGCATTGCCAGTTCAAACAGGCAGATGTGGAAACAGCAAAGCACTTTCAGGGTGCTGCACATTCAGGTGAAACAGAATGATTTTTCTCTGCAGATTGGCTTTTGGATTGTGTCGCCTCCCTCAAAGGACAAATTTCAGCTTCAGACCTTCCACCTTCACCTGATTATCAGAATACCCCATAAGACAACTAATTCCCTGAGAAACCAGGCACCAAGGATCCTTTTCTAGGACCTCACAGAGGCACAATCCAAGGAAAGTGTCTTTGCAAGGACAGAGTGATGGACGTGGTCCTCCAGCACTTCAGCTGAGCCCTTTCAGTCCAACCGATTCAGCAGTGCCAGCTTTTTGCTGAGCCAGGGCCTGGGGCCCACCCATTGTGCATCTTCTGCATGGGTCATTCTTTCCCAGCCTTGACTGTTGCATAACCCGTGTTCCATATGTATAATTGGCAGTAATGAGGTTCAACTTTTCCCCACTCCAAAAGCACTTTGGTTCTTTGTGTTTTGACAGTCTTCAGAGGCGAAGTTCAACTCCTTTCAATGCATCTTTAGTCAGGCAATAAATCAGAATTCTTTTCCATTTGTCCTGCTGAAGTGGAAGTTAAGAAGTGCCATAACTATGAACAGGCAGCAATCCAGTGTCTTGGGCAATGCTCATTCTTCCTCTACCTCCTGCATGAGAGTTACTGTTGAGCATGAAATATGTGCCACTTTTCCCTACACAGTTCTTGTGTTTTAGTATCTAATTCATTGCTGTGGGATTTTTAGGTGTAAAAGATGCTGTTCTATATGAAAAATGAATTATCCTGTCTCATTAGTACGTAGCCTTTCTGTATATGATGAATTTCCTGCCGTTTGGCTGTCAATCTTGTATCCCACCGGAAACACCGTCCATTGCTGAACCACGATCCTGTACCAGGTATTCTTACTTTCTCATTCCTAGCTGGTATTTCCCCAGGAGCTTCTGAAATGTACTGAGGAAAGGAAATTAGATTATTCAGGTGTGCTGTGTAGGGCAGGGTTACCTGAGGGCTTTGCAAGAAGCATGCTTGAAGCCTTTCCTGAAAGACATTCTAATTTTAATATACAAGGAGAGAAACTGAGTTACAGAAGTGCTTTGCCAGTAAATCCATAAAAGGATAGAAGAGAAGACTTCTGTCTCTCCTGGGATTTCTATTTGACCTGAAAGCCTTTCCTCCGTAGGAGTTGTGTTGATTTCTCTGCAGCATTTCTTTTCCGACCAAGGGCAGAGGAGACAGAGCAGTGGTGGCCAGAAGGGGAAGATGGCTTGTTGAGTTGCTTCACAAAATTCTGAGGCAGGAAGCATTGGAGACACCAGCACTAGTGCACCTCCCCTACATACAAAACCACAGTTTCTCTCTCCTCTTTTTTCATAGCGTGGGAGTTGATGGATTTGGTCAATCACCAGGGGTTCCAGGCCGCCCAGCAACTGCGTATGGATACCGCCCAGATGAACCTTACTACTACAGCTATGGAGCACGATAAACCAGCCTGTTCTGGAGGAACCAGTGCATGCGTGGCCGGCAGTAGATCTATTCCTCGGTAATGCATGATTGTAGCACAATGAGTCCATCGTTATTTATCCTTTGGCGTGTGTAGCTCCAGCTAAACCTAGCCTTCCTGGGTCCAGTGTTCTAGTGACAGTGTTTACTCTTTGGTTGCTCTTTGTTATCATTCTTGTACAGTATTTGCTCTGTGACTTGAAAGCAAGAATTGGAAAGCTACTGGACTGGAAAGTGTCATGTTATGTATATTAAGCTACTAATTTAATTTCTATTAAATATAAAAACCTGTGTGGTCAGCAGTGGTGAATGTGTTTCTAACCAATGTTTGGTTTGTTTTACAAGGCATTTAAGAAGAATGCTTCATGTGAATTGTGTTTAACATGGACTGTTTCCCTCTAACACTTAAGTAACAAGAACACTGCTAAGCCCCAGCATCTCCTGGCGCTGCCCTGACACATACTTACCAAAGTCCAGTCCTGCGTATGAAGACTAATAATGGAAAGATGGCACAGATTCACTCCCCCGGAGCTTCAAATGTTTACAAGCTAGTCTAAATGCTTGAAAACACTTAAAATTAGAAACTATACGACAACAGAATATCTTTACTGCAGTCTTCAAATAGAGTTTTGTGGGCTGAGAGAAGAGAGCCACATCCCAAGCACTAGCAAGAGAAAAAAAACACTAATTTGGTTCAGAATCCAGATGCAAAGCCTTTTCCCCAGCTTCCTGTCCTGCTTTGTTCACAGGGTTTAAGTCAGACCTAAGCACAGATCATTGACCGAGCAGCAGAGACTGGCCAAGACACCTTTGTGCTGGACTTGCGATGTGGTGATTGCATTAAGCCATGTTTTGAAATGTGCTGCATGCAAAGAGTTTAGGCTAAAGCTGTTCTGAAGTTGTGTACCCCCATGTTAACAGCTGGGAGAAAGCGTATGGAAAGGGCCTCTCTACCACAGCCACCAAGACAGCAGCTCAAATTTTCACTTTTTAAAGGAAAAGCTACTTCCACCTCATCTCTTCTTTTTTTTTTTTTTTTTTTTTCCCTTTAAATGGCTGTTGATTTGCAGAATTGTTCTTCTCTTTTCTCCACTGTTTCTGGTCTAAACAGAACATAGACTTATAGCCCATATCAGGGGCTGATAGGACTAAACCAGTGGCCAGTAATCCCATCAGACTGGTGTGTGTGCTAGGAAGGCAACCTTCAAAGGTGTGGGGTCATTTAGGAACTATTAGTCTTCTACTTTTGAAAACATTTTTTTTTAGATCAAGACTGTTTTGAAATCTGGTTTTATCTTTTAAAGGTGCAGGTACTTTTATACACGCTGTTACTCACTATGTTTCATATTGCATGACTGGAAACCATTCTAAAATTAGCCATGGTGTTTCTTAACCAGTTTTCAGCCTCCTCCCTGTGCTGGCTTCATGTTCATGGCTTTACTTACTGGAGGTAGGTGGAAGAAGAGCATTGCCAAGTTTAACTAGTTTTAATTTGTTTTCTCTCCAATTTTTGTACAATTTTTATCTAGTTCTTATGCAGTTTCTTAGGAAATGTAAGATCTTACTAGAAACACTGCAGAAAACCTGAATTCAACTTCTGGGTTTCCAGTGTTGTACCTTTCTAGGTTCTTTCTGTTGGTCTGAGCCCACACTTTATCTGCCCAGCAGTTGTGCCACATTTAGTCAAAAGCTTCCAGATATTTTTGTAGTTGTAATTGTGAGAGAAATTACTCAAACTGCAGATGCAGACACAGGCTTTTCTTGGGAGGCTGGCACCCACTCATCAGGCTTTTCCAGAAAACCAGTATGAAGTTATTTAAAGCAGTTGCCCTTCTCATGGAATGTGTTTTGGGGAAAAAAAAAAAATGAAGTGGGTCCTTGGAGTATATGCAAACTATCAATGAAACTGAAGGAGCCTTTAATTGGAAGCTTCAGGTTAACAAGGAACTACAGTTGAGCTTCAGCAAATGGGTGGGTGTCTGTAATTGTAATACAGCTGTGGCCATGCTGAGAATAAATGGCAGTGGAAAAACCCCTGGCTGCATTTTTAGTATTCAATGTTAGTTTATGAGAAAAGAATAAAAGATCAAGTATTTGTAGCTTTGCCTGGCAGCAGCTAAGAGAAGGACATCATTTATCTGCAAGCAGAGCTTGGTAAAAATTACTCAGCACTTAGTAGCCTGAGGACAGAGCCTGCTAGCCAAGATGAAAACCAGCTGTGCTGCTGTACTCTCTGAAGCAGCAGAGAGGCTGATTTTCCCTTTAATTACAGTTCCTGAGCCAGAAAGGGGGGGGGAAGATATGAGCACATAGACTTTTCAATCTATATCACATTTCCTGTGGGTGTCAGAGGGAGACTGGAGAGTCTGACCTGTAGGGTAGCTTTTTAATTATCTGTATTTATGGATTCAGTCCCTGAGTACTGTATCCTTCATAAAATGGGGCGAGAAGGGATCTGCTTTCTTTTAGCAGCTTCTACAACTTTCGTCCTTTCCTCCTTTTCTTGGTTTCTCTTCCTGACTTTGTATAGCTCCTCTTTTCTTGCCCTGCACAGCAATCCCTAACCATCCCAGGAGTATCCCATTTCCCAGTCTGTCGCTAATTAATTAATGAGTTTGGTTAGGCAGGTATTTTAGATAAAATTAGGCTGTAAAGTTAATAGCACAATGAAATAAGCATAGGCTGAGAAGTTCATGCGTCTGTTAGCTATTATTCAGGCTTTCTGCAGCTGTACAGTGTAATTTCAGTGAGCGAGCTAATGCAGCAGCCTAAGTTCTTGTTTTAAATTATTATTTGTATCACAGTAGTACGTGGGAGCTTACTAGGGCAACAGAGAGGACAGGGGAAAAGCAAGAGTAAACAAATATCCTTGGCCTAGAGAGCTTGTGAAGGACCTGTGTCAACGACTTTTACATATCAGTGTGTGCATGGAGCTGTCTGGAAGCAGTTTAACATGTGCATTTCATTCTGAAATAAGACTGCCATGATTCTGTTTAATTTAATCCACTCTGGATTAAATGAAACGGGAACAAGATGTGTCTTCTTCTGGACTAAGTATGATAAGCTCTGTTTAGATGCAAGAGATTTCACTCTGGCAGGTTCTTTAATGGAATTCCTGTAATATGCCACTGGTAAGATCAGCTGTCCACTCTTCATGGGAGAAGGGTAAGAAGAGCTGCAACCTTCACTCCTTCCATGACCTTCTTCCAGAAAAATAAAACACAACGAAGCTGACTTACTAGTGCAGCTTACGGTGCAGCTGTCAGCCCTTAGAGTTGTTCTCTGCTCATTTTGTCTTTATGAGGTTAAGGAGAGAGCTTGGAAGCAACCAGAGAGGCACTGGAGCTACCTGCCTGCATGGGCAGTGGAGGGCAGCACTGCATTGCGCGTAGTTCACAGGTGGAAGGTGTTTGCAACCAGTCTGGAAACCCACCTGAATGAGAACATGGACTTTTCTGGAGTTGGTATGTTCAAGCAACCCCCAGCCCTGTTTGTTGCTTCTCTTTTCCAAAGGCCCTGTTGCCTGGAAGAGGAAGAGCTGGGAATGCTTCTACAGTGCAGAGAGCAACTACCAGAGTCTGCTGGACAGTGCTCCCCAGCTCTCCCTTCAGACCTTGCAGGCTCTATTCCATGGCTGCGCTTTGGGCTCCATTCTTCTCAACAGTTACTAGTTGTCTCTTCACTGTGCCCATCTTTTCATGCCCAATCAACTAAGCAGTTACAAGCCTAATGAGGCACTTGCTAAGGGCTCTGTAATCCTGTTGCTTCCCTGTCTTCTCTTTCTTCTCCTGCCCTTGAAAGAGAAGGGAGGGGGTCCACAACAGGGCCCTGAGCAGGGTGTGCGCCTCACTACCTCTTCAGTTAGGCTGCAACAGCGGACTCGCACAGGAAAAGCCGATAAAAGGGAAGGAGTGCTTCCCACAGCGGCTGTCCAGCAAAGTAAATACACCATAAATGATGCAGAGCAGCCAAGGTTTGCTTTTCTTTCCTGAGAGCCACATGAATTACACCACAGCCTGATGCTGGAGCCAAGTGCTGTGAGTAGAAGCCAGCTGTTGCTTATTAAGAATTTTTTGTCATTATCTGCAGTTGTTCAGGTTTCCCACTCTTGTGCCTTTTCCCCGTCACAAACACACACACAGAGGATGTACAAATCCATGCTTAGGCCCTTGAATAAACTGTGGTGAAGAATGTCCACAGTTCCCCTTATTTTGCGATTTGGGGCCAGGGTCTTTTGGCATGACTGTCCCATTTGGGCCAAAGACTTTGGATCTATCTTACCTTTGAAAGAGGGAGGTGGCATATCTGAACTTCACTTTAGTTTCTGTCCCTGGGTGCATTGTGTTACCCCATAATATGTGATATACTTTGCCTCACACGCTATGTATGACCTGTCCTACTTCCCTGCACCCTTCTTCTCCCATCATCTTTCTGCTTTATTTAAAAAGCCCCAGATCATCCAGCTGCCAATATCTCTGTCTGCCAGAGGAGTGGACTCCTCCTAGCTCTGCCCCTTTGTTAACCCCCATGTGTCGTCTTATAGACCCCTCAATGGGCAGCTGTAGAAGAAAGTTTTCCTCTGTGCCTGCCTGAGCAGACGGTGAAGCTCAACTGTACAGAGTTTGAGTGTGGATCTGAGGGGATCGCTGCTTCTGCCCCGATTCCTGTGGCTTTGTTTTGCTGAAGAGACATAAATGAGCCGCTGGCCAGCAGACCTGTGTCTCTGGGAGTGTCTGCGCTGTCCACACTCTGGGCGTGGGCTGAAAGGCTTTGCTAGAAAGGGCGGAAAAAAGTGGATTGCTAAAGAATATGCACTACGAAGTTCATGCCAGATTTAACAGCACAGAATTTAACGCAGGCAAAACTGGTGGAGTTTAGTTACTAAAGAAAGCCAAGGAGTTAGCACAGCTTAGACCACCTTTGTTAAACACGCTGCCGCTGCCATTAAATCTTTGTCTAGACAAGGCCACAGGTATGGGGTGTGCTGCTGGGCCCGGCTTGCGCCAAGCGTTCGGCTCAAAATGATTGAGCAAACCACATCCTAACGCCCTGGCGCTGCATGAAACTGGAATAACACTGGCGATATGAAAATAGCGTGTGAAAAGCCCAGACCTCCCACCGAACTATAGTAATGCCTTTTAACCTCCGCTCCGCTGTCCAAAATACTCACATGAAATCTCTCCCCTGAGTCACTTTATTCTGCAGCACAGAGAGCAATTAGTTTTAAATAGATCCCCTTATGATGCACGGGTTACACCACCAAAGCGAAGGCGCGGGGAGACGTGTCAGACAGACCACCTGCCTCGCGTACGCCGTTCTCACCCTGTCACCCGCGCGTCGCTGAGGCCGGCGGGGAAGCTGCCGCTGGATTCCCTGCAGCAGCGGGGCGGGGGCCGAGCGGGGAAGCTGTGGGAGGCCGTCAGCCCGCCGGGGCAGCCGGGGGACAGCGGCCGCTGCGCCTTCCGAGCGGGGAGACACCCCTTCCCCGAGCGCCCGACACCCATAAATCACAGGCGGCGCGGCTCGCTTCCACGCCGCAGAGGAGGCTCAGGCGGAGGGGCCCGTCCGGCCCGCG
>VZZY01010580.1:270680-317510 GCA_013400335.1 Eurystomus gularis
GCTCGGCCCCCCGCCTGGGCCTGGCCGGCTGCTTGGGCCGCGGTCGGTGCCTCGGGCCTCGCTCGGGACGAGTCCCGCCAGCCCGGCTCAGGAAATGGTTGAGGCCGCCCGGGGTCTGCGCGGGTGTTTGTCCCTCGCAGGCAGGGCGTGCGGCGGCTCAGAGCCGCGCTTTTCCTAAAAAAGCGAGTACCCCATCGGTGACTGGGGTTGTTTGGGGTGTGCCGTGGGCAGCGGCTTGTTCCCGGCGGCTGGTGTTGCCCGGCTGTTTCTCGGGAGCCCTCTGTAAAAGGCTGCTCTCCGGCCTGGCCTCCATCGTTGAACTGTCCTTAAGACCACGCTTGCTTTCCGAGAGAGGCTGTTGCCTCCTGACCACCCACCTGCTCACCTTCGTGGTGCTGCTGGCACAAGGTGCTCGCTGGACCTTGGCCGTTGCCATGTTGGCAAACCTCTGCCTTTGGGAGCAGAGCTCCCATCGCCTCTGACAGCAGCTTCCAGGAGAGGCTTTGCTGGCATGGGAGGTGGCAGGCAGGGCGAGGGGAAAGCCTGGACCTGCCTCACTCTTGGTTGTGGAGTGACAGGGCTTCGTGTTTCTGTTTCAGGTGGATACCTTGTACGTGGCATGTTCTCACTCCATGAAGAAGCTAAATTGAAATTCTGACTCTAACACTGTTTATGGTAGCAAATCCAGATTGTTCTGAGCTACCCGTTCCTCTGGTTTTTTACCGCTGGGCTCCCCTTCATCTGAAAGGGCACTGTGTGTTACATCTAATGTTCATTATTAACGATTTATTGAAAATAAAATATTGAAGAGTTCTAATGTGGATAGTACTCTTAACCCACAAAGCATACATGGTCCTTACACAGGGTAGTTGAGTGACTGACCATTTATTTTAGCATCAGAAGAGTTCTTCAGTGGGTTTTAGCCACTTTAGGCGTACCCCTTTGCAAATGTTTTTGCCTGCTGGAGCTTCAGTAGCCAACATGTTTTGGAGTGCTATGAAAAGGAAGAGAAAGCAAGTGATAGTTTTGTGAAGCTGATATGCTCCTGAAAAGTGTAGCTCATGGTTCCACAGGCTGCTCTATCATGTTTCTTTTTCGCCTGCTCTCCCCTTTGTGTACTGCTGGGAAGCTACAGTATAGACTTCTATAGCTTTCCCTTTATTTCTTAAAGGTCACATTAAAGGAATTGGCACTGCAAAGGTGCAGACCCATCCATGGCCCTAGAGGGGAGAGAATGAAGCTGCACATTCTGTAGTTAATTCAGTGTTGTATATGAGATGGATCAGGACATAGAAGCTCAAATTTAAAAAGCACAGTTTCAGACTGTAGTGGTTGTTGTACGCTCTGGAAGGTTAAGGCCTGTTCACATCCTACAGTTAAGATGTAACATGTTCTGGTTCCTGTATCTCATGGGTTCATTCCTCCCAGCAAGAAGCAGGGAGTTGTAACTGACTGTTACAGAACAGTTAGCTACTGAAGGTGATTAAATGATGGATGAGCAAGGCTTTGTATGAAGTCTCTTAAAGAATCAGCATTTTGCTCCTTCGCAGTGCTCTTGTTCATAAGTGAGTTGTGCAATTGGCATGTTTACCGTTCATAAAAACCTCAGATCATAACATGTTAAATATAGGACACTTTGGGGAAAGGAGGAGCAAATCATTTAGGTAACTAATTCTTAGCTGAAGCAGTGAGAAGAAGCCAGGGAACCATAACAGACCAGCTCTGTCTCCAAAAGGCCCCCAGTGCCGCTCACCTCGGAGCTCCTGGGAGGGCTTGGAGACACAGGAGAGGGCCCAGAGCAGCAGCTTCGCTGAAGCAGCTCTATCAGGGAGCCGAGGGACTCCCATGTTGTTGTCCTCCTGAAGCCTCAGGTCGCAGCTGGAAACAACTACCATAAATCAATTCTCTAGTTGCAAAAAATGCTTGGGGATGGGCAGGTTTTTTCCCTGCTTTTTCTGAAAACAGGTTTTGCTCTTTCCTTCTCTTATTACTGAAGATGATTTGCTAACTTCTGCATACAGGCTGATATCCAGGGTCTTGACCGTAGGCTGTGATCACAGGCCTGATTACAGAGCATATGCTCAGTCAGGGTTTTCTAGAAGAGCCTCTGCAATCAGCGTGTTTGTTTTACCGGTTTTGTGTGCGAGGAAGCAGCACAAAAATCCATGTCAGCCTCTTGCTGACAGAGTCTGTGGGAGGAAGGAAGAGTTGGCTGGCAGATGGCATATTTATCAGATGGAGAGAAGGTAACTGGGGAGGAAAAGCACGCTGCTGGGGGAGGTTACCTGACTACAGCTTCACTGAAGTCCTCAGTGGCTTGGGAATGGCTGCTTCTAAGAAGGCTGGGGGTTCCTTGTGACCTGTGGTGGTGCCAGCCACAGTTCCTAACTGCTGATGGGGCTTAATCCGAATTAAACTTCTGGAGTAGGTGTCTGCATGACTGGGGGTATTGGTGGATCCTGGTTTTGGTAGCCAGGTCAAGGACTAGTTGTGAACGCCATACTGTCAGTTCATCTGTATGTCAGAGCTGGTGATGCTGACACAGATGCCAGCAAGTCCTAGCTCCTCAGACAGAGAGCTGCTCACCTGTTGATCAGAGCCCTTTTGTGGATGTTTGGTTTCCTTCACAAAATAAACGATGGGGATTTTGTTCTTGCCCTTAAACTGAAGGAGAGGATACTGGCAGGAGGAGGCTCTTCATGGCTGTCTCATACTTTTCAGAAAATGCTCTGAAGGTGAACTGGACAGTGCCCGCTGGAACTAAATCTGTCTGAAAAAGTCTTCCTTCACCCAAAGGGCCTCTTTGTTGTCAAGAGGGGAGCTCTACAACGGCCACACTCTGCAAGTGATGGGCTCGGAGAACAGTGCTTTAAAGAGCTACACACTGGAAGAGCCGCCATTCACACTTCCAACTGGACACACGATTTATCCGGCCGTGCTGCAAGATGGCAGACTTGCTTCAGTCTTTGTGTACAAGCGAGAGAATGAAGATAAGGTTAATAAAGC
This sequence comes from Eurystomus gularis, assembly GCA_013400335.1. Classification (NCBI taxonomy): domain Eukaryota; kingdom Metazoa; phylum Chordata; class Aves; order Coraciiformes; family Coraciidae; genus Eurystomus; species Eurystomus gularis. Next base: position 273,687 of record VZZY01010580.1, read on the forward strand.
TGCCAAGGTACAGTAGAGAGTGTGCCTGAGACAGCCTTGTCAGAGCTGTCCCTCCCTTTTTTTGGAGGGGTGGGAGTCAGTTGACAAGGGTCACACCCTGGGGAGTGAGGGCAGGAGAAAAGGTCAAAGGTGGCCCTGGCTTCAAACAGCTGCTGTGCAGGAGGAAGAAGGAGGGCATCAGCTGTGAAGCTCATCGTGCACTGCACGATGTGAGCAGTGGTGGGAAGTGGTGTTCAGATGGCAATACCCGGGTTCATATGCAGAATACTGGTCTCTTCCTGCAGATCTAAGTCAGTGAGTCTTTCTTGGGCGGACCCTGCCCAAAGTACTGTGTTTGTGCTGTGTAAGGCTTTATCTAGATGTATTGTAAAGGGTTCTGTAAAGAGGGAGTGTGCTGAGTGCATGGTGTGGAACAGGGATGGGCTGTCTGAATTCAAGCAGAAAACACGGCTAAAAGTACAATGCTAAGCTAACGTCTTTGTTTCTGGAAGCATCTGAAAACCTTGCGCCACCCTTGCCTTCTGCGCTTCCTCTCTTGTACTGTGGAAGCAAATGGGATCCACCTGGTTACGGAACGCGTGAAGCCTTTGGAGCTGGTCCTGGAGACGCTCTCTTCTGCAGAGATCTGCGCGGGGATCTACGACGTGTTGCTGGCGCTCATCTTCCTCCATGACAGGGTAGGTACCACCAGCAGCAGTCATTGGGCTTTGGTGGGAGCCAGGTGAAATGTGACGGGAGAGCGTTGTACCTGAGCTTGCCAGGATGATTCTCTGATTCCTGATTCCTCACAAAAAGACAGACTCACATTTCACAGTTCTTTTAGGCCAAAGCAACTAAAATAATTGGCTGCTTTGCAGGAGGAAGGGTAATTGAAAATCCCATGGGTTTTGGAACTTAAGGGAGTAGTTCTCAATTCATAGATTGACATCTGCTTGCAGTGCTTCTGGCTTCAGGGAAATGGGACTGCTTGGCCTTGGCCTGTATTTACAGCTGCTGCCATGTGTCAGAGATTGGTGTCACCGTTCCTGTTTTGGCACTCTGTGTTCCTTCAGGACTGCAGTTAAATCCCTGCTCAGACTGTAGTTGTTGCGCTGTGTTCATAGTTGGAGATCTTCTCTGGATTTACAGTTGCGTTGCAAGGGCTGGGACAATTAGAGCTTTGTCCACTCTAAAACCCCAGCCCTTCTGCCCCATACCTGCTAGTCACCTACAAAGTCCTGAAGGACCTTTAGAACTGTGTGCTTTTTGGAAGCTTTTCCTCAGCTCCTCACAGCACCTGATTAGTGCTGATTAAGATTTTACATCTTCATCTATCCCCAAGTCTGTTACCCTTTTTTTTTTTTTATGTTTTAGGGAAACCTAACGCATAACAATGTCTGTTTATCATCTGTGTTTGTAAGCGAGGATGGACACTGGAAGCTGGGAGGAATGGAAACAGTCTGTAACTTCAATGAAGCCACCCCAGAGGTAAGAGCCAAGCAAGGCGCACCCTCTGAGGCCCTGGAGAGGGCTCCTGGCCTGCGGAAGCTGGCCATCTACAGATGTGAAGCTCCAAGTCCTTCCAGTTATCCAAATTTACGATTAACTGGTGGCTCACATCCAGCTCTGACATGAATCTTTGCTCTAAGGACGCCTTAACTATAAACTACAATGTCTACACAAACAAATTATTCATTAGCCGAAGAGCAGCTACTTCTTGAAGGGAGACTTTTGGCTGGTTAAGATTAAGACTAGGGAGAGTGAGAAATCTTTACTCTGATTTAAAAACAAATCAAGAAAAAAAAAAAAAGCTTTAGTGTGAAGCAGGGAGATCCAGGTTGAAATTAATCAATATGAAAGGTAATTTAAATGACTCCCTAACTTTTTCTGCTGGCATCTTTGTTGCCTGCTACTGGTCTTAGCAAAATAATTCCTGGTGTTATTTCTGCTGCACGCTGTGCAGAGTCGTTGCTGCAGCCTGGCACTGTGTCGTTAACATAGATCGCCTTTTCTCCCAGGGCTCCACAAAGTCCTTCACAAACTCTATTGAGTGTCCCTGGTGTGTGTCACCTTTCAGAAGGGATGGGGCAGGCACAACTGCTCTGCGTGGTGGTGCTCAACAATGCAAAGAGCACGGCGGTAAAACCTGACTGCTAGAGCTCATGAAATCTGTTCCCCGTCCAGATGGGTCATACAGGACAATAGGACCGAGGACTGAAGGGGTGACTTGGCTGTGATGCCCTCAAGTTGCTTTCCGTCAGCGTGGTGCTTCACACCCAGTCTGTTTGTGCTTCCCCTCCAGGCAGGGCAAAGCGCAGCCTGCCCTGGATGCCGGCTGAGGGGCAGGGGCAGGCTCCTGCCAACCGCTCGGCCCTGGCCCGTGCGGAGAGCCTGCTCCGCTGCTTGGCACTGGTAGGCAACCCGGGCAGCTCACGTCTCCCATCTTCTCCTTCCAGTTCCTCTGTCATGTCAAGTCAGTACGAGAGCAGTCGTGCATCCCTTGCGAGGAGATGGTGAGTAAACGTTGTGTGCTTGACTGGGGAACTTCTTGCTAGCAACAAATAAAACACTGGGGAGATGTTTGGGAAATAGTTTTCATTCACATCTTTTCTTTCCTTACGCACAAATGGGAGGAAGTGGATATTGGATAATAGCTGAGGTTTGCTCTCTTCCTTTCTTCGCCACTTCTGTCCCATCCCATCTCTGGTTTGAGAATGGTGTTGGGCACAGGGAAGTGAAATTTCTGAATGAGGAGCGGTGAGACAGCAGGTTCTCATAAAATTTTTCAAACATTCCAAACACATAATATTTTTTAAAGTGTTTGAAAGTATTTAGGATGCTTCTAAATCATCAGAACTTTGCAAAAATCACAGAGTAGTTTCTGAGGTTGCCCAGACCACTGTGGTCGCACAGTTGGGTAACTCTTATCTCTCTGCTTCATGCATTCCTCAAGGAGTTGTTTCTTCACAATGTCATTGCTCCTTCGGGTTATAAATTCCCTGGTGGAGGTTTTTTTAGTATAATATTCTACCTGTAGGGTACTTAGTGGAGCTTTGGTGCTATAAAAAGAATTGGAGAGTGTATATGGCGGGGAGCAGGAATAAAAACTCATGGAAACTACTGAGTATTTCATGAACTCCTGTTTTGCTCATCTTTTTGATTTTATTTTCAGTCTGCAGACTTCAAAATTCTGCCCAACAGCTGTGGGCACGCGAGGGATGCCTACGCATTTGGAACAATGGTCGAAAATCTCCTGACAGTCCTGAACGATCAGGGTGAGGAATGACGTGTGTTTATTTCGCTAAGGACAGGCCTCCATAGCTTATTCCTTGCGCGCATTGAGCCATTTGCCTTTTCTTGCAGCTGGCAAATGTGCTACAGGTTCAGTGGCTGTTTTCGTCACATTTGCTAAGTTAAAACTCAGACTTTGGCTTTTCCTGTGCAGCTTAGGAAGGGAAATGGAAAAGTTGTTTTCATTGAATGGTTTGGGCTGGAAGGGACTTTTAGAGGTCATTGAGTCCAAGCCCCCTGCAGTGAGCAGGGACATCTGCAACTGGAGCAGGTTGCTCAGAGCCCCGTCCAACCTCACCTGGAATGGTTCCAGGGATGGGGCTTCTACCACCTCTCTGGGCAACCTTGGCCAGGGTCTCACTACCCTCACTGTACTAAATTTCTTCCTTCTCTCTAGTCTAAATCTCCCCTCTTTTAGTTTAAAACCATCACCCCTTGTCCTGTCACAACAGGCCCTGCTAAAAACTCTGTCCTCATTTTTCTTATGGGTGGTGGTCTCCCTGGAGTCCTTCTCTTCTCCAGGCTGAACAACCCCAGTTCTTTCAGCCTGGCCTCACAGCAGAGGGGTTCCAGCCCTCGCATCATTTTTGTGGCCCTCCTTTCCCTTGCTTTAGGGACAGATATGAGCAATTTTGCTATAAAGTAGAGCTAAAAAGTTTTGGGGAGGGTGGAGTACTCCTGAACATAGGTTGTTCAGTGTTGAGAGAGAAATCTAACTGTAGGTACTCTGGATTTCAGTTTCGGCAGATATTCTCTCCAGCTTTCAGCAAAGCTTGCACTGTACGCTGCTGAATCCAGATCCAAAGTGTCGTCCACCACTGTCCAGCTTATTGTCTCATGAGTTCTTCAGGTAAGGAAAGGAATGTCCTGCCTCTCATGGTGTGTCTTGATACTGCTTAATTCTGCATCGCAAATGTGTTCATTTTGTGAAGGTGTGTTACTTGTCAGATGGGAAGAGCAGACTTAATCCCTGCCTCTTATACAGGGATCTCTGACAAAGACACTCCTTAAATTAAGAAAGCATTTTCAGCCTTCCAGAAGAGGTGCTGAGCCAGCAGTGGTGACAGAAGTGTGTCCCTTAGTCACACGCAGTCAGTTGGATCTCCCCAAGCTCGTGGAAAATGCTCTAGAAAATAAAATCATTAGTGATGCTGCTGGAGCAAAAGCAGGCTCCAAGACAATCCACGTAGAGCTGTGTCTGCTGTCACCCAAGTACTTCTCTGGGTGGTGGCACTTCGTTCTTCTTATTGGCCTGGCCAGGTGGTCAGAGGTGGCTGACGCTGCGTTGCCCAGTGTTCTTGGTCCACCAGCATTTGACTTGTCTCCCTCTTTCTACTTCTCTCTGCTAAATGCAGGACAGGGATTTGCCAGCTCTAAGTTGTGGGTGGTTTAAGCATCAGTAAGGATCACACCTGACAGGCTCTGTTTTTGTGCTTAGGAATGATTTTCTGGAAGTTGTGAATTTTCTGAAGACCTTAACACTAAAGTCTGAGGAGGAAAAAACTGAATTTTTCAAGTAAGTGAAGTAATCTGGAAACTTGTTATTTCAGGAATACTTGTGCTGAATGGGATTGTGGGGGCCCTAGGAAGGCTCGTGGCCAGAGGGGAGGCTCCTCAGCTGGCAGATTTTGATGGCTTTGGCAGAACGTTGTTTGCTCATTGTATTTTGGGTACTCCAGCCAAAGTAATGATCGCATCAGAGAGGAAAGTTTTCAACCCCCCCTTCCCCAGTTTCTTGTGAGTGGTTTAGTGTTTGAGAGGAGCAGGTTTGGAGTGACGCTGCGTGCAGCCGTATGGACAGCAGTGCTGTTTACCTGCTACAGACCAGCTGCTGTCGCTGGAGAACCAGTCAAACTGGACTGTAGCGACATGCGTCACTTCAGGGGGGCTCTTCTGAATCCCATCTGCTTGCTGGCAGCTGGGTTGAACTCCCACAGCGCCAAGAACAGAAGCTTGCCCAGGAATACAGGGATATGATAAGGAAAGCATTTTTCCATTGTCCACATTCTAGCAGAGTTAATGCACTTTTTGGGGTGTAATGCTGCTGTTATTAGCAGAAGTTGAATCAGTCAGGTTCCTTTCCACCCACTTTAGCAGCACTGTCCCATCTGCCGCTGCCCCACGGCTAAGCAGGGATTGTGTGAAAAGCCGACGCGTGTGCTGTAGCGATGCGTGGCCTCGCAGCTCGGCTCTCGAGCCCTGGTGACCACCCCTCACTGAGCTGTCCCGGGCTCTTGCTGCTATACACAGAGGCCATTGGCTTGCCCAGTTCAAAATGCTCTAAAATATTCAAGAGCTTCTTTTAATGCACTGCAAAAAAAAAGAATCTTTCCCTTACCTGATTCTTAGAAGTAGCTTTATTTTAGAAATGACTTTGCGAAAAAGGAGAAGTCTAGCACCAGGCGCCTCTGGAGGCTGGAATCTTTTTCCATTTAGGCAGATCTTGTAAACTGCCAAAGAGAGTTTTCAGTAAGAGATGTTGGGTGAGTTGATCTTGTGGTGCCAGCCCGGTCTGGGTAAGGCTGTTGTTCGTAATGGATGTCTTGGTTCTAGTAGCGCAGCATCTGCAGGACATCCTACTGTCATAGAATCATAGAATGGTTTGGGTTGGAAGGGACCTTATGGATCATCTAGTTCCACCCCCCTGCCACGGGCAGGGACACCTCCCACTAGACCAGGTTGCTCAAGGCCCCATCCAGCATGGTCTTGAACACTTCCAGGGATGGAGCATCTACAACTTCCCTGGGCAGCCTGTTCCAGTGTCTCACTGCCCTCAGAGTGAAGAACTTCCTCCTTACATCTAATATAAATCTCCCCTTCTCCAGTTCAAAGCTATTACCTATCACTACCGTTTTCTGTAAGGGAAGCTTCCATGTAGTCATGGCATTATTTGGGCCTGAAAAAGGGAGAAGCTGAATTTTTCTTTCTTTTCCCATGTAAAAGAATGGATGTTCTTACAGAGCTATTTTCCTGCCTGGTTTTTACTTCTGCGGTCACTGTTGGTTATAACGCTAGTTTGATTTAATTTGTGTTTGTTTGACATGGAGGAAGTAAGAGGAGAAAGAAGATCTTAACAGGAGCACTCAGTTCCTGCATGCTCTGTACCAGCAGTGTTTACTGAGGGAGGGAATGAGAACTTCCCTTAAAGGTACAGCACTGTCACCCCTTTATCAGGCAGAGGGGCCTTCACAGCATGTGCACTACTGCTCTGAGTCTCCTCTGGGCCTAGAGAAAAGCAGTAACTGTTAACAATATTTTTTAAATCCTACAAGGAAGAGCAGTTGCACAAAATTAAACTCTGTGACTTCAATAAATAAGCCCAACCTGTACTCTGTTGGCCACCTCTAAAATGTACTAGATGGAATTGGCTTCAAAATGGGATTCCCTTGTGTGGTGGGCAGAACAGCCTCTTCTTGAGCAGTAGGAAAATTCTTGTGACGCGCCAGGTTGCAGGGAGCGAGGACAGAGCTGTAGCACCTCATGGGAGACACCAGCTCTGAGGCGGTTTGATGCCCCCAGCAGCAGGCAGCTTCTGAGAGGTGGAAGCCTTCATCTGCCAGCCACGGGTGCGGTGGTGCTTCTGGATGTGCTCTTGACAGCTTGGGATCCAGGTGTGGGGTCGTACAGGATATGTCTCTGGCTCCTGTTCTGTGCTAGCTTTGCCTGAAAGCCTCAGGCAGGAGCAGAGCCTTGTTCTTCCAGGTCAGAGTGCACGCAGAGCTAGAGGCTTTGGTGGGAGATATGTCCAGGAGATGAGGCAGACACAAAGAGGGGGAAGTGATATTGCGGGAAACAGCCGTGAATGTGTGGATGGCTGCCTTGATACTAATTGCTTTCTCCTTGAACACAGATTCCTGCTGGACAGGGTGGCTGGCTTGTCAGAGGAGCTGATAGCGTCACGGCTGGTGCCTCTTCTACTCAATCAGCTCGTGTTTGCAGAACCTGTAGCTGTCAAGAGTTTTCTTCCTCATCTGCTGGGCCCAAAGAAAGGTGACCTTTAAATACTTCCTCTCTTCACAATTATTACTGACATGTTTAGAACAAATTCACAGTGGTCTTTCCATTGAATCGAAGGAATAGTTGTCTAATAGTTGCCTCTGATGTCCCAAGTGAGCTATGGTGGCAGCTGACAAGGAGTCAGACCTGGCTTTGGGGTGACACTGTAGACCTCCGCTGTGGTGGTTTCTCAGTGAGCAGCCCTTGGGTGAGCTGTCTCTTGTTGGAGAAGCCTTTTCCCATCTTCACCTCCCTTCCCTAGAGCAAACTGGAGAGAGCCAGACCAGCTGCCTCCTGTCGCCAGCCTTGTTCCAGACGCATGTCATTCCTGTGCTGCTGAAGCTGTTCGAGGTTCACGAGGAGCACGTTCGGATGGTGTTGCTGTCTCACATTCATGCCTACGCAGAACTGTTCTCTCAGGAGGAGTTGAAAAACATCATATTGCCACAGGTTAAGGACCGCAAAACGATGCGCGGTGTATCCCCGAATAGGGGAGTTCTGCTGCTCGGGTTGGTTCTGTTTCGCACCACAGCTGTTGAGAATGGAGGAAGGCTTGGTCCAAGCTCAGCGTGCCCTGGCGTTAGCGTCCAGTGCTCCCCAGCTGCCAGGATCAGCCGCTCTCTTTAGCTTGTGACACAAAGCGGAAGGCTGATTTTATGCTACTGAATAATGTCCGCTATCTTCTGAGAGCTGTGGGAGATCACGGAAATTACGTGTGCTGCAAATATTGCATTTAAAGGGGAAAGAAGTGAAAAAGAGAAATTTTTCTATTCTTGGTAATGTTGTGATGTTCTTGGTGTAGGTACTGCTGGGCCTGCGAGATACCAGTGACTCTATCGTTGCAATAACGCTGCACAGCTTGGCTGTTCTTGTCTCCCTGCTTGGACCTGAAGTAGTTGTAGGTGGAGAAAGAACAAAGATTTTCAAAAGCTCTGCACCCAGTTTCATGAAAACGGCCGATCTCTCCCCAGAAGGTAAGTGATATGCTCAGAGCGCTCTCGGGATTCCTGCCCATCCCGTCCAAGAAATGCAGGCAGGATTTCTTGGGTGATTAATCTGGTGCTGTCAACAGGTTAATTGAAAAAAAGCTAATCTGCAGCTAAACTTCCATTCTAAACTAGGTGCTGTTTGCAGATACAGAATTGCAATCAGAAGAGTTATATAGAAGTATTTTAAACATAGGAAATATATGGAAAAGAAATCTAATCTCTTCTTCATTCAAGAATCTCTGTAAGGAAAGGAGATCAAGTGTGTGTGTTTGTCTTTGGCAGAAAAACTCGTACTGCCCTTCTAAAGGACCTGGGTACTTAGCCAGGTAGCTGTTTAGTGTTCTCTCTGTCCTTCCTGTTTGTAAAAATAGTGAATCTCATCCTCTTCCCCCAATTTCTATTCGTAGATTGGAAGAGGAATACAAACTTCCCTATTTTCTCAGCTCTCAGGAGGCTTTTCAGCTAATCCCAGTGAAGACAGTAGTCCCTGCACCTGCTAGATAACTTGGAAATAAAGGTCCTAAGGGAACGCTTTCCTGGATAATCAAAGAATGCTTGTCAGGGGAGGGAAGAGTCGGCACTGGTTCTACTTTAGACGTACAGACACCAAATGAAATGCACGCTAGGGCTCAGCTGAAGTATAAATGTTTTCTTCCCAATTATCTGTGTACTGACAGCTACTGCCCTCTATTAAAATCCGTGGATGGCTCCTTGCGTTATTTTTTCTTTACACTATTTTAACAGACTAGAGTAAATAAACCCCTTCGGATCATGTGCTAAAAGCAGGTTTATTTTTCAGAATATATCTAACTGTTGACAGACAACACAAACCCCACCTTTGTCCTCAACAGCGAATGACAACCTGCAAAAAACCACGACTAGAGGCTGAACACGTGAGGCTTAATAAGCTGTTTGCTGAAGGCCCTGGAAGGCTGCAGCTTTTACCAAGGGCACGGGTTCTGTGTGTTAATCACCGCCCTTCCCAGAGCCGCCGGCTGCCAGTCTCTGGCTGTGCTGGGAACACGTGTGAGCCACGTGGAAGCAGAAGCAGCACTGGCCAGAGCTGTGCTCTGGTGGGGTGGTGGCCACAGGGCCTCGCACAGCCAAGTATGGTGCTGGAGAATCACCACCACAGCTCCCCAGAATGGACTGGAACTAGGTGCTGGCCAAGCTCTCGCCCCTGGCGCAGGGAAACAAACCTGCCTCAAGCAGCTTCCAAGTGAGGGAGGCTGCCACAGCCCGCAGGGTAGAGGTTCTCGTCCCCGTAAGCTGCTCTGCTTGTGCTCAGGCATAAAAAGGGGGTTGTGCAGTCACGAGAGTTTGCTTATGCTGTGAATTGTTGTTGCCATCAGTGCTGTGCTTCTCTGCGAGAGGCAGGTAACGGGATTTGTGATGCCAGGCTTACAGTTGCCCAAACTCTGTCCTGGCAAGAGCCACGGCTGGCAGGAACAGAGGAGCACTGTGCTGTGTACAGCTCCGGAGCTGCAGCTGTGGCACGGCTGCTTGTCAGTGTGCTAAATAAGAGCACTCCAGTGCTGCGGGGCCATTTCCACTGGGGCTGACAACACTCCTTGTGGACCTGGTGTCCTTTCTCTTCTTTTATCCTTGCAGACTCCCCCAGCCATGTTGTAAGCAATCAGAGAAATCAAAGCTCTCGGCCCCTGAAGAACAATTCTAGTGTGTTCCCCGTCACTGGAACCATACCTGTCAAGAAGCTTTCTGTGCAACAAGATGACTCGCTGGCTTTAAAGACAGGTAAAACTTTGCTCTGCCTTTTCCTTTTTAGAAATCGCGTGTCCTACAAATGAAATGTTGCTTGAAAAGTTCATTTTCCCTATGTGCTGATCTGAAAGAGATAACACGAACCAAGGAAGGTAACAGGGAAGGAAGGAGAGTGTGACCTGTGACTTCTCGGGGAATAGTTATTTGGGAATCTGATATCCACAGACTGCTGCCTGCCCAGCCAGCCTTGAATTGTTTTCTTAAAGCAGAGCAGAGAACCTGCCTTTTCACCCAGAGCTTTTTGGTAGATAACTAGGTCAGCTCATTGACTCAGGTAACTCACAGCCTTTTTTCAGCCACTTACTGCTTACCAGCAGGCAGCTTTTATTGCACCTGGGCTTTGAGATGAACACCCTCCTTTGCAAGCAGGAAGGTGGCTGAGCTTTCTCATACAGGAGAAGCTCAGCTCTGAGGCATCTTTCCAGTCAGCATGACTGGCTTATTTCCATCACAGGTCTTACCTGTGATGTCAAGAAGATTTAGGCACAACTCTGTATCTGCACTGGCTCTCTTGAAATGACTGTTTAACACTTTTGCTTCCACAGGTGAGCAAGACACTCAGTCCCCCCTGCATGGAATTCCTGGAAGCGTTAATACGCTAGGGAGCAGCAGGAGCTCCTTGACTACCTCCGAAAAGCCTACAGAGGAGTGGCCAGACTGGAGTGAGCCAGAGGAGACAGACACTGAGAAAACTGTGAACATTCAAATTCAGCCCCGAGAGCCGTGGGGCCGCATGGGGCCTTATTTTGCTGAACATGATGTAGATGAGAAGCCTTGGGATGACTTTGAGCCCAGCAGCCCTAGTCCTGACCTGTCCTCAGGAACCTGCCTCACTGTGACACAAGCTGATGCAGTTGAAACGCCAAGGCCTCTGCCAGGCACCCACCGACTGAGCAAAGAATTCAAAAGCCTCAGGCTGAGTCCCCCCACAAAGTCCTGCCCTGGGAACAGCTGGAGCAATGACAAGTGGGACCACCAGGAACAAATGGGAGAAACTGTGCTGCCAAAAATGACCTTTCAGGAGAGGCTGAAGTCTTCGTCGGAGTCAGGCCTAGGAGAAGAATTCACAATCAAAGTGAAGAGGAAACCCGTGCGAGACCCTGAGCTGGACTGGTTTGCTGATATGACCCCAGACATTAAACCTTCTTCAGCTATCTTGATTTTACCCGAAGCTAGGACAGAAGTGGTTGTCCCCTGTCCCTCTGGTGTAGTGTCCAGCAGAGAAGGTGCCTCCCAGAATGTGCTGTTTTCATCCAAATTTGCAGCAGCAGATGTTACTGAGGTAAGAGGCTATAAGGCAGTGGGGTTTAACTGACTGCACACTTGAGAGGATCCTAAAGCATGCACAGAGCACACACACTGTTCTAGCACCAGCTGGCTCCTTGGTCAGATGGCAGATCACCTGGGGAGCACCAGCAGCACACAGTTGTACAGTTGAGTCTTACCTGTGAGTACAAGATGCTGAGCTCTGACTGAAGCATCTCACTATGCAGCAGCTGTAATTCAGTGAGCTGTTACTACAGCAGTAAGAGAGCTGTGTTGGGAAACGGTGAGGGAACAGACTCCACTTGCGCACTACTGCAGGCACTGCCTACGGAGTTTTAACTCCAGCTTTTCATTTGCGCTGCTTTGTCTTGGGCGCAGGGACCCTGCAGTGTGTTGGGGAGAGTCTCGTTTTGCCAGAGAGGTGAAATGAAGCCGTATCCTGCCTGCTGAGCAGGCCTGGCCCCCTCCACAGACAGAAGGGGCTTCCAGGTGCAGAGGTTGCTCAGGACTCAGTGTTGCTCCTGGCTCTTCCAGGAACACCTAATAGCATTGTAAGTAAAGGACCAGGAAACCAGAACCTCTGGGTTACAGAGTTAAGCTTTTTGTTTTCATGGAGGAATAGCTGAGACCTCTAACATCCAGGGGGGTTAGAGAAGTGCCTTGTAAATCCCTCTAGCCCCAGCACAGAGGCTCCGGGGACTGATTCTGTTTCCTCGGTGGGGAGGTAGCACTCCCACTGCTGCCACCTGCCCACTGAGCTCTGCTAGGGAACTGGTGTTGATTTCAGGTGGTTTTGCTAACTCAGCCTCAAGAGAGCTACCAGGCAGCACGGGGAGAGGAGCTGCGCATGTAAACTGAAGTTGTTTACAGCATTTGGAAATGGAACACTGGCATGCGACAGAAATACTGGCACTGTGAGATAGCAACCCCCTTTTTGGGGAGGGGGCGGGGAATCCCTCACTGTAGCGCAGTCACTGCTGTGGAGTAGTAGAAGAGCTGTGTCAGTGGGCAGGTGAGATCAAAGTCATGGTGTTAGAAGAGAGCAGGGCAACAGCAGTTTTCCAAGGGAAAAGGAATCATCTAGTTTATAGCACCCTTTTCTTAATGGAACGTGGTTTTGGTATAAAACAGTTCTTCATTAATTTTAGGAAAAAATAAAAGACTCTGCCTGTTAATTTGCTCGCCCCTTGTGTAGTTAAAAGTTCTTTAAGACAGAAAGCTGCAAATACTGGCACTTCATTTTTGGTATGACGAAAGGCTTTTGGCATTCAGGTGAATACCTTGCTCTGCCCTGGCCAGCCGTGCAGGCTGCTGCCTGGCTGCGCTAAGGACAGAAATACGGTTCCCTGCCTTAATGCTGATAATTTTACATGATTCTAGGCTGAAGCTGCAGGCTGGGGTGAAGAAGAGGAGCTGAACTGGGAAGATGATGCTAACTGGTAACGGGGCTGAAAGAGACAAAGGCAATTTGTGGTGTGTTGGATTCTGTAAGAGAAGTTGCTGCTTCCCCCATACAACGGATAAGTACCTCAGCGCTGCTTTTGCCAGAAGGCAGGCACTTGCTGCAGCAGCCGCAGGATCCCGTGGGGCCTGACCTCTTGCCATGGATGCTCCTTCCCAGTCTGTGCCAAAACCTGCAGGGGGGAGGCCTGCACTCAAGCAATACGCCCAGCTGTGGTGCGTGCTGCTGCTGCGGGGAAGAGGAACAGCGTGACGGGTCTGCTGGTACTGACATGCTCCTGGAGGCCAAGAGCGGTGTAAGCAATTGTTCCAGAACTCATCCCTGCTCTGAAAAACCGATGACAATAAATTAAAGTCACACTGAGTTCTTTGGTTAATGTGCCTTCTTTTTTTATTCAGCCCCCAGAAAAGTAAAGCCTTTAGAAATGGCTCCTTTTAACTTTTTAGCTAAGAGATTATTTTAAGATGAATGTACAGTTTACTCAACTTATTTATTTCTGTTTATATAGTTCTGTCAGTGGACGGTACAAGAGGTGCTAGGAACCATGCAGTGAAGGACCACTGGACACAAAAGGCTTAAGCACTGCATTCTTTCTGCTCTTAACTGTGACCAATAAAGATTACTTTTAAAAGATGACCCTCGCGTGGAGTGGAACCAGCAGCAGAGGTATGTTCAGAGGACAACACAGAGCCTTGTTACTCTTGAGTCTATTTTAAAATTAAGATTAAAAACACCTACTGCCTGGTCACCGGTATGTGACAGGAACAAAGGTAACCATTACTTTACAACAGATTCAAACATCTCAGTATTCAAAAAAAATCTCACAAAGTGTTCATCACCAGTCAGTAGCCTAAAAGAGCAAGCTATACATTGGCAACGTGCAAAGCGACAGCTCGGATGCACAACAGCATCCGTTAAAATATATCACTCCTTCCGGCCAGGTATTAAGAAAGACAGGCCAACATCTCTCACCCCTCGGTTCACTTTGGCACATTACCCACGACCCAGCAGAGCATCACCCTGTGTCACAGCTTTTTCTTCCCCAGCAATCATGGCTCAAAGGCATCTCTTCCCGCAGAGCAAGGAGCAGAGCTGTTTTACTGTCTCTGAAGCCTGCTGAGCACCTTACCGTACACTCCCTCGGAGGGTAGCTATGGCTGTGTGCAGAGCCTCCAGTTTCACTGCAAGCCAAGCAGGAGGTGACCCTTTCTGGAGCAGCAGCTTCACAGCCTCCACTGCCCCCTCCATCGTGCCTACTGCTGACTTATACTGCTCCTCAGAGGGTGGGTGACATGCTCTTTTTGCCAGGGGCTGCAGATTTAAGTAAACATAAGACATTATTTAAGTGATTAGTCTTCATCCAAATGCAAGTACACCCTAAGATGGAGAAGAGCTGCAAAGAGACTCCCTCATCTTGTGAGAGGGAGTGCTGGCTGACAGACAGTACAGAGCATTCAGGTGTAATATTAAGGTCCAGGAGTGCACGCGACCTTTTTTCTTAGAACATGGAGGGCAGCAAGACCATCTTGAACCTCCCAGAACAGACAGAAATGACACCGGGGCCTACATCATTTAAAGGAGTGCACGTACCTCTCCTGTTGGCTCCAGTTCTCCATCCATTTTCACGAACTGTGCACTGCAGATAATCCTCTCTTGCTTCAGGCGTTCTCTCCGTGCTTCTGTTGTCTCTTCTACTTGCCTCGTCTAGGGAGGAAGCCACAAAGGAGGTGACTAAACCAAGGGGGCATTACCAACCTTCACAGGCTCAGTTTATGTACCAGAACAAAAGGGAGGGAGGAAGAAAGAGATCTTAACGTGCAGTCCAAAGTGAGTCTAATTTCTCATGCACTCTTCTGAGCAGGAGATTGACATTATCTACAGCTTTGGTGTAGCATCACTGGCAGCTCAGTTCTTTTAACTGTCTGTTAAAAACCGCTCATCCAGACAGCCCTGCCTTAGGTTACAGCATGGTAACCACCCCCTCTTCCCATCGTCTGTCCATCTGCTCTTAAGAGAATTTCTCCTAACATGCAAGGAGGACTGAGATGTTTCATACATGTTAATTTAGCTTTCAGAAACTGATCCAAGAGAAACGGGGAAGGAAGTCACACAAACCCTGTCTTTTTAATACACAGCTTCTCTGCTTACAACAATAACGGTGCAATTCAATCACTTCTTTGTTCAAGGAGGAAAAAACAAACCATTTAAATCAAGAGTTGGGAAGTAGTGGAAAAGCAGCATGCATAGGAATAGCAGCTGTTAATTCTGCTGATTAAAGCAAGCAGAAAAGTTCAAACAGATTTCAGTTAACAGAACAATTTATTTTAAACTTACTTAATCACCATGCAGGTGATGCAGGTGTAGACGTATGCCATGCACTGCTTATAACAGAAGTGTACAAAATCAACCGAGTAAGCAGTAAAATGGTTCAACACCACACATACCTTAGCCAGAAAACTAACAACTTTGTTCTTAGTTTCTTCAGAATTCAGGCACTGAGGAACAATATCTTCATGGCTTGTTTCCTATCAAAAATGTTGAGAAATAGTTGTTCAGTATTCATTCATATTAACAAAGGAACAGACAAAAAAAAATATGTTTCCATGACAGTCTCTTCCCTGTTGCAGCCAATAAAGCAAACAGTCCTTAATCTTCCTTCACTTCCAGCTCCTGAAATCCTCACAACTGCATCAGCCCTCGTTGCTTTTGATGTGCAATAGCACCTCTAATACTAAGACCCAGACTGGTCAGCAAAGAGCAGCAAACAGTTAAGACAGAAGAATCTCTGTACAGTAGAGGTGACCAGAGCCAAATACCGGCATCCAGAGTTCTGCTGGGCTTACCTCTGCAAAATGTGTGAACGCCTCCAGCGCATGCTGGTGAACCAGCCAGGTCTGGTCAGCCAACAGAGAAGCAAACAAACAGGACAGCTGGGGTACAACTTGCTTCTGAAAGAGGAGCGAATACCTATCAGCTTCACAGAGTCACTTGTGCAGAGCTTACCGTCGTGGTTTATATGAAAGACTTGCTCTAAGGCCAAGGGCCAGGTTTGTGAAATGCAGGAGCGCTACTGTCCTGTCTGGCAGAATAAACACTCTGAGGGAGGTGACGTGGTCCGTTCTTTCTTCTCAGGGGTTCAAGTGTCGGTCCTTTCTAACTGGTGAGAAGCAACCCAGCATCTCACATGCACTCAGCATGTCTTGATGACGAACAAAACTGACACGGACTGTTAAAAAGTCTTCAAGATTATTACGTCCTGGCACTCCTGTACGTATTTAATGAACTTGAGCCTTTATATTTAAATAAGTAGCAGATCTTTTCATCAAAAGACTGAAAATGATTTCACTAAGGCCACAGTTACATTTACCTGTGCTTCTTGTGGTATAAACACCTTTCCCATGGAAGAGAGAAAATCCACCATCACTAGGCGAACATGATCTGGGGGATCCAGGTGGAAAAGGGAAGACTGCAGCGCAAATACCTGCCAAAAAAAAAAACCCAAGCAAAGCTCCATCAAACATACTGCAGGTGAAAACTGCTCACTCTCATCTTTAAATGCAAGGACGTTGATTTTAGAAAACTGTACGGAAAACAAAAGGAGGTGTGCCACAGCTTGAATAAAACTGGTTCAGATAAAGCTGCAGCACACATTTTAGAAAGAAATGAGCATGTTCTATAGGGTATCCGTGTATCTCAATTACAGAGCAAAAGGATTCTCGAAAGCAGTGTTAACCAGAGTGCCATGTACTTGGTTTAAAGACCAGGAAAGTAATCAAGGAGGAAATAAAATTAGGAACCTCCTTGTGTTAAGACAAGGCTAGACCATGAATAACTCCTTCGATTTCAGTAAGTCACAAAGAACTTGGTTTTCATTAAGTTAGTCATAAGGAAGTTTTTGTTTGGTTTTTTTGTTTGTTTTTTTTTTTTTTACCTGAGTAATCAGTTGAGCATCTAATGCTTGGATGAAAAATTCCAAAAGGTGAAGTAATAAACACAGCATCTGCTGGAGACACGGCTCCTCTGAGACCTTCAACAGATCACGAGACATTAGTAACACTGCAGGTTTGCTTATGGAATAACTGCTTCAGAAAGGATTTAAAGTTACAGTAGCATACCAAAATTCTCAGCCTAACTTCACACCCATATAACAGACATAGTAAGCAGCAGAAGGACAATATTAAAAGAGTCCATCAATATTTCTAGGTAGTCGTATTTCACAAGACCTTTTTCTTTGATTTTTATTAAGAATATTTCTTACCCCTCATCTCCTTCCTCCCCTCACTGATATACGCAGCTAAAGGTTATCTGAAAAGTTAACTGAACTATTTTTCACTTACCAGTCTTCACAGAATCGCTGAGGTTGGAAGAGCCCTCTGAAGGGGCACATGGTTGGCTGCTCTTCACCCCCCCCTCAAACTTTCTTTTCTAATCAGCGTTTGAACCACGACAACCCTTTTTTTCTTTACTGCAGACAGGAGTGGGTGTAGACTCGCAAGGGAATCGCCTTACCCCCCTGGTCTCAAATCTGGGAGGAAGGTGACTAGTTCCGCGCGTTTTCATGTGCTAACCTAGGCGCTACTTCAGTCACCAGGAGTTTTGTTCACATTCTAACGAACATTTAAAACAGGCCAAATTTGTAACTGGTATGCATCAGAATGAGGTATTTCAGACTTAGGCAAGTCTGAATCTGACGTGGAGTAACAGATGGTGTAGCAAGGAGCCAAATATGTAACACAGAGGAAAACTCAAGCTCCGCTTCCCAACCCAGGCTCCTGCCCAATAGCTAAAGCAGCGGACAGCAGATGGGCTGCAGCGTTACACTGCGCCTTACAGAAACAGTCCAGTCCAAGTAAAACCACTTAGTCACAAACACATGATGAAACAGCACCAGTCTTTCAAAGACATCGTGCTTTCACCACTGGAGAAGCAAATTCTCTTACCTGCTTAGCCTGGAGGAAAGTCCAGAACTGACCAAGCACTCCCAAGACGGATACCTGAAGTTCCGCCTCCAGAGTGTCACCAGCAAAATTGCAGGCAGCCAGCAGGACAGAGAGGGCAGCATTCTAGTAGGGAAAAAAAAAAAAATAAAAAATGTGTAAGACCAAAAAAGCTACACATAAAATGAACCAAAACCCCAGGATCGTATTAAACATCTGGAATGATACAGGATGGCAAGAAGCGCAGTGTGCTGTGGCAGCTGTACAGTACAGCTAATCCACCAGGCCACGCCAGTGAAGCTTCCAAAGCAAGGAAACATCCATTACTCCTGCGAGCTTCACACGGTGCTGCCGTCATTAGCTGCCCTGGCAGGCCAAAGCTGGCAGCAGATACTTCATGTGCAACTCTCTGGTTTGTCACACTCCTTTGCCAAGGAGACCAGTGAGCATCTTTCAGATTTGATGGCGCATAAAACCAGCCAGGACTTTAAAATTTAAAAGTATTGTATGGCATAGCATAAATCAGAAATTCTAAAGAAAAATACACCTGCTCACCCAGAGAGCAAACAACAACAACTAGAATAACTGGTAAATCACAAGACCTCTGCTGTCACCTTCGGACTAGAGGGTCCTAAGACGTTGTGTTCTAGAAGAACACATTAAAAGTAGAGTTCTTGTTCATGCACATGCCAATCAGGCATGGAAAAAACTTGTGCAAAACACAGAAAAATAGAATTGGAGTGACAGCAACAGAATCCTTATTGTGTGGAATTCCAGAGTTCGCACATTTTTACAAAGAGAACCAAATCTTTACCACAGGTCGGAGCTCTCCCAAAGCACGCCTGCTATTCAGCCACCGCCTGCACTGCGCGAGCCCTGCCACACAGAGCTGACAGGCCACTCGTTTCCTGACGTCAGGACTCAGGGCCTTGAGGGATATGTGCTGCCACACAGCCAGGTTCTCAGCCTCTTCTGGAAGAAACTTATGAGCAAACTCAATCTGCAAACAAAAGTTAATAGGAACTAAGCAGACCAGAAGACGGTCTGATAACGTCAGAAAGCTGGCGAACCAGAATGCTCTACCAGTTTGCTTTAGAAATATTACACACACAAAAATAGTTTAAAACCTTTAATTTAAATAAAATCCAACATTTTTAATAAAAACCTTTCAGAACTGCCACCTCCCTTGTCACATATTGGACATGAGAATGATTAAGCAACTCATTCTTCCAGCTGCTTGAAGCAGTGGCCCCAGTGAGTAGAAGAGCGAGCTCTAGCCTCCCTGAGGTGTACAGAGAGGCACTGACAGGAAAGGATCTTTGTTAGCTGATGGCTTGAGAACACTCGTGAACACCAGATGCAGTGACAGGACATATGGTTTCAGCAAATCTGGAAGATGTGCCATTTTCATGCCGAGTCAAAAAAGGGCTTCACTGACACCCAGTAAGAGCAATCTTAGAAAGAGGTGTGTGTGCCTTTCTTACTTTAAGGAGCAAGGCATCTGCTTTTGTGCACATCTGCACAGATTAGGATGCACTACGATGAAATAATAACAATATCAAGTACAGCAAGTGAACACTCAACATATTGCCATCTCTGAAGAACTGAAAGAGGGTATGTTAACACAGGCCACGGACTCAAACCTCTTCTATTAAAGACAGAAGATGCCGGTGCTGCACTTGCCTGATGATCTGGAGCCATCAAGAACAGCATACGCCGCAGCAGAACACCCAATGCAGAGACCTGGTAACAGTCACTGGGCCAAGACTTTATCTGAATTGGGATAAAAGGGTAATGCATCTAATGAAATTCAGGAAAAAAAATCACCACTCAGCAAATGAACTCTGTACAGAATGTCTGAGAGTTGCTGTGTGGGATCACAGCAGTAACACTCTAAATTAAACAGTGCAGGACAGGTTGGAAATCATAGAATCATTACGGTTGGAAAGGACCACCAGGATCATCAAGTCCAACCTTCATCCCAACATCTCCCTAACCACTAGACCACAGCCTCAAGTGCTACATCTACTCATTTTTTAAACACCTCCAGGGATGGTGACTCCACCACCTCCCTGGGCAGCCTGTTCCAGTGCCCAACCACTCTCTCAGTAAATTTCCTAATATCTAATCTGAACCTCCCCTGATGCAACTTGAGGCCATTTCCTCTCGTTCTATCATTAGTAATTTGGGAGAAGAGACCAACACCAGTCTCACTACAACCTCCTTTTAGGTAGTTGTAGAGAGCAATAAGGTCTCCTCTCAGTCTCCTCCAGACTAAAGAGCCCCAGTTCCCTCAGCTGCTCTTCACAAGACATGCTTTCCAGACCCCTCAGCAGCTTTGTTGCCCTTCTCTGGACCCGCTCCAGCACCTCAATGTCCTTCCTATACTGCGGTGCCCAGAACCAGACACAGTACTCAAGGCACAGTCTCACGAGTGCCGAGTACAGGGGCACGATCACCTCCCTACTCCTGCTGGTCACACTGCTGGCTCATGTTCAGCTGGCTGTCCACCAGCAGCCCCAGGTCCTTTTCCACCAGGCAGCTTTCCAGCTGCTCTTCCCCAAGCCTGGAGTGTTGCATGGGGTTGTTGTGACCAAAGTGCAGGACCTGGCACTTGGCTTTGTTAAACCTCATACAATCGACCTCAGCCCATCGCTCCAGCCTGTCCAGATCCTTCTGCAGAGCCTTCCTACCGAGTAGATCGACACTCCCACTTAATTTCATGTCATCTGCAAATTCACTGAGGGTGCATTCGATTCCCTCATCCAGGTCATTGATGGATGGTCATTGACGACCTAACTAAATCCCTGTACTCTTCTTGAGCAGCCTGCCCCTTCTTCCAGAGGTGGTAGACTCAGTTCTTTCTCCTAAGTCCCAGCAAAAGCTCCCTGTTCAGCCAGGCCAGTCATTTTCCCCTCCAGTTTTTCTTACAACACATGGGGACAGCCTGCTCCTGAGCCTTTCAGAGTTCCTTCTTGAAGAAAGTCCAGCCTTCCTGGACCCCTTTGACCTCTAGGACTGTACCCCAAAGGACCTTCTCAACCAGTGTTCTAAACAGGTTGAAGTCTGCCCTTCAGAAGTCCATGGTAATGGTTTTGCTGCCCCCGCTCCTTATTTAGCCAAGAATTGAGAACTCTATCTTTTCATGGTCGCTAAGCCCAAGATGGCCTCCGACCACCACAACATCCACCAGACCTTCTCTGTTTGTAAACAAGAAGTCCAGCGAAGCACCTCCCCTGATAGGCTCACTTACCAGGAACACACTCCAGGAACCTCCTGGACTTTTTCCTGCCTGCTGCGTTATATTTCCAGCAGATGTCTGGTAAGTTGAGGTCCCCCACAAGAACAAGGGCTTGCAATTTTGTGGCTTCTGCCAGTTGTCTATAGAACAATTCATGAACCTCTTCATCCTGGCTGGGTGGTCTATAACAGACTCCCAACGGGATATCTGCCTCGTTGGCCTTCCTCAATTTTACCCATAAACATTCAACTGGTCCATCACACTTGTTAACTTCCATGCAATCAAAACACTCCCTAGTGTCAAATTAGACATATTGGTTTGTATTTTCACAGTCCTGCTTTTGCTAATTATTTACCTAATTTGAAGAATTGAAACAGTCCCCATTTGGATTTGGAAAGCAAAGAAATTCCTGTCTTTGGTCATTTAGAAAGTTTGCTGGTGGGACCAGGATTAAGACTGATGCCAAATTGCAAACATCAACGTGGTTCTTACCAAGTGGGCGATCACAGCAACATGGTGAGCACACAGTTCGGCCGTTCCATACCTGGAGTGTCAGAGACATAAGCTTGTGAGTCTGTACTTCCTACTCTTTTACACACTGAATATCATAAATCTTGTCTGAGAGATGGCCATTTCCTCAAACATACTTAAACTTTATATGCACAGACACAAGCTACTTGAGAGAATCACTCCAAAAAACAATCATTAAATAATAGAAAAGGGATGTTCCCCTTAGTTGGCGTGAATGTAAAAATGGCTAAGCCATTTCTGCTCCTAAGTTTCAAAATATGCTCTGTATCTGTAACGAATCCAATCCTGGGACAATTTTGTCTTTAAAAAAAAAATCTCTCCCAAGGAATTATGTACAACAACAGAACTAACTGGAGCTGTGGAAATCCTGCTTGACCCGTAATGAAAACATCTTACCGGGCAAGGAAGCACCATGAGTCTATTGCTAGCAGAGACGTGATCATACTAGGACCCAGTACAGCATCCAGTAGAGCGTACTCCTGAGGAGAAAATATGTGTGCAAATTCATGCAGAAACAGACTGCAGGCCTACTATTACTTCTACCCCACTAATCAGCATAAAACCTGATCAAATTTTCAGCTTACCCAATTTAAAATGTTTTAAAAACTCATTTTCCTACTTTATATTCAGCTCCACCATCAAGCAAGCTGCTACAGCTTTAGCTTTACATACTTTGAATGTAGGTGTACATTCATTTCAACGAGCTGAGGATCCTTCGCTTCTCAAAACATTTCATCATGTGCATCCCTCCTTCGCAAGGCAACTTTAATGAAAATTTTGGCCTTTTTCTTGGTTTTTTTTAAACCAATGTATTGCTAGTTTTCTTGCCAGCTTTATTGGCAGCTTCCTGAAAAGCAAATAAAACCTCTTCCTCTTTTAGGAAGACCAGTTTTATCTGAAAGATGAATGTAGCATTCAGTAAGAAAAAAAAACCAAACCACCACCACCACTAAAAACTACATTAGGGCTATGATTTTTGTGACAGGTCTTAACTTTATAAGGTTTACATTTATCTAAAAACTCTTTTGTCTATGTGCAATGAAAAGTAAAAAAATTGTTAATGAAAGCCCAGAATACTCCTCTGAATTGGAAAAATGTGCTTATTACCAAATAATAAGCAAATTATAGTATGCTTTTAGCTGGAATCACAACAATCTAATCTACTCTAAATATTAAATGCCATTTTATTACTTCACAGTACAGACTAACAAAACCACGTAAATGTAATACAAATTGAATGCTGCATAAAAGAAAGCATTGAACTTTTATAACAATTTGGCCTCCCTGCCTCCCAGAGAGAAGAAACATTTCCAACACCACCAAGGTTCTCAAGAACTTGTATGTAGCTTTATTTTCCCTTTTCCCATGAGTGACATTTGCTGTACAACTGAACCCCAGTCATGTAACTGTATCGTGGCTGCGCTCCACAGAACCACTTGTACCTAAGCATCTCTGTAGAGCTCGATCATTAGAAAGAACTAATTCTTTTTTACATAGTACCTATGCACCACAACAGCTGACGAGATAAGCAAAACCCAATCTTACCAGCTGAGGAAAGTGTGATGGGAGTGTGGAAGCGATGAAGGAGCACAGGTGGACACAGACATAGTGATAGAGGGTGATGGGAACTGCTGGCTGTCCTGTACTGATCACCTCTGGCAAACAAACAGGGAAAGAAAGCTCGGCAGAACAATGCTGGAAACTGAAGAAGAGAGCTGAAAACAAGGACAGGCTACAAGTGTAAAAGAAAGAAAAAAAAAAAAACAAAACCAGTTGTGTTGCAGATATGGAAACTGCAAATCCTGCAAGCAGTACCTGTACTACAGAATCTTTGTCTTTGACCAGAAACAATGGTGATACCTTCAATGCTTTCACACCAGATTTACCTTCCTGACTACCTTCCTCTTTTACAAATTCAGATGATTATTAGAGGATTCAGGCATAAAAATGCAGGATTTTAACTTAGTGAGGTATCAAATTATGTATCTCTCTCTTTATCCTGAAAGCACTCTAAATACCATTCCTTTCCTGAAATAATAAAGCCATCTCTGCCTCTGCATCCTTCACTCCTGAAGTGATTATCAGATCCTGTTTTTCTCAGCATAAGGTGTAAATCCACTGAGTCTGACCAATTTTACTATTCAGTTGCAAGGGAAACCCCAGCAGCTGAGCCCCTCTGTTTGCCTGTATAGACTAAATCGCTGTGGCGAAGAACTACAGCAAAAACCTTTTTTGTACCTTTTTCCTTCAATCCAGAGAGTTTGCACTTCTTCGGGCTGCAAGGACAGCTTGTCCATTATGGCAATCAGGACAAGACACTGGGACAGCTGCTGCTCAGGAGGCAGATCTGTAGAAGGTTGTATTTAAATGTGATGCTGGTTGTGCTGGTAAATACATCTTGCACGTAAACTGGCTTTTAAGCAAGTAACAAACAATGACAACTATTGAAACATAAAAGCTCTCAGTAAACCAATCAAAAATCACTTATAGACACAGAGGGGAAAAAAAAAAAGAGGAATGTTTCATCATGAACATTGTGTTTGAAGTGAAAAATAAATGCAATGTACTGTATCAGGTAAAATCTAAAATACTCCCGTTCTGAATGGCCACTGCAAGATGCTGCAAAGGAGTTACCATCTGCGCGCCTCGTGCTTCCTGTCTCCTTGGAAGCACCAGATGCCTCAAACTGTCAAAACCCAAAGTTTTCTTCTAAGTGTCGGGAACGTCACAAGGCCGGAGTGCACATGTGGGAGAGAAGTCAGCCAACTGTCTCAGAATCATGATGTGTTGGGCCGGGCAGAAATCAGGGAGAGGGGCATGTTATAACAAAAAGCTGATCATTTTCCAGTTTGAAGGCATTCTACTTTTCACAGAAAATACATTTATTAAAAAAATACCTGTCTTTTCCCACCAACTGAACAGCAGAAAAATTTTAGCTTCCTTTGGAAGTCTGTGATAAATGCACACTGAAATGATGCAAAACAGCAAAACTAATTGGATTTGTGTTAACCAGGTTAATACTGAAGTTCTTGGGAGTACCTTGGAAAAGATGCATTCAACAAGCAGCATGAACTACGAAATTCATCTGCAGTAGCACGCAACTGGCTGTGTCACAGTACTTCAAAACTAAAAGCAAACCAGTACAGAATATTGCTTGTGGTCCAGAAAGTCAAAATATCAATCCTGATCCCATTGAGCTGTATTTTAAACCCACCTAACTTCTCACTCAACACGTGCTCCATGAAAGGGCTAAAGGGAAGAAGCTGGTTGATGAGAGGGTCCAGAGCCACAAGAAAAACCCGGGATATTTCATCTTGGTGAACTTCCAAGATCTCTGGAGCGTAGAAACTGGGAGGAAATTTGCTGAAGGAGGATGAAAAAAAAAAAAATTAAAATGTTGTCAGTAGCATTTTCACTAACATTACTTTTCAAAAGAACTAACAAAAGGCAAATTCATTATTTCCTGGTTACTGTGAAATAAAAGAATTCTAGAATATCTGTTACAGCCTGGGAGTTAGAGCTCTGCATCCAGTCTTTAAACCAAGTATCATAATCCAGTATTTTACTACACCTTGAAAGAAAACCTTACAAGCTCACAGAAAATGCGTGTAAAATACATAACATAAGAAGAAATATACTGAATCAAAAAAAAAGCAATGAAAAGCCAAGAAAACACCTGTATACACAATCTGACAGTATAAATGTGACAGCGCTAATTTAACACATGACACTAATAAAAGGGTACCACAATTTCTTTTGAAGAGAAAAATACCCTGGGCAATAAAAGAAAAAAGAAATCATATGAGAATAAAGCAAAAGAGATCACAAAATAAAAACGTTCTACTCTTGCAGCTTATAAAGCAACTGTAAAAATGCTAGCTTCCTACTCCAAATCCTGCTCAGTTTTGCTGAGTGAATAAAAGTTTACAACCTCCCACTTGAGAAAGAGCTACAAGGTAAGTAAAATTAGAAGAGGAAACTCATAAAAAGGAAAAATCCCCCCTTTCTTGCAGTGAACCATGCAGTGAACTCATGCGCGCATCACGCTGCCGTTTGTTTCAGAGCAGAAGGTGCTGTTGGGTTGCTCTGGTTTAGCTCTGCCCAGCTGCTTCGTGGCAAGGTGACTGAAGAGCAAATCCTACCTTCAGGAATTTTGCCGTTAGGAGAAAGAATTTTCAAAAGAACTTGCATAAATAGGCCGAGAGTCCCAGACAATCAATCTGCATATTCTACACGTAACTTGTTAAGAAATGTTGACTTAAGTGATTGCAACAGAACTAGTGGTTTGACAACAGCGGACACTCACAGAACTGATCCAGAGTGGGGTTAATATAACTAGGATCACACCAAAATGCCCAGTTTATTAAAAAATATTTCCAATTTCTGTACATGAAAAAAGAAAGCAACTGCTCTGGAATGAGAATTGTATTTTTACATCTCAAAATACTTGCAGCTTTAAGAATGTGATATGGAGATCTTATTAAGATCAGTAATCAGTTATCTGTACTTCACTTACCTGTATATCTGAAGAAAGAGCTGATGTAACTCAGAGCACGAATCAGGGATGAAAGAAAGAAATTCCTGCAAAAGCCATGAATTTTGAATAGTACTTTTACTATAAAATACATGACTATTCTTTCTGGTTTGCTCTATTGGCATGTAAAGTACCACACTGCAAAAATTGGTTAAGTTGTAACAATCCACAGCACAAAGCAAGTGCAAAGCAAATAATAAAGAATGTATCCCTAAGATTGATTACACGACATGTACATACATTGTAGGTAAAAGAATTAAATGTATAGGCTTATTAAAAAGAATTGTTAGGTACCATTGTAATCATAGAGAGCTTCAAAAATCTGAAGTTTCTCATACCTGCTGTGAGGCTGTTTTATCCCGTCACAATGTTGTTCATTTTGTGTGAAAAAAAAACCCCAAAACCAACAACAAAAACAAAGTATCACCCCCCTGCTTCTATCCCATGAGACAGAACAGACACAGAACGCACCAGCACTGTGCCTAGAGAGCAAAATTTTTTCATGCACATTCTTAAAACGGGTAGATTTACAGCATGTCTTCTAGTAAAGCACAGCCACAAAGTGCAGGGGCCAGGAAAAGAGCAGGAAGTTAGTGTCAGAGCCAACCACAGTACACAGGTATTTCTTCTTACTAATGCCACATTGTTTTCAATTGTTATAATAAGCAACAGTTCTGAAAACTTGGCAACAGATTTCATCTGCTTAATCCTTCCAGATAAAGCTACTATTGCATTGACTCAGGGCTCCCTGGGAAGACTGGACATCTCCTACCGACTCCTCAGCGACACTGCAGCTCGTTACTCTGGTTTGGTTTTCTACTAAGTCACAGCAGTAATCGCACTTAGGCTCCTGAGTAGGTACCAGGAGGGAAAACTACAAGCAGGTTACACACAGATGTTAATTATACCACCCACAGGGTATAGTCATAAATTGGTAAGATACTATGCAGTACATAATTATTCCACTTGCAGACCTGAGGCTTAAATTTAATACTAACATAGAATTCACATATTAAAACCTACCTTGGTGTAGTGTACAAGGGAGTTAGCAAAGAACCTGCAGAGCTTGACTGTCTTCTGGAACAGCCTGAGGTCAGTGCCCTCCTGTCCAAAAAAAGCCGTTCTCAAAGTTAATATGCAGAGTAATGCAATAAAAAAGAAAGTTAGACTGCTAACCATGTTCAAAACCTCTTTCAGGCTTGATTCTCTACTGACTCCGCAGCTGTGGGGGAAAAGCTTTAGAAATCTCCTGTATGCCTCAACATTTTTAGAGCAATATTCATTTTATAGCAACTATTGTCAGTTTAGGAAGTAAAAAATAAGTCCCATAGTGTATGGTAGAAACTTATTTTCAGCACCTCACTAAAACATGCCCAATCTAAACAAAGTTACAGGTTTCACAAGAACAAGGTATTCTGCCTACCCCATGAAGTAAAAAATTCAAAAACCAAACCCAAACTCTTCCAAGCAATAATTGTTGTGCTGGTTCAGCCATCATCATTTCATGCTGCTATCAGCTGCCTGATCACACAGGCCAACACTGAACCCAGCAACATCCCCTCACAAGTCTTCTTTCAGACAGCCCTGCCACAAATTCCTGTGGGCCCAGCTCCTCCACTGCCCACTGTGGTGCCAGCATCACCTGCTGGACATAACAGACAGAGATGGCTCCTCAGTGGTCCTTCACATGGAAGGACACCACCATGAGAGCTCAGCAAGATGCAGCCAGCCCCAACAGAAGCCACACCCAACAGGAAGCTCTTCCAACTGATCAGCTCCTGGTTGAAATAGCCCTGGCCTCGCCCACCATCCCAACCATGACCACCTGGGTGAGGGTGGAGCCACAGAGACACAGGTGGGCCAGGTTCTGCCTCTGGAACATGAAGCCAATCGGAAAAACAAATCATTCTGCCAGGCTGTGACTCATTCACAGGCCAACTCTAACTTGGGGCCCACAGCTCAGGCCCCAGCACTTCAGTAATACAGCACAAAAAAATAAACCTTCTCAAGTTCAAGGGCAGCTTTGGGAGGTTTTTAATTCACCTGTATCTCTGATATCTTCATCTGCTCAGCCAGTTGCAAACAGGAGTGAAAAGAAACAAGAGTGTCCTTGCACAGGCCGCTGAGGATGTCACTGTGTTTCAGGTGGCACTGCAGCACAGAATGATGCTTCAGGCTTTGCCTGAAAGGTAGCAAAATAATCAGATATTTAATTGCAGAAGTGATTATCCAATGAGTCAGTACAACTCCAAATAACTAATTCTTCTATTTAGGCTTTTATACAACCTTAATTGGTACAATATCTGTGTACAGGAAAACCAGAAATTCAGAAAGAACGACCCTCTTCACAGCCACGACTGAAACAGAGCAGAGCAGCGGGGTGAAAGCACCAAACAACACAACTCGTGCCAAAAACGCCTAAAAAATTGCAGGTCAGACCTCTTAAGATTATTTATACTCAGAAAACGGTGCTTCAAATTTTCATCTGCATTGTAAT
This sequence comes from Eurystomus gularis, assembly GCA_013400335.1. NCBI lineage: Eukaryota > Metazoa > Chordata > Aves > Coraciiformes > Coraciidae > Eurystomus > Eurystomus gularis. The sequence continues at coordinate 302,192 of VZZY01010580.1, forward strand.
ACAAAGTGTCATACTTCTACTACTTTTCACATGACTCCCAACTACCTTCACTGGCAGTGCCTTTAATACCACTGATGAGCTATATGTCTAAATTAAATATCTACATTTACTTACCAGCTAAACTGAATTATCTAATTTCAATTTTATTTGAAACTCTGGACATAAAGCTATTGAAACAGTGGTTATTTCAAGTTACAGTCTGTTCAGATTACAACAAAATCCAAAGAGTTCAATGACATACTTGATGATGAACTTCCACGTATTGGCATGAAGAGCATGGTCCATATTGGAAATGACAGAGCAGATCTCCAGCACGGTGTGGATGACTAAGGAGGAAACAGTAATAGCAACAACTGAGTTAAATCAGATCCACGAATTCCCATCTATGCTCCTCTCCTAGGAAAACAGCACCCATCACAGGCACTGGAGAACACCACCTGACACCGAGTCAGGAAAACAGCTCAGTGCTGCTGCCCCTTTCCTACACATGTACACAAGATACCCCATCCCACAGAGAAAGCTTAGGAGAAAACTTGAAATATTTCAAGCTGCAAAATGCTGCCTTCTGGAAGGCTGGTCAGGAGAGCAGGAACTGAGCATGCTCAGAACCCTGGTTTAAAAATTCAGACATATCCTCTACAAGAAAAAAGACTAACAAAGATTAACAAAAGATTAACAAAAGCATTAGATCCATATGTACTTGAGACCATATCTGTGATGTTCTCCTCAGTTGATGCAGAGCCCATGGAAATCATATCAAGTAGTTCCATCAGCTGCTTCTGAAGAGAGTAAGTTTCCTTGAACATAGCTTGTAGGAGGTCAGAAATCAAGTGCAGGTGCCCACAGTACACTGATTCACTGTCCTGCAGGAAACCAGGATAAGAGGTTTAAAAAAACCAACCAAACAAAAAAAACCCCAAACTTTGGGAACCACAGCTTGATTTTTCACATGCTAGAAACACCGAGAGCTTTGTTGTACAAAGAACAAGGCACAAACACACCTACTTTAACTCAACACCCAGCCAGACCTGCAGCTTCTGCTATCACCCCTTTTGCAAACTAGAAAACGCTGTTCACCTGCAGCCTCACCAACAACTCATTAAGTCTGCCTGGCTCTAGTGAGTTTAATGGGCTTTGTATTAGGCTCCAATGTATGAACCTAAGACCATATTTCTGAACAGAACAGTACAGTGTTAGCTACAAAGGAAGTAGCGCTCAAAATACTTCCCAATTAGAATTGTTAGATAAAGGTTATGGCACCTGAGTTGCAGTCCTGACATGGAACACTGATGTAAAAGTTTGCATAAGAAAGACAAATTGAAAAAGTAAAAATGAAGGCCAAGCAAAAGCATTTGAGGAGGAATGACAACCTTGTTTTATTTTCACTGCTCTAGAGGGAAGTGCTGTTGCACCTGAAAACCCAGATCAGAAGCTGATATACATTACTCATCGTAACCAACAAAGATCCTAATCTCAATTTTGAATCCACTTTGGAACCAGCACAGAAGTAAGGTAAGTAGCACCACTTTGGTCACCATTTGTACGCCTGAAAACTCTGCAGGTAGCATAAGCGCATAGGTATCACACAGAGCCTACGTTCACAAGCAGAATGTTCGATCAACATTGATGCAAAGTATGAAAATAGGGCAGTCTGTGCCTCTCACTGCGAGGTCAGGTTTGCTGGACAGACAGCTGGAAAATCATTTCTGCACTTGTGCACTAAGTACGTTCTCTAAACTATTTAACACCTAAATTTAAATTAAAACAAGTAATAATTCAACAACAGTATCATTTCAAAATAGGATCTTCTTACAAAGCGTTTCCTAAAACCCAACCAGAAAAAGATTTTCCTCTCCTGCTAACACAGCCCTACCTTGCAGTGTGTAAACGTGTTCTTTATGACATAGAGCACCGAGGACGGCAGGGTGCGGATACTCTCCAGAGGCACGCACTGCTGCAGCGTGCAGACGTATCGCACGCACCCAGTCAGAGCTTCCAACAGCTGCACCGTAGTCTAAAGGCAAGAAAAACAACAACAATCAGTGGTTTTCACTCCTGCAATAATTTCAAAAGCATCTTTTTGTAGCTGAATTGCACCTAGATTTTTTAATGGCATTTAAAGTTCACTGCTATTTGCACAAATACGTAGCTTAATAAAGATGAAGTTCCATAAAATAATATCACGCAATTCCAGACCTTTTCTCCAGTACCATATACTCTGAGAGTTTCATATTTCATTGGCTACTGTTCTCAATTTATCAAGAATTTAGAACTCAGAATTACGTAACTGTATATATGTAACTGTATAAATAGGTGCCGAATTCACTCTTTAAATATGGAGATTCACATTCCATTTGCATCAGGAACTTATGCAGAACTTGAGATTTTTTTTTTAATTATGATTAGCATCACATGCTAGATGCAATAAAATCATTCACAAATGCTAATTGAACTTCAGCTGCATAGGAAGATCAGCTTACATTTTAACCACCTGGTTAGCAGCTGGCAAAAATATTCTAAAAACCTGTTAACTGTTTGGGTGAATTCAAAGAATAATGTAAACTCTCCTTTGACAACTTATTTCACTGGACTTGCCTGTAGAAGATTCCTCACGGTACTGCATAGCTCTGTGCTCTGGCTGGTTAGTCCTTTGGCCTCACTGGATAATTCATACAGCAAATTATCAAATAACTGTAGAGTCTGTCAGAACACAACAAAAACTAAACTTTGTATTTATAAATGTACACATCCAAATAGTACTGAGATAACTCAGGAGAGAAAATAACACTTTCTGGCATTTAAATCATAAAATGGCACGATATAGCAAGAAGCAAAAACCATCTTATGGTTTTCCCAAATTATAGACAGAAGCTGTAGGACCTGTTACGTCTTCTAAAATCTGTTAGTAAAACAAACTTCTCAGCTAATTCACTTGAAATAGATGCCTCATTCTTCCAAAGATTTTTTTCACTTGGTTAAAACCGCATCGTTATAAAAGGATTTTCATTTTGTCTCAGAAAATTATTTTTTTTTTGAGAATTATCATTAACATTTTGAATACATAAGGAAACAAGTCTATGACCTACAAATAACAGTAATTTTTACTTTGGTTGAGGTCCTTGGATATTTGACAAGTGTTACTGCTGAGACTGCAGGGACAGTGATACTACAGGATAGTACACAAACTGTCATGGCACAGTAATCCTTGTTCAGGGTAGGCCTGTTATGAGCCCTTTTTCTTGTAATCTCCAAAATTTGCTACAGGACATAAAATAAGGTAGGAAGCAAGCGGCCATTTTTATTGGCTTCCTCCAATACACAAGCTGAGGCCCGAAACTTAAATCAGTAATTCATCACTGCTTCAGTTAAAATGTAGGTGTTCAAGAATCTTAATACAACACAGAATTCTCCATCATTTAATCCAAAAATATAACATATGTTAGGTCAGTGCGGTCTGAAAGTTTATTCACTATATTATTCACAAACATCACAATGCTTATTTTTGACACGTTAAGTGTTGGGTTCATCAGTTTATTTGTCCTGAAAGGCTGCCTCACCTGAAAATTCTGCACCTTGATCATTTGATAAAAAGCCCACTCTTCTCACAAAGAAGTAAAACCCAATTCTGTTACTGCATACAGGAATTAGAAAACCATTGGTTTGATACTCTCCCCACTGTAAAGAATGGTAACAATCACAGAAACAATCCAACAATACAAAACTGTTAAACGTTTAAAGGGTAAAATTTTAATTACAAGTTTTGTATGCAAAACAGCAATTACATCATGAGACCTCAAAAAAGGATCACTACATTCTAAGCAGATTTTTAGCACTGGACTGACTGAAAACTCCACATTTAATTGAAGCAGTCATACCTTTGGGAATACTTTTGAGAAAAAGGTTTGTTCCAAATCTGCAAGGCCAATGTGGGGCAAAAACATTTCAGTCAGGATCCTCAAAACACCTACAAAGTGAAACATTTATAAAACCTTACAGGAAAAACAGGGTGTGATTATCAGAAACCTAGCAGATGAAACAAAAAAACTGCACCAAGCAGAAACAGATCAGATATTTGCTTTGAGGGGCAACATAAAGTTTGGCACATATGCATTATCTGAAAAATGAAGTCACAGCTCCAAAGCATAAACCCATCAACAGTAGCATCACACTTGACGACTCTTAGCTGAAGGCTGAGCACAATTGCCCGTGGAAGCAGAATTTTGCATATTCCAAACTGCAAGTAGTTGCACATTTAATGTGCTTGTTGGCAGTAATGTGCAACTTAACAGTGAATGTTAGCAAGACTCCTAAACAGTTATGTATCAGCCTTATTTTCTTACCACTATTAAGGATTACAGGAGTTTTGCCACCTGTAAGATAACACCCAAAAGAACAGTAAAATACAAGATGAAAAGTGTCTTTCTTTCAGGTATCTAAAAATCAGAAGTAGAGGGAAGGAAAAAGCAGTTACATGCATAGGTTCTTTATGGGCTTTTATAAAGCTTATTCAACATGCAATTTGTGTAACGTGCAGGGTCTAGCAGCATTGCTGAAGACTGAAAGTCACTAGTTAAAGAATCAGTATTTTTAAGTAGTGCAGAATTTATAATGAACTGTAGGAAGAAGAGGCACTTCATGGTCACTACTTACGAATATGCTCAGTCCAGTCTGCAGACTCTTGATACAGAGAGTAAAAACGTTAAAGAAACCCAAACTCGTTCTGTCATAGAGGTTATCTTTAAAGCATCTGCAGAAGTCACAGTGACTTTTCTCACGCTGTCCCAGGTATGCTTCATCCATCCAATGAAATTGATGGCGATGTTCCATACTCACTGTGGGCTGGTAATACCTCAGTACCTGCACGATCAGCACTTCTGCAGTGTATTGGTGGAGTAAGTCTTGGGATTTATTTTTTGGGGGGGAGGGAGGGAAGGAGGAAGGGAGGGTGGGTGAAGGCATTATTGACAGCGCTAAATGAACCACATGCTATTTTTTACCGTGAATCTTTTATTTCAGCGAAAGGCTGTACTCATTTCCAGGGAAACACCCGGTACCCAGCTTTTCTGTCTGTGCCAGCCCCTTACAAAGCTTGTACCTATCTCCCTCCCACGGATTTACTTGAACTGAAGGGGGGCATCCCCTCACCCCCGCTCCCTCCGGCATTTGCGAGTAGCTCTCCACAGCCACCCCACAGCCGAACCTCCCTCCCGGGAAGGATATAAGAAGCCGGGGCAGGACGGCGGGCAGCTCCCGGCGGCAGAGATCCCAATCCCAGCCTCCCAGCTCTTGCAGGAGCAGCTCGGGGTCTGCTTGGGACATGGCGCCGGCTCCACTCCCCTCAGATCCGGGCAGTGGCGGGAAAAATTTACCCCCGCTATCCCAGAAGCCTCCGCGCTGGCGGAAGCGGAAGCAGCCGCCGCTCCACGTGGGCAGAGGCGGAAGGAGACCGAGTCCGGCAAGTGGGGTCAGTACGGCGCAAAGGGGCGAGCTGGGGGGTACACCGGGACCGGGGGCCCCGGCCCGGCCTGCGTGCTGCAGCCCGGGGGGCGGGGGGGGCAGCTCCCCGAATTTCCCTGCCTGCGCCTTGTGCCTACGTGACGCGAGCGATGAGGTCACTCGCAACGCTGGCTTTTCGTAAAGCATGTATCATCTTAAAGACAGACTCGGGTGTGTTTTGCTTGGGGTTTCTAATGAAGATTAGGATGCTGCAGTCGGGCGGTTTGTTTGCGCTATCATTCATAGAATCATTACGGTTGGAAAGGACCACCAGGATCATCAAGTCCAACCTTCATCCTAACATCTCTATAGCCTCTAGACCATGGCCTCAGGTGCTACAGCTACTCGTTTTTTAAACACCTCCAGGGATGGTGACTCCACCACCTCCCTGGGCAGCCTGTTCCAGTGCCCAACCACTCTCTCAGTAAAGAATTTCTTCCTAATATCTAATCTAAACCTCCCCTGATGCAACTTGAGGCCATTTCCTCTCATTCTGTCATTAGTAATTTGGGAGAAGAGACCAACACCAGTCTCACTACAACCTCCTTTTAGGTAGTTGTAGAGAGCAATAAGGTCTCTACAGCATTGGACCATTTAATGACATAAACCTGTTTGCTCTTTTTCCAGAATTCACCTGATTCGTTGGCAAAACTTTTGATTTGTCTACCTGTGAAGTGCCCCCCACAATAATTACATTAAAAACATCATCTATGAAAGAAAAGTAATCTTTGCACCATTATTGCTCTTAGATGAGTGTTTCTGGCTGTAATAAATTAAGCTGACTTTTTAAACTGTTATTCCGGAAAATGGCTTTTCGATTTAATTTTTTTATTGATGAAGATGAGAACAATGAACCAGACAATCACGATAAGATGGATTCACAGCTGTGCTCTCCAAAACGTAAGCAGGAATCCACAGAAGGGAGCAAGCAAGCAGAGTCCAGCCCGAGGCTGGGTACCGATAAGCACCAAGGTGAGACCCCATCAAAGAAAAAGCTCTGCATTAAAGCTGCCAAGGAGCACGAGATTCCCAAAGATCTCAACAAAGTGTTGGAAAATAAATTCATGAAAACAGTGTCAAACCTGCATTATGTGAAGATGTCCGCAGTGGAAATGATGTGTTTGGATGGCACCGATGAAGAAGGCATCGTGGCTAAAAGTGTTTCATCTCACTCTGATCTCATCCCTGGAGTCTATGAGGGAGGGCTGAAAATCTGGGAATGCACCTTTGATCTGATAGACTACCTTTCCGAGGCTGACGTGCAGTTTGCCAACAAGACTGTATTGGATCTTGGCTGTGGGGCCGGGCTGCTGGGAATAGTTGCTTTACGGGGTAAAGCTGCAGAAGTCCATTTTCAGGACTACAATAGCACAGTGATTGACAAAATAACCTTGCCTAATGCAGTGGCTAACTGTGTAAGTGAGGGCAGTGGAGATGACAGGAAAATGAGCAAGCCTCCTTTGAAGAGGCCCAAGAAAGCAGAGGGCCTGCCTGATGGGCTCACCAAATGCAAGTTTTTTTCTGGGGAGTGGTCTCAAGTCAGCCAGCTCCTGTTAAGCAGTGACAAACCCTTTTCAAAGTACGATGTAATTGTCACATCTGAGACCATCTATAATCCTGACTACTACGGTGCTTTGCATGATACGCTGGCTCAGCTCCTGGATAAAAATGGCTGTGTGTATTTGGCAAGCAAAATACATTATTTTGGGGTTGGTGGAGGTATCTACCTCTTTGAGAAATTCATTGAGGAGAGGAACGTGTTTAGGGCCAGCATAGTTAAAACAATTGATAAGGGACTGCAGCGATGTATTATGGAAATGACCTTTAAAGATTCCAATTAAAATTCAACTACTGGTCCTTCAAAAATATCTTAAAGACTAAATCTTTTAATCCTCGTATCTCCGCTTTTTCCTCTGTTGAGTTACTCTGGTTTGACAAATTAAGGATGCTCATTATTGAAATGCTTGACAAATTCCAATGACTGGCTAGAAGTGAAGGACTCTTCTGATTCTGGTTTTGCATTAAAAAAAAATGGAGTTCTGCTTAAATCACCATCTGTTTATGCCAATTAGTTGTAATTCACATGTATTTAAAAGTGAAGTGAGTCACTCTCTCCAGTCCCCCACCTCTAATTCTTTGGCAGTAGCAGATTCCAGACTGGCCTGCACACATACCTCTGTGCTCTGCCAGCAGAGGGGGATGTGGTCACATCTATCACTCATGTTCTAGTCGATGGTATTTATCACCCATGTTCTATTCTGCCAGCCATCTCACACATCTCTAATGCTTCCATGTGTAACACACATGACTTCTGTTGGAGCCTTTGAAAAAGTACCAGAGTATTTACTAGCGAGGTCTGTGAATTTTCACATTCAGATTTTGACATAGCACTCTAAGAAAATTTCAGCAAGTAACTGGGACAAGCTGTCCTGGTTTTAGAAATTAGTAAAACATTTCTTATTTAGAAGCTGAAAGAAGATTCTACACAAGAGAAATCCCTTAAAACAAACAACCAATAAACCTATGAATGCAATCTAGGAAACTGGAGGATGACAGAACTGAGCTTAAGTGACAAGCGGGAAAGGAGATAGCGGGAAAGGTGCTATTTTAGCAGACTGATCACTAGATTGCTGTACTGCTTTTTAAACAAGATTTTTCCAGAAATTAACTGCCCATACACCATGACCCATTTTCAAAGCTTGCTGGGGGTACTAGTGAACACTCACATCTCTTCAGCCTTGTCAGCAGTTTGGTAGGGCAGCAAGCGTTCAGAAAAGCCTGTGCACGAGTCACTCCTGTGTCCTAGGCCAAAGATGGTGATGTTGCTGAAGAAACTGCCTTGCCAAAAATGCAAACAAATCCACAGAACTACAAAACCTGGTTCCAAGTGCTCGATATCACCAACAATCCATGCACAAAAAAATCCATTGCATGTCTTCTCTTGAATAAAACTGGACAAAACGCTCTTAAACAACTCTTACCCGGAACATGGAAGCTACTGCTTACCATCAAACAGTGCTTTACTGCAGCAGTAACTCACTGGGTGCCCTGGCAGAAAGATAACCTTGGTGACAGTTAACCACTGCAGTAAAGTAGATGCAAAGATACTTAGTGTAGGGGAGAAAGGACAATAGCCTGAGGGGATGGAAAGTAACTACAGCAGTGACCTAAATTTCTTGAATTCTTGAGTAAAGTTCCCGTTATTGAAGGCTGTGAGAGTCAACTGCAAGATTCCTATTTTGACCACGTTGCTATTAAGATAGTCATAGAGGATTTCCTGTACTCCACAGAAAAGTCCTAACTACTGTTGTTTCAAAAACAATTGTACGTAGACTATTTTACAGGGATGCTTTTGAAACTATCCAAGTTGGTCTTTTATAGGAGGGAGAGGGGAAAAAGCAGTCAGTTGTACCAGGAGTAAACAGGGTTCTTTTGTCAAAACTAGCAAGTTGGAGGCAAAGTGACTGCCACTTGCCATGCTTCAAACCTCAGCTGTAAAACAAATCGTGGCTTGCACACAGGAACTAGTAGCTTGTTCTATACCTGCTAGGTCTAGTGCCGTTTCAGAGAACAGAACCTGCAGTAATAAGAAATGTTGTCCACTGACAATGAATATGGTTATGAACAAGAATCTCATGTATTTTTTGATGAACAAAGAAGGCACTTAAAGTCTTCTACTATAATGCTTCCCCTTGAAAATATTCCACTATCAAACTCACTGTCTTGAGTTTAATATACTACTCCTTTGCTCAGCATCCTCCTTTTATTCTTGGATTGGTCAAACATAGCTGTTTTCATACAAATACAGAAGCAGATTGTTTAGGACTCTGAAGTGAAGACCGCTGGAGCCACAATGACACAGTGATTGCATACTTACAAAACAGGAAGCCCCACACAGTATACCCATTTCAGAATCACAAATGAGAATTAATAAAGGATTTTTCCTCAGGTGAAATCAGCAAAATTAGCATTGGGATTTACAGAATTCCCGATAAGTTCTATTCTACTCTTTAAAATTCAGCACATACATGCTGAGAGGAAGCAGAATTCAACACTAGTTTTGTAGGCTGGTTGTTCTGTTGCTGTTACAATATCAAATAATACTAGTTTCCTGAATCTACATCAAGACTTTCTCTACCTGACCAATCATCCCCACCCTAGTGACCAGTTTCCTGCTTCTCTTCATTCTCTGGAATAAAAAATCACTCACTTATAATATTTGTACATACTTCCTAATAGCTAGGGAAATTAGCATTTCCCCAAAAGCCTGGGCAAGTGTTGTGCTGGTTCAGCCATCATCAGTTGCCTGATCACACAGGCCAACACTGAACTCAGCAACATCCCTTCAGAATTCTTCTTTCAGACAGTCCTGCCATAGGTTCCTGTAGGTCCAGCTCCTCTGCTGCCCAGTGTGGTGCCAGCATCACCTGCTGGACACAGACTGCTCCCTCAGTGGCCCTTCACATGGAAGGACACCACCAAGAGAACTCAGCAAAATGCAACCAGCCCCAACAGAAGCCACATCAAACAGGCAGCTCTTCCAGCTGATTGGCTCTTGGTTAATATAGCCCTGGCCTTACCCACCACCCCAGCAGCAACCACCTGAGAACAGAGACACAGGTGGGCCAGGTTCTGCTAGGTCGTGACTCATTCACAGGTCAACTCCAGCTTGGGGCCCACAACTCAGGCCCCAGCACTTCAGTGAGAAAATACCAGAATTGGGAAGACCCCCTAAAGTTTGTAGGTTTTTTTGATTACACAAACCCTTACTTCAGGCCCAATTTCTTGTATGAAGAAATAAAGGTAGAGGTCAGCTGGCAATTCGGTTTATCAGCTCATTCCAAATCCTCATTCCCTTTCTCCCCTCACCTTCTGAAAGAGTCATCACAGTTAAGAAATCCAGTCTCAATTATGTCTTTCCTGTAAGTATTGTGGAGAGAAACATTAAAATCAGTCATAAAACATCTCAGGAAACCAAATTTAAAAGCTGGTTGTTTTCATTGGCACTATGCTTAGCTGCTGACTTCCCTTTGAAGACTATTGGCAAATTTGGGGAAATGAGGGTATTAAAAAAACAATTGGTTTTGTGTACTGGCAACAGTTCAATGGCATCCGTTACAGTTACTTTACTGAAGCTTAGAGGAAAAAGCCCATGAGGAAAACTGAAGTGGGAAGTGCCCAATTTGCAAATTACTGACTCATATGCTATTCTTGGTTACTTAGTACACAGGCATTTTATCACCTTCTGAAATAAAAATCTCATTAAGAAAAACATAAAACGTGCAATCTATGTTATCATGACATTTGAAGTGGTGCAGCCAGACAACTACTACAGAAGAGCATAAAGAGAAGCACAAACAGCAGATGCAGAAGCACACAGAGGTGCCGGAGGGGAACGTCCAGGATGCATATGAGGGGAAGCAGGCGCCAACCAAGAGATCTGCAGCACTAGGTTCAAGAGACCCTGCTCCCAGGTGATTCTTGGGATGGAGATACGTGGCCCTCTACTAATAAGGAACAGACCGAAAGGCCTGAGGATGAGAAGAGGAAATCACTCTCTGCCCAACCAAAAGAAAAACACAGAAGAGTGACATCAAGATGGATAATTAGTGTAGTGAGGCAGTAACAGCATGATTTTATGTGATAGACACTGGACTAAAGTGTCTCAAATTTCAGTTTGTACTTTAAGTCACATGCACACTGAAAAGAAAAAAACCACCATACACCGCTGGTAGATAAGTGCAGAGGGAACCACAGCAAAGGGAAGAACCAGGATTTATATACAAATACCTCTTCAAGGCAGCAAGTCAATAATGTAAGCACAACAACAAATGGTACAGCCTTGAAATCCACAACAGCATTCAATAGAAGGTTGGAAGGAAACAGAAAAGGTGAACATTGCAGCAAGTACCTTCACAACAAAAGGGCAACATCCTGCCACAACAGAAGGCAGTAGGTGCTGTAAGTTAATTCAGACACACCTAGGTATACTGGGTCTGGCTGGGAGGTAGCTAACTGTAAGATAATTATTGCTTTAAAAAAAACAAGAGAGCATCATTTTACTCACAGGGAATAAAAGAACTACAGGAGAATCAGAACGAAACAATGATTACCAGAATTTGACATTGCCATCAGTCTGCTATACAGAAGGGCCTTACAGAAACACAAAAGATCTTGATCATTACTTGTGTGGAACACAAATACTTAACTTTTACCATGGAGTAAATCAAAGATGCAGATCATTAGCAAAGAACAAACAGTCAACCCTCCCTAGATTTTTATAAGTGTATAAAGTTGAGAATCCTAAGAAGCAATAGAAAATAAAGGAAATGGAAAACACTGTAGTCAAAAGACCAGAGATTAGGTTTGGTTCTGTGGTGTTTAAATTGATGGCAAAATCCTGACAGACCCTACAATATATCAGTGAGATAGGACTGGATGAAAACAGACTGGAGGTAAGATGATGTGGGAGTGTTTAATTAGATGGCATGTCAAAAGGAGAGGAAAAAAAGGCTTAGAACTGCAGATTCTGCAGAAAGGAACGGTCTGAAAAAATAAGATATCTGGGGATTACCAACTGTATTGTAAATTATAGCAGAGTCCAGTTGCTCCAGATTTATGGTAACAAACAGAAGATACATTCCATTTTATTTATCAAAGAACAGCTCAGAGTTAGCAGTTGTAAACTGCTTGTTGTGTTCATAAGTAGCAGATTTATTTCTTGTCATCTGACCAAGTAATTTCATAATCTGTATACACCTTTTTCAGTATCTCTACAGTTACCGCATGATCTGCTTTTCCATAGCCCTGCAAGAAAGAACAAGTGTTTATTAGACACGCACAGAAAGTAAGTCCACAGAACCATTCAGTTCCTGTTGACACAAATTATCCAGTAATGATTTGATACTCCAAGTAGTTCATACACAAATCAAATATAGGTTCTAAAAGAGTTATTCTTGCAGTATCACGTTTTATATTTCCTCTCCCCCTACCTCCCAATCAGAGTTGTAGAAAATAAATGAGATAGGGTCCAGCAATCTCAGGTAACAGAGGATGCATTTTTCACATCATGATTTCGCCAGCATAAAGCTTAAAGTATTCCCAACCCTTCAGCCACCATATTTATTGAATGTTCTTTTAAACCACAGAGGCTGCATTGATCTGCTTTAATGTATGAGCATACAAACATCTGATATGGCTCAGCTGAAGGAAACGGGAATAAGACACCATGTGTGAACATTTGAGTACTATTCCAGCCACTAAAGAAATCAGAGTCTTCATGTTTTATTTATTTGCAATCACGCCTTAGTTGGTAATGGCATAATTTTAAATCCCTCTGCTCTTCAGCCACCACAACTTCAAACTAGGGCAAGGTCAGATGACCAATGTGATTTTTAACCTTCATTTAAATCATTGGTCACAGCATTAGTCTTTCACTGAGATTTAAAACAGCTGGGGTAGAAGGTGCCTTTTCATTATTGTTTTACATGACTGGAATTACCTTGATTTCTTACTTCAGAACTACAGGTAAGTCTTCCCCTGTCAAAAAGCCTTCACTGCACAACACTGCACTCTGATAAAAACCTGTGATTTACAGGTTACTTTCTTTTCAAGTAATATTTAATGTGAAACTTAAACTCGGAAGACTGAAAAACAGAGCTCAATTGCATTATCAGACAGAATACGTACTCCTTCTTATTCATCGCTGACTTGGCCCCAAGAGGAAAAGCTTAAGTAAACCAGCATTTAAACTGCACATATTAAACTATCGATGCATTATAAAATGCAAACTTTTCAAAAATGGCAGAGTATATTTAGTTATGCCAGAAATACTGCAGGTTTATACTGTCAGTTGTAAAGTGGCAGACCTACACACCACTCTTGCCTTGGGAAGCACTTTGAAGACCAGCTTTGCAAACAATAGCACAACATTTACTTCAAAAGAAGTCAATTACTATTCCTCTAGTTTTCATAAAACACCAAGGTAGTTCTGTTCTAGAGTCTGACAACGAATCTCCAAGTAAACAGAAGCATTAAACCAATGTAATTAATAGAACTTCAGACCTGCTACTGAGGTCTTCTGAACCTGCAGGTCTCTACCTAATAACACTCTGCTTTTACATGGTGCACATCTGTAAGCATCAAGGTACTAAAAGCAGAGAAAGCAGGTGTTTGCCACAGATACTGCATTACAAGAGCAAGCGTTGACCACTGCCCCTAACACCAACTTGGCAGCTGAGTTAATACAGGTGTCAAGACTCATCTAAAAATGCAGTTCTGATGAGGACCTACAATCACAGTAATTTAGTAGAAAAAACATCATACCCTGCCTTCCCACCCCATACCCATCCTAAAGAGTTATTTTTTTCTTTGGATTCCAGGTGGCAAGAGTCATCCTGGAACAAAAGCAGCACTAAAACCAAAATTAACACATTTGAGGCCCAACCTCCACTACTCATCTAAGGTAAGCAGATTGAAAGTAACCATCACTTTATTAAAAAAAAATAACTATTTTCTTCTTGTCTACGTTAGAAGCCTAGAATCTTTGTTCACAGTATTACTGGAGAAGCTATGCTTCATCACACAGCAACACCAGAAACAGAATACAGCACATTCCCTAAATTTAAGAAATCATTATCACTGAGCCTTTCCATAAACGGAACTTGCACAGAACAGTAACAAGTAATAAAAATGCTCTAGTTTCCATATTCTTACTCTTATTCCCACAAAACAGGTTTATATGTGAAACTACATCCTTCACCTACTAGAAATTCACCACACCTGAACTGGTTCTACTCCTCTCACTCAACACATACACAGAACCAGATTCAAAATATAGCTGGGCAATGCCAGGCAACATTTTTAATGGCAAATAAAGATCACACAACAGCTGAATCGAGACCCTGTGGCAACAAATGGGCTATTCCTGCTCTAGCAGTAATACTAAAAAGTTCTGAGTCAAGGGATGCAAACTTTCATTTTTAGCCTTCATTAAAACTTAATGTTGGTATTACTCAGCATTGAGTTATCTATTATTTTTTGCTTTGGTCTCCTGTCCTTAAAACTAGTGTTTTTCTACTCTGTCTCCCAAGTGAGCCAGGTGAGTTTTCTGGTTAATGTTTACACTGTGATTCAAATTGCCCAAAGCCACCATACTATAAAACAAAAACCCTAGAATATTAGAGGTGAAAGAATCTGAAGAAATACAAGAGGTGCACTTACTGTAGAAAGCCCAAATACCCTAATTTTCTTGTCTTTGCTGTTATGATCAATTTTCCCTCCTCCAAGGCACTTGCACTCATATCCCAGTTTTTCCATCTCAGGATTTACTTTTTCAAATATATGATCTGCACAGGAAGAATGATTAGAGCCATTAGAATACACAGTAGGCATCAAATCCTCTAGAATTCATTTTCCTCCAGCTCTCTTCTTTTACCTGCAAGAGAGAGAGAGAGTCTTCTCTTGACAAAAAAAAAAAAAAAAAGCTGTAATTGAGGTTCTCCATTTCAGTTTACTTAGAATCACAGAATAGTTTGGGCTAGAAGGGACCTTAAATATCCTGCCATAGCAGGGACACCTCCCACTAGACCAGGTTGCTCAAAGCCTCATCCAGCCTGGCCTTGAACACTCCCAGGGATGGGGCACCCACAACTTCCCTGGGCAGCCTGTTCCAGTGCCTCACCACCCTCCGAGTGAGGAACTTCTTCCTAATATCTATTCTCCATCTACCCACTTTCAGTTTAAAACCATTCCATCCCATCCTATCCCTCCAGTCCCTGACAAGGGTCCCTCCCCATCTTTCCTGCAGGCCCAGTTTAACACA